>JAJPUD010000731.1:5626-43257 GCA_023553655.1 Myrmecobius fasciatus | reverse complement strand
AGGGAGGGAGGAAGGGAGGGAGGAAAGGAGGGAGGAAGCATTTTAGCACAGACCACCCAGGTTTCCCCTCCCAGCCCAAGGATTTCTCCACAGCTTCTCTCTCACTCAGACATTTCACTCTTCATTATAACGTTGAACACGTTCAGCTATGGCGATGAAGTCACTTTTTTCCATTTGGTTAAGAGCCAGCTCTCTACTTCCCAGTCCCATCCCTAAGCACACATAATGTCCTCCAGTTTCATTTTCTGCTTAGTCCAGCAAAACTGTGTCTTCTGTCTTCTTGCTATGCATGGAATTTATGGTCAGGAAGACCTGGACTTAAATCACAGATATTACTGGGGCACATGGCTTTGATCTATGTGAGTCTCAGTTTCCTCTTCTTTATAGAATTGATTCAATAATAGTACTTATGAAGAGCTAGACTTGGAGTTAGAAAGACTTATATTCTAATCCCACTGAAGAGTCTTACCTGCTACAATCCTAAGCAAGTCACTCAATCTATGTCAGTCTCAGTTCTTTTATCTATAAAATAGGAATAAAAATAATATCTACCTCATAGAGTTACTGTGAGAATCAAATAACATCATGCATACAAAATAATTTGCAAACATTGAAATTCCACTTAATGTTAGCTATTATTATGCACCAAGGCATCATGATATGATACAAGGCCTCTTGCCTTGGGGTCCAATGGACCATTGGTAGATTTCAAGGGATCCATGAATTTGGATGGAGGAAAAACATCTTTATCTTCTATTACATTATGCCTACATTATGAATGTAGGCAACAAGCAATCATTCTGAGATGGGGTCCTTGGGTATTTCTAGACTGCTAAGAAGATCCCCAACACATATAAAGGAACCTTTGGCATAATGGCTACCCTTCTAGCATTGGAGAGACTTGGGCCTGAATCTATCACATACTTCTCTGTGTATCCTACACAAATTAAGTAACCTCTCAGGACCATAGGCCACTCTCTAAGACTGTAAGTCTCAGAGAAGGTGCCAACCCATATTGGTTAAAGAGAGATTCCTCACTTGGGAATTTTCTATATCAATGACATCAGAGGTCAATCTGTCCCTTCTTTTATTCACAGGGTTTTTGAGAGAATCAGATGAGATAAAATACAAAAATATTACATTGGATCATATATTTGTAGCTGGAAAGTCTAATTCTTCTTCTCCCTTTTCACTTTACAGATGAAAAAATTAAAACCCAGAGGAAGTAAAGCAATTATTTATCGAAGGTCACATGTAAATGCGACCTATTACCATAATCATCATCATTATCATTTTTTATTATTATCATTTTCCTCTTTCTAAAAAAACAGTAATATAGAAATATGGTTAAAATGGTTGTTCATGTATAACTTATACCAGATTGTTTGCTGTTTTGAGAAAGGGTGAGGTAAAGGAGGAAGGAAGAGAAAAAAATTTGAAACTCAAAATCATACAAAAATGAATGCTGATATTTAACCCTTTTCAGATTGTTTGCTATCTTGGAGAGGGGGGAGGTGAGGGAGGGAGAAAAATTTAGAACACAAAGTCTCACAAAAATGAATGCTGAAAACTATCTTTACATGTATTGGAAAAATAAAACATTATAACAAATAAAACAAATTAATTTTTTAAAATGTTTTCCTCAAAAAAATGAATGCTTATAAAGATAATTTTAAACATTCATTTTTTGAGGGAAAACATTTTTAAAATATCTTTATATGTAACTAGAAAAATAAAATACTTGGAATTAGAAAGACTTATATTCTAATCCCACTGAAGAGTCTTACATGCTACAATCCCTAAGCAAGTCGTCACTCAATCTATATCAGTCTCAGTTCTTTTATCTATAAAATAGGAATAAAAATAATACTTACCTCATAGAGTTTTAAATTGAATTTTTTAGATTTTAAAATAAATAATATATATCAAATAGTCAGTAGCTGTATAGAAATATCAATATAAAAGATGGATGTATTATTACTAGCATAGATCACAGAGATAACTAGTTTCCAACAATGTCCAAAATAAGAATTAGATCCCAGTTTACCAAATGTTATGTAACTCGTGAGCTGGAGACTGATAGAGGCTGGTGGAGGATGTATTAGATTAGAATCGATTTTTCCAGGGGGTGCCAGGACAGATCAGTGTGGGGGGATGGAACTATGGAAACTGCAGAGCCCCAGCTACCATTGTTCTGGACAGTTTTATCAAAATGTTTTTCCACAAAGCCAGAGGTATTGACCCAGCCCTATTTTTCCAGGCAATAAACAAATACAAAGCCATAAGTCATCTTTCTCTGGGCTTCAACAGAGGGCTTTTAATTAGCTGGGCTTGCTAACAAAGGACTGAAATAAGACATGATACACATCTGAAGCCACGCTGATATACATGAGCCTTCAGAAAGAATGCCTGAGATGCAATCCCTGAAAGGCGCCAAGGGATTCTCAGAGCACACATCCCCCATTGGAACAAAAGGGTGTTAGTAAGAAGCTTCTCTGTGGTTGTATTTGCTCATTGTGGTCCATTCACCACCAAAAACCTGTGATCATCTGAATAAAGGAAGCTTCCATCTTGAAACTCTAAGATCCTCTATATTTCTAAAGTCCCCTAAACTAGATTTGGTTAGAAGACAGTAGTTTCTGGCTAAAGGAAGTATCTTTCTTCCCTTTACTGGAGAGTGGGCAACTACTGAGGGATGGAAATGAGTTCCTGTGTTGGTTAGTTTTGTTGAATTGTCTTTCCTTTCTTCTTATCATCCTTTTCTATTCTTTGCTAAAAGTTTATGGGGAGGGATACAGAAGATATCAGCTTGGAAATGAAAGTGGTTTAAAAACAATTATGGATAAAGATGTTATTTAAAAATCTGTTTTATTGGGGCAGCTAGATGGTGCAGCGGATAGAGCACCAGCCCTGAAGTCAGGAGGACCTGAGTTCAAATCTGGTCTCAGACACTTAACATTCCCTAGCTGTGTGACCCTGGGCAAGTCACTTAACCTCAATTGCCTCAGCAAAAAAAAAAAAATGTTTTATTTTGGATAGAGCCCTAGAGATAGATAGATAGATAGACAAATGGATAGATAGATGTGATTGCATATATATAT
This sequence comes from Myrmecobius fasciatus, assembly GCA_023553655.1. Classification (NCBI taxonomy): domain Eukaryota; kingdom Metazoa; phylum Chordata; class Mammalia; order Dasyuromorphia; family Myrmecobiidae; genus Myrmecobius; species Myrmecobius fasciatus. The sequence goes on along the minus strand of JAJPUD010000731.1, from coordinate 40,156 downwards.
ATATATATATATATAATATACCCCTATATGTAATACAACTATATATTTAAATAAATAAAAATATAAAGATATTTTATATGTGTGTATATGTTCATATGTATATGTGTCTCTGTCTCTCTCTATGTTTCTATCTCTGTCTCTTTGACTCTCACTATGTCTGTCTCTCTCTGTCTGTTTTTCTCTATGCACACATACACATATACATACACATATACATACACATCACTCTATACAGGATGTCCAAAAAGTATTAATGCAACTTTAAGCTTTAATAGACTTTTGAGTCACTCTGTAAATGTAGATATATAATGTGTGTGTATGCACACATATACACACTGAAGAGAAAGACAGAAGGATGAGATAGGAGGGAAAGAGGGATGGGGAAGAAGAAGACAGAAAGGAAAGGGAAGGAGAGAGGGAGACAGAGAAAAAGAGAGAGAAGATAGAAAAGGGGAGAAGGAGAAAGAAGGGAGAAAAAGGGAAGAAGAAACAAAGAAACAGAGGAGAGAAATAGAGACAGAGACAGAGACAGAGAGATAGAGCCTTTATTAAGCATTTACTATGTGCCAGATACTGGAAATATAAATGCAAACAACCAAGACAGTTTTTGCTCCCAAAAAACTTATAATCTAATAGAAGACAACACACAATGATTGTGTGTTAATGTTGGGAAAATGATAGGAAACAGGAGGGAAAAAGCCATGAGTATATTCTTGGTCACTGTTGGGTTGGAGCCAGAGACTGAAGCAATGACTTTAAATTGCATGTAGGAAAAGAATTAAGAGTTCAGACCAGTCCCACTCCTGACCCTCTCTGACTGTGAACTTCTCAGAGTCACATTCAGCAAGTGGTACAATGGATAGAGCACAGAAGTTGGAATCAGGAAGACCTGAATTCAAACGTGACCTCAAACACTTGCTAGCTTTGTGCCCTGGGCAAATTATTTGTCAATTTCTTCAAATGTAAAATGGAGATTTTTTTTTTGTCTACAGTTATTTTATTTTTTTAACATTTTATTTATTTTTCTGGTTATACATGTATGTTAACTTTTAAATATATATTTCTTTATGAACCATGTTGAGAGAGAAAAATTAAAACAAAAGGGAAAAAAAACACAGGAGAGAGAAGAAAAAACAGAAAAAAGTAGTGAACATAGCATGTGTTGATTTACATTCAATCTCCACAGTTCTTTTCCTTACTACACTGTAAGTTTCCTGAGGACAGGGAACTTGCCTTTCTTTATATTCCTAATGCTCAGCACAATTCCTGGCACAGTAGTACTTAATAAATAAATGCTAACTAATTGTGGATAGAGCATGGGACCTGGAGTCAGGAAAACTCATCTTCCTGAGTTCAAATTTGTCCTCAGACACTTACTAGCTTTGTGACCCTGGGCAGATCTCTTAACCCTGTTTGCCTCAGTTTCCTATCTGTAAAATGAGCTGGAGAAGAAAATGGTAAGGAGCCCTAAGTAGGGGAGCTCTACAATTCCAAATGAACTGAAATGGACTCCATCTCATAATCTCTACCTCATCAAAGCATCCAACTGGAAATTAGTAAATTGAGGGTAATCTAAGGGGAATTAATTCACATCATAAAACATTCACCTACCTGAACTTCTGGCTTCCCATCTATGTACACAGTACTATTATTGACCATCTCCACAATGGCAACACCAAGGTTGCAACGAATCCCAAAAGAAATGCAGAAACCCAGGCCGCTCATGATGGCAATGATGTAGCGTTTGGGTACCCCACAGCAATAGCAGTCACATCGAAGGCCACTCTGAGTTGGAACCTGCACTGGCTGCCCCTCTTCATTCAGCTCAATGTTGTCTTCCTCCACATTGGTCCCATCAATTTTTCTGAACAGGTAAATGAAAGAGGAGGAAAGAAAGGATTAGGTTTAATTAAAGAAATTATATTGAGCCTAGAAGGAATAAAATAATTATAATTGTCATCTAACTAGCTACCATCTGACAGGTTGACAAGCCAGGTGACATCATGAATAGAGTTGAATTAGTCAAGAAAACATGAATTCAAATTCTGCCTCTGACACTTATTGATTATAAGATTCCACCCTTCTAAGTCAAAACTTCTTTCAGCCTGTTTCAGCATCTATAAAAAGGGGCCATAATTATCCCTGTTAGCACATGGATTGTTGCAAGGATACATGGAAAGTGCTTCCCAAATTTAAAAGTGTAACATAATTACTAGTTATTATTATGCATTTTTTCTTATGGGTCTATTTATGTATATTTTATCACCTCAGTTAAAATGTTGACCTTTTTGTTATCTTTCACTAAAGTCTTTTCTTTGAATCCTTTGTACTAAACACAGTAGACAGCTAGGTGGTGGAGTGGATAGTGCCATTCTAAAGCCAGGAAGATTCATGAGTCTAAATATGGTCTCAAATATTTACTAGCTGTATAGCCCTGGGCAAGTCAGTTAACCTTATTTGCCTCAATTACCTCATCTGTAAAATGGGCTGGCAAAAGAAATGGGAAACAACTCTAAGAAAACCTCAAATAAGGTCTTGAAGAGGCAGCCATCACTGAACAACAGCAGCAACTTAACACGGTGCCTGGTATATAGTAAGCCCAAATAAATGCTGATTGATTCATCAATTAATTTATTTTTATTTTTAGTTTACTTATTTTGCTATTTTTTCCCACTTACATTCAAAACAAATTTTTTTACATTTGTTTTTAAAATTTTTGAGTTCTAGGTTCTCTCTCTTATCCCTACCCACAATTAAGAAACCACTCATGAAGTTATGCAAAATGTTTCCTTAAAAGTCAAGTTGTGAAAGAAAACAGATTTCCCATCCTAATGAAAATAAAAACTACAAGAAAAATTAAGTTGAATAAAAAAGAGGACTTTCCATTTTTTTTCCGAGAGCATCCTGCTCATCATTTCCCATAAAACAATAATATTCCATCAAAAACACATACTATAGTTTTTTGAGCCACTCCCTAATTGATGGACACCCTCTCAATTCCTCATATTTTTTTTGCCCTGAGAAGAGAGCTGCTTTGAATAATTTTTGTACATGTAGGTTATTTTCCTTTTTTTTCCCTGAGGCAATTGGAGTTAAGTGACTTGCCCAGGGTCACACAGTTAGGAAGTGTTTAATATGTAAGATCACATTTGAACTCAGGCCATCCTGACTTCAAGGCTAGTGCCCTATCCACTGTGCCACCTAGCTGCTCTTCATTTTCCTTTAAAAAAAAAATTCGGTATTCATGTCTAGTAGTGGTGTTGTTAGGTCAAAGGATACATATGAATTTATAGCCCTTTGGGCATAGATCATATCTTTTGTTAATCAATTAATTTAATAAGACATTCTAGGATACATTCTATTTTTCCAATAACATTTTCAAAAGCTTTTTTAAAAAAAAAAAAACTTACCTCCTTCATCTTAGTAATTAGGCGGACAACTATAAGCACAGAATGGAACATATATTGTGAAATTTTCTGCTGTGTTGGTTTGTTTTGCTTAATTTCTTTATTATAAAAGAATGTGGGGGGGGTGCAGCTAAATGGCACAGAAGATAGAACACCAGCCCTGAAGTCAGGAGAACCTCAGAGAAAGAAGAAAGAAAAAAAAGAAGAGGAAGGAAGGAAGGAAGGAAGGAAGGAAGGAAGGAAGGAAGGAAGGAAGGAAGGAAGGAAGGAAGAAGGGGAAGAAAGAAGGGAAAAGGGAAGAGGAGGAGGAAAAGGAGGAGGAAGAGAAGAAATGGGAAAGAACGAGGAGGAGGAGGAAAAAAAGGAGGAGGAAAAGGAGAAGGAAGAGGAAGGAAGAGGAGAGGGAGGAGGAGGAGAAGGAGGGGAAAGAGGAGGAGAAGAAAGAAGAGGAAGAGGAGAAAGAGGAAGAGGTGGGAGGAGGAGGAGGAAGAGGAAAAGGGAAGAAAAGGGAGAAAGGGAGGAGGGGAAAGAGGAGGAGAATGAGGAAGAGGAAGAGAGAGGAAGGGAGGGAGAAAGGAAGGGAGGGAGGAGGAGGAGAAGCAGCAGCAAGAGCAGCAGCAATGGCAGCAGCCAGGTAATCCTTTATACCACTTGATTTGTGATCATTTTGCACATTTAGGATGCGCCCAAAGTCTTAGTGCCATTTTGTTTTATAGGAAGCTCTTGTGTAAACTAGACATGAGAAGATGGAGGATCTTCTGACATTACAGAGGAGCAGGGACTACTCTGGCTATCCCCCTGCCACCAGCTCACAGCCATCACTCGACCAGCTTATCTCCTCCTCTTCCTAGCATCTCTGCCATCTTTTACTCCCATTCCAACCTTTAATAGTTTTAAACTGCCCTAAGACTTTTGGGATACAATGTCTTTTGCAGATTCTAACTGGTAGAAGCTTCCTTCTCCAATAGAATATAAGCTCCTTGAGGGCAGGGACTGTTTCTGGGACTGTCTTTGCCTTCTGAATATCTAGCCCAGTGCCTGGACCAAATACTTAATGCACAAACATACCTGATCCATCCAATCAATAAATGTGCCCTCCAGTGGTCATGTGGCCACTCACTCACGTCCCATCACTCCGTGTTCCCCCATAGGTTTGCCATAGAGGGATCTACCCAAAACACGCAAGGGTCTCATTGCTTCTGACTCAGCCAATCAACTAACATTAAGCACCGCTGAGTGCTAACTATATATATATCTGTACTGTGCTATGCCCTAGAGCTAGAAAGACAAAAATAAAAGACCCTTTATCTTTAAGAAGTCTACATTCTAAGGAGACAGCAGATGCATATGCATTAAGTACAAAATTCATCAAATAATTTCATGGTAATTTGGGGGTGGGGAATTGTGACATTATAAGAGTAAGGGGGAATACTCTGACTTGCCTCACAATGTCACTTATTCTCACCTCTTGAAAGTGGGCTCATCTTCTCTCCCTAGCATACATTTCCCTAATGACTTCTTCTAGGACAAAGCTTCTTAAACCGTGAGTTGTGACCCCATGTGGAGTCACGTAACTGAACGTAGGTTTGCAAAGTATTTGGCAACGAGTAAAAGGTATCAAACACACTGCCAAGATTTAATTCTTTATATAAAAATTAAAAAGCACATCCATTTCATTACTGTGCAAATAGGCTTTCATCTTTAATAAATGGTAAAATTATATGTATACTAAAAACTCTTTCAAAATAAATTTCTTTATGATTTATCATAAACATATGCTTGATTTGCATACATATTTTGTGTACCTATATTCCAAGGGTTGTATAAAATTTTCTAAGATGAAAAGGAGTCATGCATGGAAAATGCCTAAGTCCTGTTCTAACAGTGAGGTGGTCCAGCACATAGAGCACTGTTTCTAGAGTAAGGAAAACCCAAGTTCAAATCCAACCTCACCTGTGAGCTATATGACTCTGGGGCTTGCTAAATTTCTGTCCACCACAGTTTCTCCATTTGTAAAATTAATAGCATCTATTTCCCAGAGGTATTATATTATCTCATTTGATCCTTACATGTAAAATTCTTAGCACAATACCTAGTACACAGTGATTGATAAATACATGTTCCCTTTCTCTCTCCTCCCATCCCCAGGATATTCCCGGCTTTCAAGGAATTAACTTTTTTTTCTTTTTTTCCTTTTTTTATTAAAGCTTTTTATTTTCAAAATATATGCATAGCTAATTCTTTGACGTTAATCCTTACAAAGCCTTGCGTTCCAAATTTCCCCTCCTCCCCCCACCCTCTCCCCTAGATGGCAAGTAATACAATATATGTTAAACATGTTAAAAAATATATGTTAAATTGAATATATGTATACCTATTTCTACAATGATCATGCTGCAAAAGAAAAATCAGATCAAAAGGGAAAAAATGAGAAAGAAAACAAAATGCAAGCAAATAACAAAAACAGTGAACCACACTTAGTTATCACAATCCTCTCTCTGGGTGTAGATGGCTTTCTTTATCACAAGATCATTGGAACTGGCCTCAATCACCTCATTATTTTAAAAAAAAGGCACATCCATCAGAATTGATCTTCATATAATCTTGTTGATTATTGTGTACAATAATCAAGGATTTAACATTTTAATAGAGGGAAACATAAGAGATCAACGGCCAGGGAAGATTGGAATTTTGGTCCAGAAAGTTTCAGAGATGGTCAGTGGGGCCATAAGTGAGCAACCTGACATACAATTTAAGAATTCAGTTACACAGCAAGATTTTTTTTAATGCTGTCATTCATCCCTTTATATATCAAGAGTTCAAAATGATTCATTGTATTTATTGCTTTCTTTTTTGTTAAAATTATTTGGTTGGAGAATTTTATTACAAGATAGTTTTTTCTATAACACCTTCAACAGGTACTATTTCAGAAGTATCCCATTTAATAAATTATTTTATACAAAGTAATTCAATACATGAGAAGTACAGTGATGTAGTGTAGTGGAGAAGTAGAAGTCATGGAATTGGTATAATTTCATTTCCTTCATTGGTACCCCATTGGAGGGGTTTAGACTCACTTTTACAGAAAGAATTTTGTATTTTTAAGAAAAAAAAAAGAACCTTGTGTCTCAATTGAGGCACACATACATTATGCTTTATTCACTTACAATTTTAAAAAGACTGTAATTCAACCTAAACATCATTTATGAAGAAATAAATTCTTTGCACCCTTCCCATTGGCAACACTTCTAATAGTATTTATAGGAATGTTCTGCCTCTAACTTTCTCTTCCTTCTCCACTTAAGCAGATGATTAACAACCAAGTCCCAGGACTCAAAAACCAGTGGTCCTTCCATTGTAAGGAAGCCAAATAGTTAACAGGAGAGTTCAGTTAAAATCCAGTCAATCTCCCTAAAGTGCAATCTTGGCAACTCCTCTTGCTCCCAGCAATTTGCAGGCTCCAAGCGAAGGGTAATTGGAACAAGAAGATGGTAACATTTGCTCTGATACATAAGCCATTTGTTCATCCTTATATAAATTAAATCTTTACAGACCCTGGTCATTTCAGGCTTTGATTCATACTGGTGTGTGTGTGTGTGTGTGTGTGTGTGTGTGTGTGTGTGTAAATGTGCAACTACATATATAGAAATATATAGGTAAATAGATATATATCTGCCTACCTAATATATATTTATATCTATACTTATATCTATATACCCATCTATATGCTTATATATACTTATTTCTATATCTATATATCATCTCTGTGTATATCTATATATGCATGTATGTGTTTGTATACCTCTATCTTTATATTAGATAAATATGTGTGTATTGTGTCTATGTCTATCAATATATGTATTTGAGTTTTTATCCCCTTAATACCCAGGTGACTAGCTATCAGCCATGACAAGGGTGGGAAAATGAAGTATTTGCCCAAGTCATGCAAAACAGAGTAGAAAGTATATAAAATATACATCGATTTTTGCACACAGGTCATGTAATTAACATCCCAGAACTTGAGGTCATTTGATCCAATATCCTCACTTCACAGAAGGGAACGCTGAGATACAGGGAAACTGAGTGACATGGCAGTCAGGTAGCTACAAAGCGTCAGGAGATTTGAACCCAGGGCTTTTGACCGTTTCTACAAGTACTCTTTCTGTAGAGGCAATTTCAGATTCTCTCCTCTAATGCAAAAGTCGGTAGTTATGGTACTGTTGGCAATAAATCACTTTGGTAGCAGTTGGAGCCTGGACACTAAATGAATACACACACACACACACACACACACACACACACACACACACACACGGTAGCATTCTAAGAGGTCAACAATTCCACACCCAGCCAACAACAGCTCTGAGTCATTTTGCTGTACTCTTGGGCTAAACACATTCATCATTTCTTTTGCTGTTATTGTTGTTGATGCTTTTTGCATCACCTTCATCTCCAATTGTATCCTTCCTCCCTCTGTGAATCATCTTTTAATAAAGAACTTAAAAAAATAAGAAGGAAAAACACAATTTGTCAAAAACTAACAGGTATATCATTTTCAAAGGGTTGAAGAAAGCTATGAAAAATAACACATCTCACAGATAACACTTGGGAGATCCTAAAGTGATTAGGTTCAACAAACACCTTGTCCAAAATGCATACCACCAGGAAGATAACTTCTGGGCTGTCAAACAATGGCCTTCATCAAAATCTTTTCACTGTTGTATTTTGAGGGTCAAAAACAGTGTGATGCTAAGGTGAAAGGTAGAGGAAGAAGAATTGATTTGAAAAAACAGGGAGGGAAGGAGAGAAGGGGAAAGGAAGGAGAGAGGGGGGAAGGAAGGAGAGAGGGGGGAAGGAAGGAGAGAGGGGGGAAGAAAGGAGAGAGGGGGAAGGAGAGAGAGAGGGGGGAAGGAGGGGGAGAAGGAGGGAGAAAGGAGGGAAAGAGGGAGAGGAGGGAAAATGGAAAGAAAGAAGGAGAGAGGAAGAGAGCAAAGATTAGAGGCAGGGGAGCTTGGAGATGGAAGGATCCCATAGGTGGTTATCGAAACAGACCAATTCCAAGATGGAGACAGCCTGAAGTTGGAATGCATTTTTGTTGTCATTTTGGAAGAGAACTGTGACCACAGGAAATGTGATGCCATGACATGCAAATGAATTGGTTTTGAGTGAAGGGGAAGGGGGGCTGGGCAGCCTTATTTTCTTCTCCAGAGCCATCTGGGTCCAGTAATCAGATACAAATCAGAACTGGAGATGGCTCCCTAATGGTCACTATATGAGTAAAGTGAAATCCACAAATGCAAGAGTTGCAGAGCAGGATTTGAGAAGACTTGACAATTGATTTAAGATGACTGCAGAACAGAGATGGGTAAGAGAAAGGGTCAAAGATTACCCCAAAGTTGCATCTAAAAGGATGATGGAACCTTTGAAGTTGACTTACTGACTTCCTAGAATGCTACCTTTTAGAGAGTCATCTGGTGTTCTGGCTCAAAGTACCATTAAAGTAATTTCTTGCCGGTCCCATAACCACCATCAGAAGCAAGAACTTGAAACTGTCCCTGGGAAAAGTACACTGGTTCTGGGATTAGAAGACCTGGATTCAAATCCTCTTTGGCCAATTCAGAGGAAAGAGTATTTAAGGGGGCAGGGCAGAATGAAGATGATATAACTCCATTTTTAGATGCATTGAGTTTGAAACGTCTGATTCAACCAAGTGGAGATTCCCCAGCCAGTACTTGGTGATGCCCAATAACATCTAAGAAATCACTTGAAAAGTTAACTCAGTAGAGTTCAGCAAAATTTCCTTAATTTATACTATACCTCATAACCTTGGAGGCTTTGACTGAAGGGCTGAGTTACAATTTACATTTGCTCTCTAAGAGTACTTGTAACTTAGCATGGTTAATGGCTAGATAGTCCCATTTCTGACACATACTAGCTGTGTGACCTTAGGAGAGTAATTTCATATCTCAGTACCCCTAAAAACTCTTAAGATGCTAAGTGGCAGAGCAGATGTTTCCTCATTGTGAAAAGAGGAGAAAGAGAAGAAGGAAGAGGAGAAGAAAAGTAGGAAAAGGGGAAGGAAGAGGAGGAAAAAGAAAAGAAGGATGAGAATGAGGAAAAGGAAGAAGAGAGAGGAAGATAAAGAGGAGGAGGAGGAAGAGGAAGAAGAGAAGGAAGAAGATAAAAATGAAGATGAAAGAGGAAGGGAAGAGAGGAATGAAAGGAAGGAGAGAGAAGGGGCATTTAGGTAGTACCTATCATATGTCAGGCACTGTGATAAGCACTTACAAATATTACAGTTATAATGAAATTAGCATCTCATTTTTATCCTCACAACCCTAGGAGGTACTTGCTGTTGTAATCTCATTTTACTATTGAGGAAGCTGAGGAAAAGAGACATTAAGCGATTTGCCTGGGGTCACACAGCTAGTGAATGTCTGTGATAGTATTTGAATTCAGGTCTTCCTAATTTTAGGTCCAATCTTCTCTTGGATGAGCCTCTTCATGGTCACATATACAAAATAAATACAAGAGAATGAGAAAGAGAAAACATTAGAACCTGGGAGTTGGGGTGAGGAAGATTGGTGGGTGAGTATTGGGAGTAGGAAAGATTAGACTGCTTCTAAGGTCCCTCTAAGATTTTATGTTTAATAGATAAATTCTGGAAATTGCCAATAGCTTGAAAAAACCTCCAGGGACAGAGAAGATGAGTCCAACCTGGAATAATCATGCATTGGGGAAAACCTAGTGATTCTGGAGGCAGATAACATAGGTTCAAATCCTATCTACGATGTTTGCCCTTCATGTTGTGACTTTGGACAAGTCCTCTCACTTCAATGGGCCTCAGTTTCCTTAATTGTAAAATGAGGGATTTGGACTAATGTCCTCTAAAGTCCCTTAAGACTTGGTATCTATGACTCAATTAACAAAAATGGTTATTTCTTTATTATTTTTTTTAATTTTATGAGTTTCTGAAGCCAAACAAGAAGAATCCATTACTTAAAGGTCAGTTTATAGGTAAGGGGATGGAGTTTCCTGGGACTTAACTAGACTGGTCTTCCCAAATAGTTTTTCACCAAGCTGGTCTTCCAAGCCTTCCCAGTGTAAAAGAAACTGCTGGAGTTTCTGCTTTTCTAATACAACTTTTGAAAACCCAGCATCACCCCTATACCATGATGAGTCCTCAGCAAAGTACTTAATTAGCTAAAAAAAGAAAGTACAGCTGGTAACGACAACTTTGACTCAGGTCTTAGAATTGTGAAATAACAGCAATTGCAAGTCCTTTAATCATTCTGGCTGGAGCTGCTTTTTCACCCATGCTTACCACCCCAAGGTAGCCTGGGATAGATGTTCCCTTACATCATGACCCAGCAACAAAAGTAACCCTTTGTGCCACTTGCCCCAAGCACAAAGATATTTAGTTATTACACAAATGAATTTCTTCCTAAAGAAACAGAGTTTGTCCATCAACTTTTAAGTGCTTAATATGTGCAAAAGAAAGTACCTGCTTTCAAGGAGCTTACAATCTAATGATTTTAATAACCTCTCAAAGGTTCTTTTACTCTTGAGGCCAGTAGGTCTTTTGAATTACATTCTTCTCAGAGATGCCTCTTGTTGTTTCTCTAAATCTAGGTTTGGGAGCTCTGTCGGCTTCATTAGTGTAAATGTTCCTTCTCCATAGACAAGTATCTATGGAATAGGGGAGCCCCACTTCTTAAGGAATGCTAATGAGGCATGTACTTCAGCCCTTGGGTACTGCCAAAAGTATTTACTCACAGTTCAAATATTCATAGTAATTGTGGAAAAACTTGGGGGAAAAAATCTGGACCAACAGTGAAAGCACTTCCATTTTATTCAACCTATGTGCTAACTTACCTTTAACATAATATAGTTGATATGCTCAAAAAGTTATCAAACTGCATACCCTTTGACCCAGCAGTATTTCTATTGGGTTTATATCCCAAAGAGATCTTAAAGGAGGGAAAGGGACCCACATGTGCAAAAATGTTTGCGGCAACCCTTTTTGTAGTGGCTAGAAACTGGAAACTGAGTGGATGCCCATCAATTGGAGAGTGGCTGAATAAATTATGGTATATGAATGTTATGGACTTATTGTTCTGTAAGAAATAACCAATAGGATGATTTCAGAGAGGCCTGGAAAAACCTACATGAACTGATTCTAAGTGAAATAAGCAGAACCAGGAGATCATTATATATGGCAACAACAAGACTATACGATGATCAATTCTGATGGACATGGCTCTCTTCAACAATGAGGTGATTCAGGCCAGTTCCAATGGATTGGTGATGGAGAGAATCATCTACTCCCAGAGAGGGCCTCTGGGACCTGAGTGTGGATCACAACATAGCATTTCCACGCTTTCTATTGATGTTGGCTTGCACTTTGTTTTCCTTCTCAGGTTTTTTTTCTTTCTAGATCCGATTTTTCTTGTGCAGCAAGATAACTGTACAAATATATATATACACAGATATTTGATTTATCATATATTTTAACACATTTAACATACATTGGACTATCTGCCATTTGGGGGAGAGGTGGAGGGGAAGGAGGGAAAAATTTGGAACAGAAAGTTTTGCAAGAGTCAATGTTGAAAAATTACCCATACATACGTTTTGTAAATAAAAAGCTTTAATAAAAAATATAATAGAGTTGACTTTCTACTTCCACCTTTGATTTTTCTTTTGCTCCAGCATATGTTAGCAAATGGAAGAAATGTTGACTCTAGAGTCTTAGTATATGAGTTCAAAATCCTCCTGTGGAAATGTCTGTGTGATTTCAGGTAATTCCCTTTATTTTCCATAGTTTGTGTTCCTTATCTGTTAAAATGATAGAGCTAGAATACCGGAAAAAGGAATATTTGGAGATAGAAGATGAGTTCAAATTCTGATTTTCCCCACTTCCAAGATCCCTACCAACTTTGAAATATAATACATTTCTAGAACAGGAAACTAACTACTTCACAAGGTCTCCCACTTTATGATTGAAAAGTTCTGAATGTTTAAATGAAGGAACTTTCTTTCTATTGAACTAAAACTTACCTCCTAATTTACTTGGGGTACTTTATCTAGAGTGCTGGATTTGAAAATAGAAAAACCTGGTTTGGAATGCCACTATAAATACTTCAGAACAAGGAGAGCCACAAAATTTAGGACTGGAAGTTTCTGCACACATAAAAACAAGAGCTCTAGCTCGAGAACTAAAGTACTATATGATATTACCACCTCTTCCAACCTCAGTTTCCTCCTTTGTAAAATGATCATAATAGCATCTACTTCCTAGCCTTAGTTTTTTCCAAATGCTCTATTTTTAATGGTTTTAAGTCTCAACTCCTAGGAGAATACACAGTAATTCTAAGTTACTGAATGCTTAAATCTTGTCATTATGTGCTTACGAGGGAGCCTTTTGTATTATTGTTGTTCAGTCACGTACAACTCTATAATTCCAACTGGGGTTTCCTTGGCAAAGACTGGAGTGATTTGCCACTTCCTTCTCCAGTTCATTTTACAGATGAGAAAAATGAGGCAAATCGGTTTGTGACTTGCTCAGGGTCACACAGCTGAGAAGTCAGATTTAAAGTCAGATCTTCCATATTTCAGGTGCCATCTAGCTGCCTAACTATATTAAACACTATTTTTGTGAATAGGAAATAAATACCTAGACTTACTTAATATATGACATACATTATGGACTTTCCATCCCACAATTTGGGGAGACCCTGGATATGAGACAAAACCCAATTTTTAAGCATTCCCCCCCACCAGAACACTGCAATGGGAATGTTAAGAGTTCAAGAAAGGAAGTCTAGCCCATCTTTTAAAGCAAGTGTTCTTAAGATTTTATGTGTGTCATGAACCCCCTAGTGGTCCGATGAAACTTATGAACCCCTTCTCAGAATGATGATTTTAAATGCAAAAAAAATGCATGACTATAAAAGATATTGATTATATTGAAAGATACTTAGCAAACTTTTGTTTATTTTTTAGATTGTCATTTTAAACATTTTCATATTTGTCATGTTGTGCAGGAAAAAATCAGACCAAAAGAGGGGAAAAAAAATGAGAAAGAACAAGCAAACAAATAAAAAGCTGAAAATACTATGCTTCCATCTATACTCAGTTTCTATGGTTCTCTCTCTGGATGTGGAAGGCAATCTCCATCCTAAGTCAATTGGAATCATGAAACCATTTTCTTAAGAAAAAAACTAGTTCATGGATCCAGATTAGAAGCCTTATGTTAGATAGTGAGGTTCCCCTATTACTTTACCTAGTCAAGATGATGAATATCAGTCCAATGCAGAGGACTCTTATATGAAGAGGGAGAGATTACAGTAGCCATTCTAATTGTTACATTTGCTGCCAAAAGTGAAAGTTTTAATAGTGTATTAGAAATGGAAATAATCACCACCCAATACCAGTGGTCCCAATAATTATAATCGCTGAAATTTATATAGCATTTTGAGGTTTGCAAAGCACTTGGTATATTATCTCAGATTCTCACATCAACCCTATGAAGTAGATGGTACAGGTATCATTAGACTCATTTTACAGATGGGAAAGCTTAGGTCCAAGAGCATTTACTATAGCCCCCTGCCACGGCAACTAAGTAGGTGACAACCATAAGGTCACAGTTACACTGGGCAAAAGGATGGCATAGATCTTGATATTGGGAAAGAGGCAACTGTGCAATAGTTTCCTCTTGTGGAGAGCAAGTGCCAATGCATGGGACCTACACTTCCACTCTAAAGAAATGCAAATTTTAAGGAAACTTCAACTTTGGAGAAATTAAATTTCCATTGCATTTCCTCCTAAAGAAGCAAAGGTGGTGGGAATATTAGGTTTTGCTATGACCACCATTTATTAGCTTCAACTAACCCTTTCCAGAGGAAGCAAAGTGTGGTGAAAAGCTTATTTGACCCAATTTCAAGAGACTGGGACCTGGATTCAAATCCAAAATGGGATACTGACTAAACAACCATGGAAGAGTTACTTCATTTCCTCAAGCCATTTTCTCATCTAAACTAATCTACGTAGTAAAACTGGGCTGATAATACCTCTAGAATCTCCATTGTAGAGAGTTGTGAGGTTCAAAACATATAGGGTAAATAAGGGCAGCTAGGTGGCTCAGTGGATAGAGCACCAGCCCTGAAGTCAGGAGGCTCTGAGTTCAAATCTGATCTCAGACACTTAACATTCCCTGGCACACAGACCCTGAGCAAGTCACTTAACCTCAATTGCCTCAGGGAAAAAAAAGGTATAGAGTGAATATTATAAGGGGCAGTTCCAAATCTTTTAGATTTGGAACCTGAAGGGAGAGTTAGTGACATGGGGGTGGAGAGTGTCACATAGCTAATAAGGATTCAAAAGTGAATTTGGATTTAAGTCTTTCTGACTGCAAGTCCATTGCGCCATCTACTGCACCACTGCCTTTATATATTTGGGAAACCATCAAAGTGCTAGATAAATGTAAGGGCATTTGGTGATTTGCCTTTTCAATGAGGAAGAAATTCCTTCCACTGACAGACTAGCTACTTATTTATAACCTATGTCTTGAGTAACCTGGGGGAACCCAGATATGAGAGATGAAATGATTTGTTCCCAGTCACAAAGCAAGTATGTTTCAGAGGCAAGATTTGATTCTTCTATACATTATGCTTCCCTCCTTCTCCTAAATGCCACTTATAATTATTATTGTTATTGTTTCTTTTTCCAATATTTTTTATAGTTTTTTGAGAATTGGCTCCCTTTGACAGCAGTGTAGTGATAAATATGGATGCCTTCTTAGAATCATATTTTTAAATATATAAAAGGCATAGGATTACAAAGGAAATCCATTATATTGAAATATAGCTATAAACATTTTTAAAAAGTTGAATCTCATGCAGAGGAAGAACTAACATAGAGGCATTAGACAGAGGAGGAGGACTGCTATTTCTGAAAACTTATATTGGGAATGGGTTAAATATAGAACCATACATACATATACATACATATATACACACACATCATGGAATGTATAGCACCCTTCAAATTCCATAAAGAAAGGAAAAGGGAATAGGATAAGATAATATATAGAAGGATGTATAGATTTGTGACAGTGGAACTAGATGCATAGATTAATAGGAAATGAATAGGATAGAATAAAGTATAACATAAAAGGGTATAGTAGATTAAGGAGAGTGAGATAAGGTGTGTAGTCTACTGGGAATGGGATAAAGAGACAGAGAAAAGGTAGAGGGGAGAAGATAAAGGAGAGATCCCTGGGTGGGGGGAGGTTAAGTATTAGCAAGGCAAGTTACAGAATAGAATTATTATTTTTTTATTAAAGCTTTTTATTTACAATACATATGCATGGGTAATTTTTCAACATTGACCCTTGCAAAACTTGCTGTCGCAAATTTGTCCCTCCTTCCCACCTCCCCCTCCCCTAGATGGCAGGTAGTTTTTTTCTGTTTTGTTTTTTTCCTTCTTGATCCGATTTTTCTTGTGCAGCAAGATAACTATAAATATATATACATATATAGGATTTAACATATATTTTAACATATTTAACATGTATGGACTTTCTGCCATTTGGGGGAGGGGTAGGAGGAAGGAGGGAAAAATCTGGAACAGCAAGTCTTGCAAGGGTCAATATTAAATATGTTAAAATATATGATAATACAGAATAGAATTAAAAGAAAAAAGAAAAAAAAAGGTAAGACCTCATGTTAATAATTCCTCCTCTAAATGGCAAGCAAAAGGAGAAGGAGCTAGGATAAAGTACTGGGGGATGGGAGATGGGGGAAGAATTGTATGTTTGTTATTTCTATAACCCTCCTGCAGCTAACACATAGCATTATGCATAGGTATTGTTCAAGGAAAACTTACAGAAATGTTCCTCTGATCTTTTTTTCATGAAACAAATCACACTAAAGAGGAGACTACATTCCCTAAGAGATCAGGAAGTTGTTTAGATACATACTTTAAAGTCACCTGCTAACCTAATAGCCTGTAACCAGCATGGGGATTCAAGAACACTGAGGTCTATGTTTTTCAGAGATCAAAAATTTGGGATGGGTGGGTACAGGGAATGGTACAACATAATAAAAAAATACTAACTCATCAATATTATCAGAATGGCCAATTTCTAACAGATCTTAAAAACAACCCCAATCTGTATGACAATGTAATATTTATAAATGCTGTAATAAGGAGTGTCCTAAGGATTTAGAAAAAGAATTTGGAAAAGTCTCCAAAGACTTTTTAGCTTATTCACTGAAGACTTCCTGTCTTGCTTGTACAACTTAAACCATATTGACCGCCCTATTTAAGAAAGGAGAAGAGCTCTTTTACATGGTTGGATCATCATGGAAGCATAAATTCGGAGCATTAAGGAACCTGAGAAGTCGTTTGGGCAACCCTCTCATCTTACAGGAGGGAATTCCGAAGCCCAGGGGATCAATGAGAATTGCCCAAATAAGGTAGTAAAGTAGCAAAATTGAGATCCAAACTCAAGTTCAGAGAAATTAGAAATTATCAGAGGGAGCGCTGGGATAAAAAAAAAATCATTGTGTTCACAAAAACCTATTTCCTAGGCTTGATACTCATGGTAATGAACTAGCATTCAATCTACTAAAGGTTTATTGTGGGTCTGGTAGAACTTTGGATCAAGAAGAAAATTCAACCAGGTACTCAATTTAATTTTTCTAACTGAATGTTTGCTTTAAAAAAAAAGAAAGAAAAAGAAAAAGAATGATTTCACCATTAAGGAAGCCACCTCGTTCTCTTCCACCATCTTTTAGCACATTCAGGCTTAAGAGGAACTGTGATTATTTAAGTTTAATGAAATGATTAAATTAAGCACTAAATTAAATACCGCTGCATTAGTCCATTCTCGTAAGGAGAGGTTCAATTTAATGCATTTTGCAGAGACTCAATTTATGAATCAACCTTTCAAGTTTAAGCAGCCACAAATACATGTCAAAATCTATGTGAAACTGACAAGGTGTATATATGTGTGTGTATATATGCTATATACATATAGGTATATAATAGATATTTTCTCACTTCAAAGGAGAACTAATCAGACCATCACAATCAGAATACTCAGATCTTAAGAAAGGAAGCTTACTTTTATTTACATGCTGATAAAACTGATGAATCACTTGTATCTTGTATTAAAAAAAAAAAAACCATCAATTCTTATCATAAAAGACACATAGAAACTTAGTCTCTCTTTTCAAAACCCATAAATTAAAGTGTCCCATCCTTTCAAATATTTGAAACTAATCATAATCAGATAGCTTTTTAGAAGCATTTCTTTTGATAATCACACATTGGACTATACTTTTGAAAATGGTTTTCTTTTTTGCACAAGCTCTGAGAATCCTCCATTTCCCATGACACAAATTCTTAATCTTTGCTTCCCTCTAAATGTGGATGATGGGCTTTTGCTTTTAGATGACCCGATTTTATTATGCTCAAACTATTAACACTTTATCCTTCTGACCTTAGAAAAATTACACATGGAGAGATACATTGTTAATTTCTAAGTTTAAAACACTTGCTTGTGTAATTCTGTAATGAAATATTTCATTAGAAACCCCAACACAAACAATTCATCTTGCTGAGCAACTATTCAAAATAGCATTATCTGTTTAAAAAAAAAAGCCAGAAAGCTACCTAAACGTACTGAGAGAAGGGGAATGGTTAAATAAATTGTGGTCCATTCACATCATAAAATACTGCAGTGCTCTTATGACATAAGTGTAAGTAACATAAAGAAAGCTGGAAAGACCTTTCTGAAATAGTGCAAAGTGATGTCATCCCCATTTACAGTAATAGAATTAAGACTATTCATCATTTAGAAGGTAATCAAATTTTGCACGAGAGCTGCATTTTAACCAGAAGTCCTGTCCACCTTCAGCATTGCCATCTTGGCAGGAAATGTCATATCCTCCCCCCAATCTTCTCCATCTCCGAGTTATAGGGTACCCCCTTTATGCCACATTTTCTTTCTTCAATTTCCCTTCAGTCCACTGAGGGAATGGGCACATCTCTGGGTGTGTTCTAGACTCAACATAAATTTGGCATTTCTCTTAAAATCTCTTAGCAACATGCTACAATGTCTGATCTGTTTAGCCCACAAGGTAGAACAGAATTTAGCCTTAAACTTGAACTTAGCAATCAAAACTTTTACCTTTGGAAAATGCCCAGCGAGTCTCCGACGGCATTCTTCACACCCTCCTTTCCAGGCTTCAGGAATTTTTCTTTGAAGGTAGTGAACCCCTTAAATGGCATGGTGAATGAGGAGACCCCTCTAGTGGGTTAGCAGCAATCATTCACCGTTGGTCATTCTTATTCATTTCAGTTTGAGAGGCCCATGCAGAGCCCTCCCAGAGAGACAAGTAACTACTCTTTTTCCCCTTGGAAATATCAGGAAGATGAAATCCAATCAAGTTCTTCCAAGACCAAAAAAAAAAAAAAAAAAAAAAAGCAATGGGATATGGGGTCTGACAGCAATCAGGCTGGGGAGACTCCTTAGGAGAGCTAAAAGGGAGACAGGATGCTGGCTCTCCTATGCATCCACAGTGAGGCTCAAGGCAGACTCCTAGGGGCTGCAGGTGGAGATGCTAAAGGGGACACTCACTGGGTAACCTGGGAAAGAGGCAAATCCCTATGTCTTTGCTTCCCGCTGGTCCTGCCTTGATTGGGGCTGAACTCTGGGCCCCACCCCCACCTGCTTTTTTCCCTGAGCTCAGCTGTCTCTCACTCCCAGATCCTCTTCAAGGGGATGCTATAGTAACAGACATTATACCTGCCCCTCAGCCACTCGTTATTAATAGGCTCTCATCCAAAACAGGCATCCAGGAGCAAAGTTAATTAAACATTTACAAGTTCTCTTGCAGCATGGAGAACAGACACTCAGCAAACAAATACCCAGATACCTTTGGCTAAAGAACATCACTCCTTATTGGAGAGGCAGTGGGCATAATGTAGAAAGTACTCCATTTTGAGTCAGAAAAAAAAAAAAGAGTTCAAATTCTGACTTGGTTACTTACTACCTGTGTAAGTTGGGCAGGTCCCTTAATCCTTCTGAGTCTTAATTTCTTCATCTGCAAAATGAGGTGTTAGGGCTGGATGGCTTTCAAGATCCCTTCCAGCTCAGGCAACAGATTCAATAGGGACATGTAGGGAGTAGTTCAGGAGAAAGGTAATAACTTGACATTTTTAAAAACTTTGCAAAGTTTACAAAGCTTTTTCCTAATCTGTTGTTCAGTCATTTTGGGTGTCCAATTCTTCATGACCCCAATTGGAGCTTTCTTGGCAAAGTTACTGGAATGGTTTGCCATTTCCTTCACCTCATTTTACAGATGGGGAAACTGAGGTCACACAGCTAGATACTGGAGTGATTTTCTATTTTTGTCTCCAGCTTATGTAGCAGATGAGGAAATTGAGGCAAACAGGGTTAAGGGGCTTGCCCAGGCTCACACAGCTAATCTCTCCAGCTGCCCATCTTTCCTAATGCCCTTGTACAAGAACATAATATAGGCTGATTAAGGTAGCCAGTGCTCTAAGATAACTATCCAAACTATAAGTGGAAGTGGGATAAAAATCAGATCAAAAAGGGGGAAAAAAATGAGAAAAAAAAGTGCAAATAAACAACAAAAAAAGGTAAAAATACTAAGCTTTGATCCACATTCAGTCTTCGTGGTTTTCTCTAGGGATGTGAAAAGCACTCTCCATCACAAGTTTATTGGAATTGTCAAGGCATATATTTTACAGTATACAAAGCTGTTTGTAGCCGCTGCTATGTAACATAGTGGGCTTGGAATGAAAAAGGCTTGAGTTCAAATCTATCCTCATACACATTAGTTGTTTGATCCTGAGCAAGTCATTTAACCGGTCTGCCTCCATATTCTCTACTCTAAAATGGGAATAATAATAATAGCACCTACCTCCCATGGTAGCTGTGAGAATCATATGTGTTTACTGCTTAGCAAAGTGCTTGGGACAAAGTAGGTATTTAATAAATATGTTCCCTTCTCCTCTAATTAGAGTTTTAGAGCTAAAAAGAACCTTAGAAGTTTTATAGTTCAAATCACTTTAAAAATGTTTACTGATAACTTATTTCTCAGCACTTTCATTTCCAAATATCTCCCTCTAATATTCTACCTAGTAAAACACTGGAGGAAGGGGAGGGAGGGAGGGAGGAAAGAGAAAGGGGAGGAAGGAAAGAGAAAGGAGAGAGAGGGAGGAAAGAAAAGGGAGGAGGGGGAAAGAGGGGAGAGGGAGAGAGAGGGGAAGAAAGAAAGTAGAATGGATGAATACAGGAAATTTAACAATATTATAACTGACTTGGACAATATATACAATGTTCCACATCCATAGTCCCCCACTTCTTCAAGGAAAGATCTCCTCTATTCTCTAAGATCCATTTATTGTTGTTTTTCCACTTGCATTGCCATAAGAATAATGACAGTGTGCATTTACGTAGCACCTACAATGTGCTAGGCACTATGCTAAGTATTTCACAAATGTCATTTCATTTAATCTTCACAATCATCCTGGGAAATTGTTCACTTGTTTGTCATGTTCAACTCTTCATGACCCAATTTGGGGTTTTCTTGACAGATATTAGAGTGATTTGCCATTTGCTTCTCCAGTTCATTTTACAAATAAGGAAACTGAGGCAA
The DNA here is from genome assembly GCA_023553655.1 of Myrmecobius fasciatus. Taxonomy (NCBI): domain Eukaryota; kingdom Metazoa; phylum Chordata; class Mammalia; order Dasyuromorphia; family Myrmecobiidae; genus Myrmecobius; species Myrmecobius fasciatus. The sequence continues at coordinate 19,053 of JAJPUD010000731.1, read as the reverse complement.
AGAGGGTTCAGTAACTAGTCCAGGGTCCCACAGGTAACAAGTGTCTGAGGCTAGATTGGTACTCAAGTTTTCCTGACTCCAGGCCTGGTGCTCTATCCACTGCACCATCTGGCTGCCATGTTATGTTTTATTTATTGTTTTGCTGGTTCTACTCATGTACCTTTATCTGTGCCTATGTTTTTTGTTGCTTCTCTGAAATCTTCATATCCATAATTTGTTTAAAAACTAATCAACAATGTAGTGGACTTCCTGCCATCTAGGGGAGGGGAGGGGACTGGGGGTAAAATTTGTAATGGAAAGCTTTGTAAAGATCATTGTTGGGGAACTACCCATACTTATGTTATACAAATAAAAAGCTTTAATAAAAAAAACTAATCAACAAACACTTAATATTTAACAAGGTACAACTAGGTATTCAATGGATAGAGCACAGGGTCTTGAATTGGGAAAATCTGAGTTCAATTCCAGCCTATGTACGTGATACTAGGCAAGTCACTTAATCCACTGGAGAAGGAAATGGCAAACCACTCCAGTGTCCATTTCATGAAAGCTAAGGAACAGTACTAGCATATTATGGTCCACGGTCATGAGGAGTTGGGCACAAGTGAGCAACAACCACCTTCAAATGATAAAGGTACAGATTCATGTCCTCACAAACACTTAGGTATGAGTCTGATGACTAAAAGGTCAACTAGTCTCAGTGTTCAAGGCAATCAAGAAAAACCTCAAGAAGACAGCATTACATATCACTCCAACAAATATTTATTCAAAGCCTATTATATGTCTAGCACTGGTACTATTTGGGGACTTGCCACCACAGTCATTCACCAAAAGCAAAGACATGAGATGGTGATTTAAGCATTTTCTCATTTAATGTAAAGACTGACCTAGGGAGATGGTGCCTGGGCCAGAGAATCTATACCAAGCTCTATCCTCAATCAAATTAATCTATGATGGCTCTCATTCATATTGCAAGAGATCCTAGAGACATTTTGTTCTAACCTTCTGCCTTGTGCAAGAATGCTCTTTAAAACATTTTAACTTCCACTGGAATACTTCCATGATGCAGAACTCACTACTTCACAATCTCTAATTGTTAGAGTTCTTCCTAATTCTGAACCAAGGTTAGCTTTCTATTGATTAGTTTCAGCTGTGAAGCTTTAATGACTACATCTAATCCCTGTTCCCCAAGAGGTAGAAACAGCTACGATGACCTTCCTAAGTCTTCTCCAAATCTAAATATCTAGATTTCCTCACGGGATATGTTTGAGATTTTTTTTTTTATTTCCATTGCTTTTTCTCTAGCTATTTTCCAGCTTTTTATTATTTGGTTGGCTTTTTTTTTTTTTTTTTTTTTTTTTTTTTTTTTAGTCATAATATACTCTCCAAAACCCTATTTGGGGTTTTCTCGGTAAAGATACTGGAATAGTTTGTCTTTCTTTCTTTAGCTCATTATATAGATGAGGAAACTGAGGCAAACAGAGTTAAGTGACTTGGTCAGCCTCACAAAGCTAACAAATATCTGAAATCGAATTTGAATTCAGGTCCTCCTGACCCCACGCTCTGTGCACTATGGCATACCTAGCTGCCCTCTTCTCCAGTTTATTTTCTTTTTCTTTCTTTCTTTTTGCTGAGTTTGGGATTAAATGACTTGCCCAGGGTCACACAGCTAGGAAGTGTTAAGTGTCTGAAGTTAGATTTGAACTCAGGTCCTCCTGACTTCAGGGCTGGGGCTCTATTCACTGAGCTACCTAACTGCCCCCAGTTTGGCCATTTTCAAATATGGTGCTCAGACCTGAATTGGCATTCTAGGTATCTCCAACTGACTTTAGTGAGATCACTGGATTGCAGATGCTGCCCCAAGTCTATGGTAATTTTTCCACCTATTTCCTGTTAGAATTCAAAACGTTCATAATTATAACGGAAGAAGGGACACAAGTTTAAGTCTCACTTCAACAACGAGTCTTGAGTACCCCAGTCCATATTCCTCTTCTACTGCTTGGAAGTCTCATATTGCTGTGTAATTGTATTACTCAATTTGTACACAAGCATACCCCCACCTATGTATCTTTTATTATCTTGTTTATTTTCATTAATAATGGCTAGCACTTAAATAGTGCTTACATGTATCAACTCATTTCATCTTCATACAATAATCTCATGAAGTAGGTGCTATTATTACTCCTATTTTCCTGAATTACTGGAATTTGGCAACAGCATATTCCTAAAAATAGACTTGAATTCTAATCCTATGGCACAGAAACACTTCAATTCAAATTTCACCCTAGACATTAAAGTTTTGTGACTAGTTCAAGACACTTAAGCACTGTATCAGTTTCCTTTCCTGTAGGACACAGGAATTGCACTCCATTATCTTCTTCTAGCTCTAAATTTATGATTCTATGATCTAAGATTACAGGTAAGAATAGGAGTTTTTAAACTTTTTTTGTGTAACATTCCAGGAAGTGAGCTAGGTGGTACCCATAATGCATAAAGTTCCAGACCTGGAGTCATGACTCATTTTCCTGAGTTCAAATCCGACCTCAGCCACTTAACTCTGTTTGCCTCAGTTTCCTCATTTGTAAAATAGGCTGGAGAAGGAGTATCTTTGTCAAGAAAATTCCAAATGGAGTTAATGGAGAATCAAACATGATTGAAAAATATGAACTGCAAACCTTAACAACTGGTTCAACAGGAGAGAAAAATGTACATGACACATTTAAGGTTAATTTGCATTATTAACATTTTTTCTATTATATCCTAAGTGGAGAAAAATCAACAAAACAATGAACCAATCTCAGTTTGTCAATTTCCAAGGTGTAAATAAATAAATGAAAGTTTAATGGGCTCTCACCAGTTTGTTTGGCAGAAGTCTATGGACTCTGTCTCAATGATTTTTGGGAGGGTTTTGGTGGGAGAGGGAGAGGAGGAGACTTTGGGGTGACCTGCTAGGGATCACATAGCTAGTATCTAAGGCTGAATTTGAACGCAGGTCCTGAGTACTTCCGGGGCTGGTAGTCTATCCACTGTGTCACCTATCTGCCCCTTCAGAATATTTTTAAAAGCATAACACACACAAGATAGAAGATGACTAATATTCTTCCCTTATTGAAAAAAACAAAAACAAAAACCCAAAAACTTTTTTACACAAATTCACAGACCCCAGGTTAAGAATCTATGCATTGGAGAAGTTTATTCTCAGTGAGATCATGTGCATAGTAAGAACTAAAATGTTTATTTTATCAAGGATTTGGACTAAAATATTAGATTCTAGATAGGATTCCTTTCCATATTTGCAAAGGTGATTAGAGAAATGCATAAAGGAGATTTGATTTCATCGGTTTATTGAACTCTCTATACAGGATCTCCAATCACCAGTGATGACATCCTGAGTAACTAGGTGGGTTAGGCAGAGATAAACTGAAGTATTGAACTCCCTGATGCAAACAAAGAAGGGTAGTGATGGGGATCAGTTTAACCTTATAATCCCACCCTCTATGGAGGAACAGTTAGAAATCCAATTTACTTCAAACATCTGAAATTAAATTTCCCCTATAGATCTATCCATGGCTTACGCCACCTTTGTTGAACACCTTTGGGTTACGCCCATCATAGCACTCTGCCTTCCCCATACCACACCATATCTTTATTCTTTTCTCCTTCTTATAGCTAACTCACTCTTTTTTGGGATGCTTAAATCCCTTTTTAGAATTTAGCCTACCAGCTTAGGGCACACTCCAACCTTATGGAGCGTTCTCTTCTGGTTAAGTGTGAATTCCACTAGGGAACTTTGTCTTTTCCATCATTAATTTTTAAAACCTCTTTCTTTGCTAACCCTATGCTCTCCCTGCTCTATTTCATACTTACCGCTCCTGATGTTTACTGTATCTTTTCATTTTGTCTAACCTCTTCTAAATAAGTCTACCTTTTGCCAAAGAGGATGGCCATTGTAAATTATTCACACAACTGAACCCCAACATTTGGTGCCTACATCAATCTCATTTGGTGCTCAACTCCCAACACATCATTTGGAATAAGAAATTGCTTTCCTTTATCACATCACCAGTATAGACCACAATCAGTTTATGACTTTATAGGTAAGCACCATAAAATTGCCTGTGGAATATCAATCAATCAACATAATTTATTAAATACCCACTATGTGCCCATACTGGCTCTGATGACACACAGACAACAAAACCCCTATTTGTAAAAGTTTGCATTTCTAAAAAATTTTCAGAGCCAAATTCTCTCTCCTCCTCTGAGTAAATCCCCACCCACAAGGAAGGTAAAAAAATGATACTGATTACACATATGAAATCATGCAAAGAATGTTTCCATATTAGCCACATGGTTTAAAAAAAAAGAGCCAAGACAACCCCCCCCTCCAATAAAATCCCTAGATCACAAACTATTTCCATTTTATTGATTAGGAAACCAAGTCAGCATTAAAGTGACTTTCAAAGGTCCCAAAGTGAATCAAGAGTAGAGAAGAAGGTAGAATCCAAGATGTTGACTCCACTTCCAATACTCTGATTCTACTACCATTATTTTCTGTCCAATATTTAGATTTACATCTTAAAGGATCGCCAGTTTACTCACTATAAAATATTTTTATTTGATACACCGAGGCAGCTAAATGATGCAGCAGATATACACTGGACCTGCAGTTGTGAAGACCTGTTCAAATCTGGCCTCAGAGCTAGTAAGCTGTGTGATCCTGGGCAATTAATTTTATCCTGTTTGCCCCAATTTCCCTATCTGTAAATAAGCTGGAGAAGGAAATGGCCAACCCACTCCAGTATTTCTGCCAAGAAAACCCTAAAGAGAGTCGTGAAGAATTTGACATGGCTGAAAACAAGGAAATAACTAGAACACTATCCATTACTACCCAGAGCATAATAGGACTAGGGACCTGAAATGATTATTAATAACTAATGATTTGGGAAGATCCAGAGTTTCCCTTTTTTCTAGAGTCCTCATTTCAAAATTCAGTCTCTTAAAGGACATTGAATTAATTCTCAATCTTGGTCAGACCACACCCAATCTTACAAGGAATTTAATCCCATTGTGTCCCATTCTTTGATTAGATTGCCCAATGCTGAAGGAAATTTAGAAGCAAATGACATTAAAAAAAAAAAAAGTAAATGATATAATCAAAATTCTTTAGAATAAGTCCTGCCCCTCATTGCAATATTCATTCTCTCATGGTTAATCAGAGTTGATTGCCACCCTCAGAAACACCCCTCTTCCAATACATTTAAGCTGTGAATCCACTGCCATGATTGTCTGGCATTCAAAACTGCCACTGACCTCTTTTATTAATAACAAGCTAATCATATTAATAAAATATTTAATAAAATGATTTAATCACCCAGAAACCATCTCTCTCAAGCTTTTTAAACACCATAGACTGCACTTATGATGTCATCAATATAAAGAATTCCCAGATAGGAAGAACTTTTACCAATGTGGATTGACAGCTTCTCTATAGCTTCATCTTGGAGAACCCAGGGCACTAAGTGTCCAGAATCACACAGCCAGTATGTGTCGAGACAGCACTTGACCCTTGGTGTTCATAGCTCCATGCCCAGCTCTCTACCCATCATCATACCCAGACTATCTCTCATCCATGGTGAAATGTAGGGATAAAAAAAGTCAATATTTATTTAACACAAGGTTTGTAAAGCACTTTTCAGAAATTGTCTCATTTGATATTCACAATGAGACAAAGCTGATGTCATGAATTTCTAACGAGTATCATTTTTTTTAACAATCACATGAACATGACACCCTAAAAGTTTGCCAAGAACTTTACATGCCTTACCCTGTTTGACCCTCAAAAATCCTATATAGGACCTAAAAGATACTTTCATTTTGCAGATGAGGAAACTGACTCACAGAAGAGCTCTAGCTAGGGTTACATAATTAATGTCAAATCTGAACCCAGGTCTTTCACATTTCGACACTGCATAAATTATATCCATTCTCATTGCCTCTTCATTAATATAACTAAACCCCATCCTAACACTGACTCCCTCTTAATAATGCAGGTTCAGCAGAATTAACTGCCATGATCTGACCTAATATGTTTTCAAAGACCCAATTAAAGATGGTGGTCATTTCATTTATGATTCTTCATAACCCAATTTGGGGTTTTCTTGGTAAAGATACTGGAGTGGTTTGCCATGTCCTTCTCCAGCTCATTTGACAGATGAGGAAACTGAGGCACACAGGATGAAGTGACATGCCTAGGATCACACAGCTGGTAAGTGTCTGAGACCACATTTGAATTCTGGAGGATGTCTCTTCCAGGGGCCAGTGTTCTGCGCACTGTGATGACACTTAGCTACCTAGAATGAGAGGTAAAAAATGATGTACAAGAAGCAGGGAGTCTACCTGAGTGTGTCACCCAACAACTCGGGTGAGTGACTGCAGTTGGGTGTAGTAGAAACTGCACTGATCGGTGCCCTACGTCTCTGGCCTGCTTTATTTCCGTAAGTTTTTCATGCTTCTTAGGGCTAGTCTAGAACAGGACAAGTATTGGAGGAGACAGCATGAAAACTTACAGCTATCTGCAAGCGTACATCATTGTAGATGGCTATCACTGAAAATGATCTGGGCTACAGCGACACCTTCTGGCCATTACGAGACCGGCACATTTACAGGCTAAACCAACAATTGGCTTAAGCAGTGGGATTTTGTTATTCTTCAGCCAAATAGAAAAGTTTCCTTCCTCATTTCTTGGCACCATTGAGTCACCTGACAAAAGTTCTGTCATGGGAATGCTCCAGACAGACCGGAGGGAGAGAGTGGGGAAAAAGGAGAAGGAGGGGGAGAGAGGGAGACATAGAAAGAGATAGATGGAGATAGAGGAGGGAGATAGGAAGAGAAAGACAGAGAAAGGCAGAGACAGAGAAACAGAGAGACAGAGATAGAGGGGGGAGAGAAGGGAGAGACAGAAAGAGAGAGACAGAAGAGAGAGGGAGATAGGAAGAGAAAAAACAGAGAAAGAGGTAGAGACAGAAGCAGAAACAGAAAGACACAGAGAGAGGGGGGGGGAAGGAGGGAGAGACAGAAAGAGAGAGACAGATCGAAGGAGGGAGGGAGATAGGAAGAAAAAGAGAGAGAAACAGAAACAGAAAGACAGATAAGAGGGGGAGAAAAGGAAGAGAGGGAGAGAAGGGGAAAGAAAGGGAGGATGGAGGGGAGGGAAGAGGGAGAGAGAAGGGAAGGAAAGGTTGGGAAAGGGAGGAGGGAGGAGGAAGGGAGAGGGGGAGGAGGGAGAAGAGAGAAGGGGAGAGGGAAAGAGGAAGAGAGATATGAAGTATCTACTATAGGGAAAGAGACCTTTTGAAGTGAAAAATTAAAAGATCTTTCTAGACTGAGTTCCATTTTATCTCAGGTCAACTCAACTTACTGAGCAGAGGATCACAAGTTTATAGCTCAAAGGGACCCAAGAGAGCACTGAGCTCAAACTCTTCATTTTATTAATAGGAATTACTAACCTTTATACACAGAGTGCTTTATATGTACTCTTTGAATCTCCCCAAAACCTTATTAGTGGTGGTATTTCTCTCCATTTGCCCAGAACCACACAATCATTACTATGACCACAGATTACAATACCATGGAGAGCACTCCATCCTCTGGTTTAGGGTTTGGAGGTTGAAATGTTGAATTTATGTAAAATGAATTTGTAAACTTCATCTTAAAAATTTATGAATTTTTTGACTCAATCTTTCAGAGGCCTTCCTTTCAATCACTGGAGGATGCCCCCGACATCTGACACATAGGACTTAAAGTTTGATGACTAATAGATGGGGCAGTACTAGTGTCATGCATACTGGGCCTAGACAAGCTGCTTAATTGAAGCTCCCAATAAGCACCTCTCATGTCTAAACCTTGCAGAAGTGAATGCAGATCTGCTTTGGGGGATAGGAGGCTAAGGAGAGGGGAACTGTTCCCTAATGAAACTGAAGAACTGACAAACAAAACGTTTATTAAACTGCTATAATCAAGGTACTGTGCTAGCCAATACAAAGACAGATGCAACATAAGGTCTTTCAAAGAGATGGCAATCCAACAGAGGAAAACGTCACACATGTGATGCAGTGGGGCAGGGCTCAGAGTTGGAGTCAGAGAACCTGATACTTCAATCATACACTGTGTGCCCCAGAGAAAATAATCCCTCATAGGGTCTCAGTTTCCTCATCTGCAAAATGCAGCAGCTGGATGAGGACTTCTAAGGTCTTTTCTGTCTAAATAAAAGACCCTGATTCAAAGTTCTAAGTTTAGGACCAAAAAAGAAAAGTGTAGGTGTGGGCCCCAAACCATTCTAGCTTAATCCAACTCTATCAACAAGCACTTTTTAATCACCTATTATTTGCCAAGAATTGTACTAGGCACTGGCTATATAAAAGACAAAAATGAGATTTTGAATTCTTGCCTTCTCAAGTTTACATCCTATGGGAAGTGGGGGAGGAAGAAATACCAACACGACATGAAACATAATTTGGAAAGGAAGCCCTGATAGATCAGGTAAAAAGTATCAAATAGATGATGTTTAAGCAATAATAATAATATATATAATATATATAATAATAATAAAGCAAATTAAGATCACACTTATGCATTTTCAAGTCATCATTCATCAAATGTCTCCAAAGGGATTATTGTACACAGACTATAAAAAAAGGGAAAAGGAACCACATGTGCAAAAATGTTTGTAGCAGCCCTTTTTGTAGTGGCAAGGAAATGCAAAATAAGTGGGATGCCCATCCGTTGGAGAATAGGTGAATAAATTATGGTATATGAATGTCATGGAATATAATTTTTCTATAAGAAACAACCAGCAGGATGATTTCAGAGAGGCCTGGAGAGACTTACATGAACTGATGCTGAGTAAAATGAGCAGAACCAGAAGATCACTGTACACGGCAACAAGACTATATGATGATCAATTCTGGTGGACATGGCTCTTTTCCACAATGATGTGATTCATGCCACTTACAATAGATTTGTGATGGAGAGCCATCTGCATCCAGAGAAAGAACTATGGGGACTGAATGTGGATTACAATATATTATTTTCAACATTTTTGTTGTAATTTGCTTGCTTTTTGTTTTCTCCTTTTTGATCTGATTTTTCTTGTGCAGCATGATAAATGTGGAAATATATATATTAGAATTATACATGTTTAACATATATTGGACTACTTGCTATCTAAGGGAGGGGGTAGAGTAGTAAACTGGGATTAACAGGCCTAAATTTGTGATCCCTAATTTTTTGACATTTCTTGGCCAACTACAAGGCTTGCGAACCAGATACCAAAAGAGGGATAGAATTCATGAACTGAATGCCTAGAATGACTTTGCCAGTTTCACCTCTACCTCTTCCATCTTCTACCTTCTAATAAAGCTTAAGTCCCATCTCCTACTTCAAAGTGTTTCCCAATGCTTCCCTTATTAATCCCTCTCAAATTACCTCACATTTATTTTGTATATCCATGTACAAGTGGTTTTTTCAATAGATGAGATTTTTCAGACTAGAGACTTTTTTTGTCTTTGCACCCCAAAATCGAATGTAGTTGCTAATACATAATAGGTGCTTGATAAGTGCTTGCTGTGAGGTCCCCAAAACTGCATTTCTATTTCAGATACACTATCCAGGTGAAATCTTTCCCAAGAAATTAAAATAAAATAACTAGCCAACAAGAACATGCACATAAATCTCCATTTGTGCCACTGTGTCCCCCCTATTAACACAAGAAGATCATAAACCAAACTGCATACAAATTCTTAACAGCTGATTCACATTGACCCACAACATGTGGTTATTTGGGCCTATCCCTTAATTACAAGTTATAAACAGTATCTTCTATAATAAAAGGCAAATACACAGATTTAGAAAATTGGGGGGGAGGGGCAGCAAGCTTGCTTAGGTTTGCACAACAAACATTCACATTGATCAGTAGCAATCTGGAAAATGAAGATCCCTAAAATGGATCTTAAAATGATTTACAACTTTGAATGCTTCAATACTATCCCCACCATTCTGTCAAATCCATTAACTCACTATACTCTTATCTGAGAAGAAGTCTTCCTAGAACGGGCCGAAGTTTTCAATGGAAAGCTGCCATGACAGTTTCTGAGAATCCAGTAAAACCCTAATAATATGGGAAGGCATTGGAGCAAAGTTTTAGTTGAGACTGTGCTAAAAAGAATTCCTTAATTATATGGAGAACTGCTGAAGAACACAAATTCATTTTAACTTCAAATTTAGATTTGCCAACAAATAACTTTTTTCACTAATTCATCTAGCATTAAGGATCTAGTATTTGTCAGGCTCTGTAGATAAAAAATGAAAAAATTTAACAATTTCTGCTCTTAAGAGTTTGTAGCTGTAATGGAATAAATCAATATGTATACATGAGTTAAATATACACCAATCAAAAAAATCTGGGGAGTGAAGTATCATCAGCAGTCGGGAAGATACAGAAAAGCCTCATCTGGATGGTGGCACTTGAGTTATATGTTAGAGAAATTGGGGCGGGGGGGTTTGAAAAGGTGGAGAAAAGCTTACTAGGCATTGATAACAGCCAGAGCAGAAACATACTGGCCAGGATGTATGTGAAAAATGACAGGATGGGCAATTTGACAGATTTTGTAAAATGGATAAAGGGTAATAAAATGCAGTAAAGCTGGAAAAACAAGTTGGAGTGGGATCCCAAAAGTACTTCAGTAACAACCAGAGAAATCTGTATTTGACCACTTAAGTAGGGGAGAACAACATGGTCCCCAGTCCACTAAACACTCAGTAGGCCCAAGAATTACAAAGATTTCTAAAACAGCTTAATTATGCCTCTCATCTAGCCCACATGGTTCCACAATGTCCCTCAATATCCAGGGAGAGACAATTAAATGCCAGACTATGGCCTATACTATTCTACTCTGTCTATGATCTAGTTTCCAAGTTTTAATAGCACACAGTATCAAAGCCCCTAATGGCTCCACTCTGTTGAAAGTCAGCTCAAATTCAAACTCATTCTCCTGGCATTCAGGGTTCCCAGATAGCCATATTCATCTCCCACTATTCTATTCCTTTAGGGCCTAAAGGCACGATCACACTAAGCAGTCAACAAATGCATACTAGATGAATCATACACTACAATTTCAATGCAAATGAGCACCCACTTCAGACAAGAAGTGCTCTTCTGGTTGATAAAGATAAAAAAAATAGCCCATAAGCCAGTATGTAAAAACCATGTTGCTGTAAACAGGAGAAAGGATCAAATGAGATCACAAACGACTTTTTGGAGGTAATGTGCACCTTAATATACAAACAAATGTTCATACAACAAGGAAAGCCGTGTGTGTTACTACTAACAAGTAGTCTGAATACTGAAGCTGTAGGCCTGGCATTAACTCACAAAAATAGTCATGGGAAAGTCTATTTATTTTCCTGGTTCCAGCTAACTCCTCCTACCAAAACAAAACAAAACAAAAACAAAACAAAACAAAAAAAAAAAAACCCTGAAAACTAAGTGGAGATGGGGAGAAATGCCTATTAGTTGGGGAATGGCTAATTGTGGTATATTTATGTCATGATACATTTCCACACACAGAGCTATTATTATTGCCATCATCAGAAATCATCAAGAGATAAATCTCAGAGAAACTTCAAAAGACTTCTATAAAATGATACAGAATGAAGTGAGACACAATCAGAATATAAACTATAACAATATTGTACAAATAAGCAACTTCAAGAACTTGGAATGAGCAATCATGTACCTACCTTGTGACAAAAAGATGATGGACTAAATATGTAGAATGAGAACTGTAGGCATGGCCAATGTTGCAATGTGTTATACATATTTATTATAAGAGTTTTCTTTTTCCTTTCTATTTTTTCCTGGGCAATAAGGGAAGTAGGAAAAATAGGAAAAACAAAGTTTAATTAAAAAAAAAAAAAGTAGGCAAATCTTATAGATGTCTCAGATAGTCTCTTTCACCTAGAAAATTCTTCTTTTAACATTCCTAAGAATTTGCTTCTAATGAGTATGTAAGAAGTGTAACCAAAACCAAAATCACAAGTTTAAACCTCAAAAGTGTTCCAATTCAAATGTTCCCAAAGGGTTTTACATAATGAATTACATTTGAGACTTCCAAGAATGCAGTAAGGGTAGACATCACAAGAATTTTTATTCCCATTTACCACTAAGCTTTGTTCAGTTACACTGCAATAAATAAACCCACTTACAGAAAAGGAAAATAAGGTCTACTTGTGCTCCTTTTGGAATGTTCTATATTACTCTGATTTTTTCATAGTAGCAAAGTACGAACTTGGTAGAAAAAAAAGGGAAACACACAATTGTTCATAAAATTACAAATTCCCCTTGAATTTTGAACATCTATTGTAAACATTCAAGAAGACAAAAAACAATCTTGTAGACCTTGCAATTTTCAAAAAGCATCTATTCACACAGTCCCCAATTCCTCTTAAAACTTATAAACGGTTTTCTCCCCAGAACAATTTCTTGGTAGAACACAGAAGTGGCAGTAAAAGCAAATAAAACACTGGAGTGAGATTCTATAATGTGATTGAAATGAATGTAAGAATGTCTTTAAAAAAGTGATGGGACACATCTCAATTATATTTCCAAAAAGTCTGAATTTTTAATTAAAACCAAATTATCAGAAACTCAATATTGCAACAGCCCTCACTCATGTCATCAGGCTGGGCACTAACCCTCAACCAGAAATAATCACAATCCTTTCCAAGCTTCAGATGATGATATTTAGGAACTGCTTGTGACCACCAAACTGTCTATGACCAATTCCTTGGCTTTCCCATTAGTTAGAAGATCTCTACATTAAGTAGAAAAATGCCTCTACTTAACAATGATTATTTTAATTATCACAAAGAAAATATACTTCCAAATCTTCAAATATTCATTCCATGTATGAATTTTCCAAACATGATTCAAACCCAATAGTTATAAAAAACACAAAGAATGTAATCATATTACAAATACACTTTTCTAGGGCAAAATGATTGTTCTTAATGGTCATCATTTCTGAAGTAAATAATCATTAGTTGTTTCTAACAAGTCATTTCTAAGTTCAGATATAATAAAGTACAGCTCATGCAGAAATCAGATGTGAAAGTTGATTTATTATGATTTTTTTTAAAAAGTCCCCTCAAATCATATGTTGGCAGCAAGAACGTTTTTTTATCATCCAATCACATTTTATAATCACATCAGTATAACCCAGGACACCTACCAAGAGTATCATTTAGCACACAAAACTTCACATGGTTTATTCAAAACCAATGCTGGTTCCCGGACAATTCAAAATAAATCTATGAAGGCAGACACACACACACACACACACACACACACACACACACACACACACACA
>JAJPUD010000730.1:542013-592345 GCA_023553655.1 Myrmecobius fasciatus | reverse complement strand
TGTGAATTATACCAAACATTCAAAGAACAATTAATTCCAATACTACACAAACTATTTGAGAAAATAGGGACAGAAGGTATACTGCCAGAATCCTTCTATGAGACCCATATGGTGCTGATAGCTAAACCAGGTAGGGTAAAAACTGAGAAAGAAAACTATAGACCAATTTCCCTAATGAATATTGATGCAAAAATTTTAAATAAGATATTAGCAATGAGATTACAGAAAGTCATCCCCAGGATAGTACACTATGACCAAGTAGGATTTATACCAGGGATGCAGGGCTGGTTCAATATTAGGCAAACTATCAGCATAATTAATTCTATTAATAGCCAAATTAACAAAAATCATATGATTATCTCAATAGATGCAGAAAAAGCCTTTGACAAAATCCAACACCCTTTCCTATTAAAAACACTAGAGAGTATAGGAATAAATGGGCTTTTCCTTAAAATGATCAGCAGCATCTATTTAAAACCATCAGCAAGCATCATATGTAATGGAGACAAACTAAAACCATTCCCCATAAGATCAGGAGTGAAACAAGGCTGCCCACTGTCACCATTACTATTTAATATTGTATTAGAAATGTTAGCTTTAGCAATAAGAGAAGAAAAAGAGATAAAAGGAATCAGAGTAGGTAATGAAAAAACCAAATTATCACTCTTTGCAGATAACATGATGGTATACTTAGAGAACCCTAGAGACTCAACTAAAAAACTACTAGAAACAATTCACAACTTTAGCAAAGTGGCAGGATTCAAAATTAATCCACATAAATCATCAGCATTCTTATATATTACCAACAAAGTTCAGCAGCAGGAGATACAAAAAGAAATTCCATTCCAAATAGCAGGTGATAGGATAAAATATTTGGGAATCTATCTGCCAAGGAAAAGTCAGAAACTATACGAACTAAATTACAAAACACTTTCCACACAAATAAAATCAGACCTAATCAATTGGAAAAATATTAAGTGCTCATGGGTAGGCAGAGCGAACATAATAAAAATGACAATACTACCCAAACTAATCTACTTATTCAGTGCCTTACCAATCAAACTCCCAAGAAATTATTTTACAGATCTAGAAAAGATAGTAGCAAAGTTCATTTGGAAGAACAAAAGGTCAAGGATTTCAAGGGCATTAATGAAATAAAGGCAGATGAAGGTGGCCTTGCTGTACCAGATCTAAAACTATATTATAAAGCAGCGGTCATCAAAACCGTTTGGTACTGGCTAAGAAATAGAGCAGTCGATCAGTGGCACAGGATAGGATATCAGGACAATCTAGGCAATAACCTTAACAATTTAGTATTTGATAAACCCAAAGACCCCAGCTTTTGGGATAAATACTCACTATTTGGCAAAAACTGCTGGGAAAATTGGAAACTAGTGTGGAAGAAATTAGGGCTTGACCCATACCTAACTCCACATACCAAGATAAGATATAAATGGGTTCAGGATCTAGATATAAAGAGGGACTTTGTAAGCAAGTTAGAGGAACGTAATATAATTTATCTCTCAGACCTGTGGAGATGGAATAAATTTATGTCCAAAGAAGACCTGGAACTCCTAATTGAACACCAGATGGATAATTTTGATTATTTTAAGTTAAAAAGTTTCTGTACAAACAAAACAAATGCAGACAAGATTAGGAGGGAAGCATCAAATTGGGAAATCCTCTTTACATTTAATGGTTCTGATAAAGGCCTCATTTCTAAAATTTATAGAGAATTGTCTCATATATATAAGAATTCAAGCCACTCTTCAATAGATAAGTGGTCAAGGGATATGAACAGACAATTTTCAGATGATGAAATTAAAACCATCTCTAGTCATATGAAAAGTTGCTCCAAATCACTATTGATCAGAGAAATGCAAATTAAGACAACTCTGAGATACCACTACACACCTGTCAGATTGGCTAAAATGACAGGAAAAGATAACGATGAATGTTGGAGGGGATGTGGGAAAACTGGGACACTGATACATTGTTGGTGGAACTGTGAACGGATCCAACCATTCTGGAGAGCAACTTGGAACTATGCCCAAAAAGTTGTCAAACTGTGCATACCCTTTGACCCAGCAGTGTTTCTACTGGGCCTATATCCCAAACAGATCTTAGAGGAGGGAAAGGGCCCCACATGTGCAAGAATGTTTGTGGCGGCCCTTTTTGTGGTGGCTAGAAACTGGAAACTGAAGGGATGCCCATCAATTGGAGAGTGGCTGAATAAATTATGGTATAGGAATGTTATGGAATATTATTGCTCTGTAAGAAACGACCAGCAGGACGATTTCAGAGAGGCCTGGAGAGACTTGCATGAACTGATGCTGAGTGAAACGAGCAGAACCAGGAGATCATCATACACAGTAACAACAGTATTACATGATCAATTCTGATGGACATGGCTCTCTGCAACAAAGAATTGTCTCAAACCAGTTCCAATTGTTCACTGAAGAAAACCATATACACCCAGAGAGAGGGATATGAAATATGGACCACAACGTAACATTTTCATGATCTCTACTGACATTTGTTTGCATTGTGTTGCCTTTCTCTGATTCTTTTTTTTTCTTGTAGATAAGATATTTCTTGCATAACTTCTCAAGCATTTCAACATTATTAGCATGTAGTGGACTTCCTGCCATCTAGGGGAGGGGAGGGGACTGGGGAAAAATTTGTAATGGAAAGCTTTGTATAGATCAATGTTGGGGAACTACCCATACATATGTTATACAAATAAAAAGCTTTAATAAAAAAAAAGAAATAGATGGATAGATAGATAGATATGCTCCCAGTTGATTGCCCACACTCATTGCCTGAGGGCATAGGTATAAACTAAATTATTAAGTAATCTTGTCCCTAGCTTCAGCTCTTATTGAAAATTAACTCCTCTCAGAAAGGACGGAAATTGTCGATTTTCCTCTTTGCCTTTGATAGTCAATACCACTTGACCACAGAATTTCTGATTTGCAAGAAGCCACTGGACTGAGATAACTATAAATTTGGATTCATAATCTTTCTAAATACCGAGACAATGACTGGTAAACAGAAGGCAAGACAGTTTTGACTGAACAACAAGATGGGCATTGCAGATAATTGCAGAAAACTCCAGTATGCATGTCTCATCTGCATTTCAAATAATAAACTAGACTGTGTCCCTTTTTTCAGTGGTGTGTATCAAATGTTTCTGTGGCAGTCAAAGGTTAATGCAAGTCACCAGTCTGAGGAGGATAGGAAAACATAGCTGGAGGGAGGAAGGATTCAGTTCTCCATATTCAAGGGGGAGAATCAGCAACAGGAAAGGCAGTTGGGAAATTCCCAAACCAAAAAGGTGTTTTAAAATGCCAAACACTATGTCAGTTTTTAAAATGTAAGGCAGAATCCAATGGTCAAGTAACCAATTTAACTTAGACATTCAAAAAGCATTTATTAATTACCTAGTCTTAGTAAAGCACTGTGCCAGCAAGTGGGAGAATTGGAAAGTTTAGTTAACATATGATCCCAGCTCTTACAGAGACAAATACGGGCAAGAAAGCATGCGCAAATGATTATAAAATGAAATGATACATGAAAAGAGCATTAGAGAAAGTGCTGTGTGAGGTCCAAAGCAAGAAAGGTCATTACCAACTGGAAAAGAGTCAGAGAAGACTACCCAAAGAAACATAATTTAAATTATGCTTTAGAAGGATGGGAAAGAATTGAATTGGGAGTGGGGTAGGTAAAAAGGTATCAGAGATCTAAAACTAGAATAGGCATTATATTATATTACAGTTCTACTGTATTCTGGGCACTATGCCATGCACTGAGACCACTAGGACAAAAACAATCCTTCAAGGAGCTCGCAGTTTAATGGAGGAAACAATATGCAAACAACTATGTATGAACCAAACACAGATAGAGATAGATGTGTGATAAATCAAAGGGAGTCTAGGAAGGGAAGGCACCAACATTTAAAGGATCAGGAAAGATTTCTTGCAGAAGGCAGATTGTATGCTGGGGCTTGAGGGATGTCAGAGATGCTAGGAGATAGAGGAGAAAGCATTCCAAGTAAAAGGGACAGCTGCTAAAAATGCTAAGCCAGGGAAATGGAGTGTCATGTAACTTACGAAAGCCTAATAGTGCATCGCAGAGTACACGGAAGGGAGTAAGGTATAAGAAGGCTAATCAGGCAGAAGGGGGCTGGGGTGTGAAGGCCAAATGGGGTGAAAAGCCAAATAAGACTATCCAATGCATTTGATCCTGAAGGTAATAGGGAGTCACTGGAATTGTTTGAATAAGGAAATGATATTAGATCTACCCTTTTAGAACCATCAATTTACCAACTGAATGGAGGATTAGAGGTTCAGAATGAGAAGAGACTATTGCAATAATCCAGTTGTAAGATGATGATAGTTGGTCACAGTCTTAAAGGAAAAAAGATATTTATACAGGAGATGTTAGAAAGGTAGAAATGAAAGGACTTGACAATTTGTTGTATATGGGAAGAGGGGTAAGAGAGAATGCATGTACAATCATTTTTTAATATTCTACTATATTATAGAAATGCTTGTTTTGTTTCTTAAGTTCAGAATAAAATAAATAACATTTAAGAAAGAATCAAAGATAATACTTGGGTTATGAGACTGGGTGACTGATGATAGTAACTTTGATATTATTAAAGAAAAAGAGAAGGATTGAAGGGAAGGAGAAGAGTAGAGATAATAAGTTTAGTTTTGGATATATTGAGTTTCAAATTTCCATAGCTATCCAGTTAGAAATATCTATTAAGCATTGGAAATATGAAACTGAAGATCAAGATATTAAGACTTGATAAACAGGTTTAAGAGTCATCTGCATAGAGAGGGTAATTGAAACTATGGGATGAAATGATCAAATGAAATAGTATAAAGAGAGTAGAAAAGAGAACCCAGGATATATCTCCTTCTCTCTACCAGAATTAGTGAACTTGTCTAAAATCACAAAAAAAGTATAAATCAGAGGTTAGATTTTAGCCTTAATCCTTTGATTCCAGAGCCTCTGTTCTTTCCACTATATCACAATGCCTGGTGGGCATTCTGCATATAGAGAAGAGAGGCAGGAAAAATGGGGATTATGTTTGGGAAACAGACTTTGTTGGATCACAGAGTATGTGAGACAAATAGTATGAGATCAGATGAAAAAGACAGGGTAGCACCAGATTATAAAGAGCTTTCAAGGATAATCAAAAGAATTTCAATTTTTCTTGGTAAATAATAAGAAATTATTGACCAATCTTTAGCAGAAAAGTGACATGATACAAGGCATAATGTTCCTCTATAATTGTGAAGGATGGATTTGTGTAGAAAGCTAATGCAAACAGGGAGGCTTTCACAATAGTCCAAGAAAATGATAATAAGAAACTATTTTAGGATGATAGCCATGAAAATGGAGAGGAAGGTACAAATGGGGTAGATATTTTGGAGTTAAAAATTAATAAGATGTAGTAATTGAATAGATATTGGAGAACAACAAGATTTCCAATATGGGTGGTATGTATTAGTGAATTCAGAAGGAGGAGTTTGGGATGTGATGAATTTAAGGTGCCATTTTGTGAAGGTCCAATAAATGCTTTTTTTAGAAAGTCAGAGGTGTAAGCTTAAAGTGTAAGAGAGGTGTTTAGCCTGGACAAGCAAATTCAGGGTCATCCACATAGAATCATAGTTGAAGTGATGAAATTGTCAAGAATGATAGTTCCTTAGTAGAGAAAAATTACTTATTGGGAAGTCAAGAAAAATGGTATAGAAAAAGGAAAAAAGGGCTAAGACTAGACACATGAGACTAGTCACGTTAAAGGGTGGAGAAGAGAAAAAAAGTCCTTGAAAAAAGCAGAGATGGAGACATTTAAATAAGAGACCTGATACAAGCTATTTGGCCAAGGCCCCTTGCCCAAAGGAGCAAAATACACAAACAGAAATCACCAGAATGTGAATCCATCAAATTTTACAAATCACACGCATGGTAAATTTGAATCATTTCATCTACTCCCCCATTTTAAAACAAATGAAAGTCTCAGACTTCTAGACAAAAAACAATACCACCTATTTTAAAATTCCTTTTTCATTTAAAAAAAAGGAATGAAAATGTATGTGAAAGATCCCTTTATAGCACCTATGATAACCATCTACTATAATCTCATTCTCCTACTCCAGATTTAGAAAAAG
Source organism: Myrmecobius fasciatus (assembly GCA_023553655.1). Lineage (NCBI taxonomy): Eukaryota > Metazoa > Chordata > Mammalia > Dasyuromorphia > Myrmecobiidae > Myrmecobius > Myrmecobius fasciatus. The sequence goes on along the minus strand of JAJPUD010000730.1, from coordinate 586,160 downwards.
AAATAGGCTACTCATAGGAAGGCAGAAAGTTGTGTATGGACACCCAAGGGATCAGCTTTCCTGGAAAGACATCACTTAAATTGTGTAGGAGACAATTCCCATAGATTTCTCCACCCTCCCACCCCATCCCAAGCCCTGTTTTTGCTTCTCTATTTTTCCAGTGCTAGAGCCATCTCTCACTGTCTTTTTCAGCTGCAGAACAGAATGTCCATTTCATATTGTTCAAAATCCCATCTCATTTTTTCCATAAAGATACAGTGCCCTGCAGCTTTTCAGACACTCATTCTTTTAAAGGCATTGGATGGTCCCCAGTTCTTTGGCTGTGGTTTTAATAAACTCTCCCTGGCGCTGGTGTCTTTCAGTCTGTCAATTTAAAATCCTGACTCAAGCACCATAGATCATAGCTGAAAAAGAAATCTACTCATAAAGAGGAAGATTGCAAAAATACCAAATACAAAAATGATAGATTCAAAATGACAGGCTCAAAAGTTGATATTGATCAAGATAACTCATCAACTAGTTATACTTGTTATTGCTGTTGCTGTTATTGTTTTAAATTACATTAAAATGTTAAATGAGATTTGTCTATTAGAAAAAAACCAATGATGTTCTCATACTTTCTATAGTGAGAATCATTTTTAAGATGTTAAATAAAGCCTCACTATTAAAAAAAAACTAGCATTGAAATTCTGGTAGCATTGAGAACATAATAAGAACATACTAGGTTGTCCATTTAAACATTCTTCATTTTCCCTCCTCGGGCTATATGAAATCATAATCTACTCTATCTTCCTTTAGAGTTTTCCACTCCTCTCTAGACTTTGTCTACTATGTCACAATAGCCATCTCACTCTGAAAGTTCCCAGGACCAATGCCAGTTATCTTGACTTTTGTCTTGCTATTAGATTTTAATGTCCCTAGAGGAGAGAATAAAGATTTGGTGCAATTCACCTTCACTTAAATCCAATTCACATGCAAGTTGAGACATCACTCTTATGATATCATTTGTCCCTTTCAAAGAAGGAAGGATGAACAATAATAACAACTCTTCCCCCGCAGCCTTTCTTCCCTGGAAGTTCTCTCCACCTTAACAATCCCTTCCTCTCATTATCTGATTCTTTCAAAAAGCTCCAAATTAAGGAAAGTGGCCAAAACAGCCATGCCTTTGTTCCTGAGCTCTATTCCTGAATCTACAGATTTTTCTTTACTGCTTTCTCCTTTAGTCTCACTCTCACTTTCAACTTTCTCTTATGGGTTGTCCTAGGCCATTAGTATGTAAGCTCCTTAAGGACAGGGACTTGTCTTTCTTTTTGCTTGAATTTGTATTCCCAGCACTTAGCACATTGCTTGGCACATAATAGGCATTTTAATGTTTCCTTTTGCCTATTGTTGCCAACATTCAGTGTTAGGGACAAGTCTCATCTGCCCAGGGAAATCTTCCCTCACTACCCCAAGCTACATTGATCTCTCCCTCCAAAATGGCTATAGTATTTGTTATCTCTTGTATGTATTTTACCACCTAATCATATAATAGTGATGATAATGATGACAATAATAATAACTAGCATTTATAGAATGTGCTTTAAAAGTTGCAGAGTACTTCAAATACATTAATTCATTTGATTCTTGCAATATTCCTAGGAGTTAAGTGCTATTATTATCTCTATTTTACCAATGGTGAAACAGAGAAAAAGTGACTTGTCTAAAGTCACACAACTAGTGTCCAAACTAGTATTCAAATTCAAGTCTTGTATCAACTAGATAACATAAATATAATGCATTTGCATTGCTTTGCACTGTTTTCATCTATCTTATTTCTCAATAAGCTGAAAAGATCTCTGAGGGCAAGAACCATATCTTCTGCTTTTTGTACAATCAATAGCACTGAACAATTATGCTGACCACTTAGTAGGTCTTAGTAAATACTTTATTGAATTGAATTCAACTTAAAGCACTGAGATGGAATTCAGGGAATTTGAATCCAGCTGTGAATCTGGCTGCTTGTTCCTTCTGGATTTGATGCGAATATTGTCTCCAGCCTTCTTCTGTTATTCTCAACTCATGTATTATTGATTTTGACAGGTGCCTCCTTGTTTTAAGGAGATAGGAGCCACGAGTAGCCAATGGCAACACATTATTCTAATCAGCCCCAATTGTTGTTTTATCCTAATCAGAAACCATTATACAGTAAGGATAGCTTCTATAGATGAAAATCATTTCACCATTGTTGAACAGTGAATACTGCACATAATCTTCAAGACAGAAGCTGCCCCTAAAAGTGGCTCATTAAATTATCTCACAGAGGAACACTGGGCAGCCATTCTTATCTTTCTTTTTGCCTTTGGGAAAAAAAACATAGAAGATATCTGAAGCTGAATAAATAAATGGGTAATTGCACGAACAAATCAACCCAGAGTGATCTAGTGATCTTGCTGTTCTCACACCTAAGAAAAATTATAATTTTAGAGCCGTGATTTTCCTATAAATCTATGCCCCTGTGAATTGATAGGGTGTCTGTAAAAGTGGATACTAATCACACAAAATGGGTGCCTGGTTTGATTCAGATGTGTACCCAGTGTTTGCCTAGAGATAGATGGCACAGACATGGAACTGATTTCTTACCTCCCTCTCTTGAAAACATCAGAAACTGAAACTGAGGATAGCACTATATATCACCTGGAACTGCAGGTTCATTCAACCAAAGGGGACAAACTAGAAAGGACAAAAGACAGCACCAAGTTCCTTTTTAGGTCCAAATCTATGATTCCCATGATTCTATAATATAAAAAAGCTATGACAGAAAAATAAATGAACTTTCATAGATATTCAAGTGCTTCAAAAATACAGATCTATTTTTCCCAATAATGCTCTGAACAATTTTTAGTAAAAGGAACAAAATAAATTTGTAAAGTGGGATATGTCACTTAACCTCTCTCTAAGCCTTAATTTCCTGATCTGTGGAAAGAAGGACACTTCAAATCTTCCTAGATGGTCTCTAGGGTCCCTTCCAGCTTAAATCTATAATCCTATCATTTGAGCTAGAATTTGTTTGTTCATTTCTATGTCTTCTCTAAGTTAACCATTCACTTCCTTCTAAGAGATGAAAAGAAATCTTATTAAACTAGCTTTTTCACAACTCTCAGAGTTTTTTCAAGTTTTCTTAATCTTAGACCCACATTACAAAATCTAGCTTCATAATCCACTAAAAATCCTCCCCTTCCCCCATTTATGTAACAATTTTTTAACACTATATAGTGGTAGGTAGTGATGAAAGGGATATGCATAAGGCTTGGTTCCTTGTCCTCAGAGAGTTTATGGTCTAATGGAAAATATGAGATATATTTTAAAAGGTGGTATTGATAAGTGCCATATAAGTAATACAAAAAAAAAGTCATGATAGTTCAGTGAAGGGAGATTTCACTTTCAATTGAAAGATCAGGGAAAGGTACATGAAGAAAGTGGCATTTGATCTGGACCTGAAAAAAATGAATTGAGTAGTATTTCAAAGGTAGAGATATGATAATAACATTCAGGTGAGGGAAAAGCATACACAAAGACAAATAAATTGGAAGACATGAGATGTGCTAAGGGAACAGCAAGTTGTCAGGTTTGGCTGAAGGTTAGGATTTATGCAGTACTAAAAGATTTGCAAAGAATAAAAATTAGGGCCAGGTCACAAAGAGCCTTGAATACAAATCTATGGGCATTATGCAGTAAGCAAATAATCTTTTTTAATAATAGCTTTTTATTTTCAAAATACTTGCAAAGATAGTTTTTAATATTCACCCTTGTAAAACTTTATGTTCCAAATTTTTCTCCCTCCCATCCCCCTACCCCACTCCTCTAGATAGCAAGCAATTCAACTTATGCCAAACATGTGTAATTCTTCTATACATATTTCCACATTTATCATGCTGCATAATAAAAATCAGATCAAAAAGGAAAAAAATGAGAAAGAAACAAAAACAAGCAAACAACAATAAAAAAAGCTAAAAATGCTATGTTGTGAACCATACTCAGTCCCCATTGACCTCTCTGGGTGCAGATGATTCTCTCCATCACAAGACCATTGGAACTGGCCTGAATCACCTCATTGCTGAAAAGAGTCAAGGTCATCAGAGTTGATCATCACATAATCTTGTTACTGTGTACAACATTCTCTTGGTTCTACTCACTTCACTTAGCATCAGTTCATGTAAGTCTCTCCAGGCATCTCTGAAATCATCCTGCTGGTTGTTTCTTATAGAACAATAATATTCCATAACATTCATATACAATAATTTATTCAATCATTCTCCAATTGATGGGCATCCATTCAGCTTCCAGTTTCTAGCCACTATAAAAAGGGCTGCCACAAACATTCTTGCACATGTGGGTCCCTTTCCCTCCTTTAATATCTCTTTGGGATATAAGCCAGTAGAAAAACTGCTGATTCAAAGGGTATGTACAGTTTGATAGCCCTTTGGGCATATTTCCAAATTGATCTCCAGAATGGTTGGATAAGTTCACAATTCCACTAACAATGTTTTAGTGTCCCATTTTTCCCACATTTCCTCCAACTTTTATCATTATCTTTCCCTAGCAGCAATGATAATCTTTTGGCCATAAGTATGGTTATAATATCAAGAAAGAATGAATCTTTAGAAACTTTAGGAGAATTAACCTGGCAACTGTGTTCAGGAGTGGGAGAGGGAGAAGGAGTGCTGGAGATAGAAAAGGCTGGTAGTTCAGGTACAAGATACAAGACCTTGAATAGGGTGACAGCAATGGAAATACAAAAAAAGAAATTATTTTGTCCAATTCTGTCCAATATGGTCAATGTGTCTTTGTTTTGCTTAATTTTTTCTTTGTAATAAGGAAAGACTCTAAAATAATGTTCATAGGGTCATTGAGAGTAACAGTAGGAAAAACTCCAATGAGGATTATTTCTGTGAATTCTAGAAATCTTGAAATATTAAATACAATCAGTTTTTCTTACCTATTTCAACTCTTGTGGCAAAGCCCACTCAAAATAAGTGAATATATGATAAATCAGCATCCATCCTAGGGAGAGTAAAACAAGAAAATTTATGCATAAGATTTTTATGTGTAAACCTAAAGCAGATGTTAGGGTTGACATTAGAAATGTATCAAAGAACATTTTATTTAGAAGGTCAAAGCCTCAGGAAAGCTTGAGATGAGGTTTCTTTGATCTTCCAAGCCCAGATTATGGCTGGGCTGGAAGGAAGATAAGTCTGTTCACTGCATCATGCTGCCTTCTTTGGAGTGGGATGGAGGTTTAGCAGCATCTCCAAAGGTGCCTTCCCAGCTTTTGCCTTTTGCACAAGAAAAATGCCCCGAGTTGGGGGTCTTAAATAGCGAAGTTAAGTTACTTGATGTGGTAGTGTAGTAATGGTGATGTCATTTCAGTTTGTCCAACTCTCCATGACCTTATTTGGGGTTTTCTTGATAAAGATACTGGAGTGGTTTGCCATTTCCTTCTCCAGCTCATTTTACAAATAAGAAAGATGAGGCGAAAAATGAGTGAGTGATTTTCCCAAGGTTATAATAACAGCTAGTAAGTGTCTGAGGCCAGAGTTGAACTCAGAAAGTTGGGTATTCTTGATTCCAGGTTTCTAGCCTTCATTACTTTTTACTTCTATTCTAAAATCTACATTTTTTGTTTTTTGACATTTTAATTGTTTGAGGGTGGGAAAGCTTGGTAGAACAATGGATAGAGTGTCAGGTCTTGAATCAGGAAGATTCACCTGGGGCAGGAAGGAGAGGGGGCAGAATGGGACAGAGTAGAATATGATTCTTACATCCCAAGTATGAGTCTGGACTTGTTTTCATAAAGAGACAGGGGTCATTCTTCATAGCCTTGGCTAGACTTCTAAGAAATTCTGACCTGCACAGATGGTCATGAGCTTATTTAAAAAATTAAGATACCAGATTTTGTTCATGATCTGAATTTCTGATTTAACTGTCAACTCTCTTGAATAATGATTATTGTAACAATTAGCATTTATATGGTGTTAAAAGGTTTGCAAAATACTATATACATGTTATGTTATTAGATCCTCATACCAATCCTGTGACATAAATACTGTTATTCTCCCCATTTTACAGATAAAGAAACAGTGGCTAAGAGAGGTTAAATTACTTGCCCAGGATCACAAAGTTAGTGTTTAATACAGAATTTTAATTCAAGCATTCCTGAGTTAAAGCCCAGGACTTTTACACACTGTCCAGGACTTTTACACATATTCTTGCCTCTGAAACAGAATGCAAGTTCTAAAGCATGCTATAGGAACAATTAACAGGTTAATATTTACTAAAAGCTTTTTGTTCAGTCTTCATGTGTTACAGTGTCCTGTGTCTAGAAGATGTGCTATTAGGCAATTGCCCTATCACAAAACCTGGTAATTTTAAGAGAGCTAAATTCATTAAGAAAAATGGAAGAGTCTACAGGAAGAGCTGGCTTTTTAAGGAAGATGAGTTCAGTGTCAGATTTTATATCCTCTCCCTTTAGTGGAAGTTTTAATTTTAATTCTATTTCTTTTCTTTTTTTTTAATTATTTTTTTTTGCTGAGGCAATTGGGGTTAAGTGACTTGCCCAGGGTCACACAGCTAGGAAGTGTTAAGTGTCTGAGATCACAGTTGAACTTGGGTCTTCCTGACTTCAGGGCTGGTGCTCTATCCACTGCACCATCTAGTTGCCCCTAATTCTATTTATTTTCAATGGGGAAAAAAATCTATTTTTTCTCCCTTTCTTTGTCCCTCTTCCCTTTGAAAAAAAAAAAACAAAAACAAAAACCTTGTAACTTATGTGTATACTCAAGCAAAACAAATTTACCCATTGGCCACATCCAAAAGTATCTATCTCACTCTGCATAGTCTATCACCTCACAGCTATGAGATGGGTAGCACTCTTCATCTTTTATGCTTTGAAATCATAATTGATTGTTGCATTAAGCAAAGCTCTTGAGTCTTTCAGAATTGTTGATTTTTACAGTATTGATGAAATAGCATAAGTTGCTCTACTGGTTCTGTCACTTCACTCTATATCTATTCAAATAAGTCTTCACAGGTTTTTCTGAAATCATCCCCTTAGTCTTTGAAAGCACAATACTATTACCTTATATTAAAATGCCATAATTTGTTTGGCCATTCCTTAATTAATGGTAACACCTCTGCTTTCCATGTAGATGTTTTAATCAGTTGTTTTTTTTTTTTAGCAGAGCTTTGATTTGGCTCAATTTTGATATATATTAAACTGTAACTCACTGGATAATTCTCTGGAAGCTAAGACCACAAAATAGTTTGTTCTTGGACATGTGGATTTTGGCAGGCAAATAATGAGGACTTGCAAGAGAAGCAGTTAGCATAAGATAGTATAAAACATACAAACATTTCAGCATTAATCCAATTGCCATGTTGAATTCAACATTTCCAATGTTGCTGTTACGAAGAGAAAGAAAGAAAAATAACTAAGGGAGAGACTTTTGTATACTCTATACCTTAATACCTTTCCATGAGTGAGCTAATTTATGCTTCTTGAGGTGAGCTGAGATTAATGCTTCTGGAAGATATGTTAAAGGTGAAAGCCATTTGTGATTAGGTGGTAAAAGTGATGTTCAATACCTAATTCACCTGCTTGTTATAACCCTGCTGCTCTGTTTCCTTAAATGTCATTTGCTATGAATTCATGTTTCATCTGTCTTGTTCTTGTTAAAAGGAAACTTTAATATAGCTTCATTAACTTCAGTTTTGAATACATAATTACACCAACAATACCTTGAACTTGAATATAGCTATGAGAAGAAACACATTCAGGGACTCCTGAACAGCATGATTTTTTAAAACTTTATTTTATTTTTAATTTATGTAATAAAATAGTATTTCCATAACAGGGCATGATTTAAAAAAAAAAAGATGATTGCACATAAGATGAAAAATCTATTTTGTAAAACTTTCCATTCCTTTTAAATAATATAATAAAGTTATGTAATTTTTCTTTTTTCTTTATTTACTTTCTTTTTTCTTCACATATACATATATGAATATATATGTAAAATTACTCTCAACATACTTCTATCAGTTCTTTCTCTGGATGCAAATAGCATCTTTGTTTCCTATATCCTTTACAGTTAATTTGGATATTTATAATAGTCAGAAGGGCTTATTTGCTAAGTCATTCATAAAACAATATTGCTATTACTGTATACAATGATCTCTTGGTCCTGTTCATTTTGCTCTTATTTTCTGCAAGTCTTTCCATGTTTTTCTAAGATCACTGAGTTCATTATTTCTTATAGCACAGTAGTATTCCATCACAGTTATATATCACAATTAGTTCATGACATGATTTGTAAGTGTGAGAGAGACATTCAAGTAAATATCTAATAGTTGAAAATTTGAGATTACAACTCAAAAGGAGTCTCCCTTATAGTTTAAGCAATAAGAGTCTAAACCATGACAGAGAGTATATGTCAAAAGAGGATGAGGAGGGAAGAATTTTAACAAATCTTCATATTTAATGAGGTTAAGTGAGGAGCAGAAGAAGACTACAAAGGAGGCAAAGAAGAGGGAGTTCAAAGAAGTGCAAGGGGATTTCAATGTCAAGAAAATCTAGAAGGAGAGAATAGGAGGAGGGCAGTCATCGGTGTCATATACTGCAAAAAGATAAGGAAAAATAATGCTAGGATAAGGCCAGAGAAATAGTAACTGGATTTGGCATTAAAAAAAACTTAACATAAAAGAGCAAAACGGCCTGGGTGCAATGGGAGACTTCAGTTTCAGATTTCTCATCTATAAAATGGGGATAATACTAACACTCACCTCACATGATGCTTGTCAGGATCAAATGAAATAATGTATGTAAAGCACTTTGTGAATCTTTGCTTAATAAGCTATTTTATAAGCTCTCTCCCTTCCCCACCACAAAAGTTAAAAAACAACATCTTACTTTTGATGTCTGAAATTCTGACATAAGCATGATTTTTTTGAAAATGCAAATAAGACATCCTTGGTTGTAAGAATCAAATGAGATAACAACATATAGTACTTTGCAAAGTTTAAAATACTATACAAATGTTTTCAATATTATTATTATTATTATTAAGTCATAATAGGGGGATCTAGATGGTGAATAGGTGTGAAGTGAGAAATATTCATCTTCCTGAATTCAAATCCAGCCTCAGACATTTACTAGTTATGTGACTTAGACAAGTCACTTAACCCTGTTTGCCTCAGTTTTCTCATGGGTAAAATGAACTGGAAAAGAATATGGCAAATCCCTTCAGTATCTTTCCAAGAAAAACCTAAATGGAGCCACAAAGAGTCATTCATAACTGAAAAATGAACAAAAGCTCTATAACCTCTGTGTCACTGTGCTGAAAGGAAAGTGATTAAAAATAAAGGGGTCACTGATGGAAGAAGCAATGTGCTAAAAAAAAAAAAAAAAAAAAAAAAAAGGTGTAAAGGACTCAAGACACTGCAAAAAGAACATCTCTTCCTCTTGTTCAGCCCAGTCTCTGTTACTTCCTCCACATACATCCTCCAAAACACTGTTGCAGAATGAATGACAACCTAAATTTTTCCATTATGGTAACATTTGACCTTGATCATGATTTTTACCTTTAAAACTGGCTTCACTTTCTTTAGGATCAGACCAAAAAAAAATAATAATAATATCTGTGACCACAGCAAACTCTCTTGTATCCAGCATGGCTGGGGAATAGCATGTCCCATTTAATCAAATTGTCTGGTTAGTAGAGAGAGGCCATATGTGACTTACCAATTTGCAAAGAATTCAGATAAAATAAATTTCCCTCTAAAAACTAGGCTGAACAAAATTTAATCTTCCTTGGTTGACTCAGGGCAATTCACTGGGTCACCACAGTGAACTATAATTATCTATTAATTGAGATTTCAAACTAAAAAAAATGATGAATAAGCCAGCTTTAAGTGTCTATAGATGTTCATACAGGTTAAGTTAAATGGTCAAATTTTGAGGAACCATCTGACTCAATAAACACGTTTTGTTTGAACAAAGAGCAAAGGTTACAGCTGGGAACATGGAGTTCATAGGGAATTATTCAATTTTGAAAGGTCAAAGAACTAAAAAGAACAGAATAAATGTCATGAATTAAAGAGGCTGCCACCAAAAAGATGACATCAAGGGTCACCTATGACTCAGCAGGAAGATTCTATAGTAGAACTCAAAGTCTGAGTCATTAGTTGATTGATAGAGACAGGTGATGCCAATGACATTATTTAACACATAAAATGTGTAATACTTCTCACTCAACAAAGACATCCTACAGAAGTCAAAATTCCCTGATAATTTTGTTCAAGGTCACAAAATCTTTCTCTAGACCTGAGCATTTCTTTCCCAAATGCAAGTCTCTGGTCATAAAGATCAAGTGAATTTGAATCATAATTCAATTTGTCTTAGCTTAATTCAACTCAATAAGCATTTATTAAACAACTATGACAGCAGAGACATAGTGAACTGGTCTCAAAACTAGGAAGACCTGGGTGCAAGGTCTACCATTGATACTCAAACTATGTGATCTCGGATAAATTGCTCAATTTCTAAGCATTTCTCAAAGATTCAAAATTGGTAGAAGGGGTTTTCTCAATCAGGAGTTCTCTGTACCATTGAAAACAACTAATCAATCAACAATTATTTATTTTATACCTGCTATGAACTAAGCACTATGCTACAAGAGAAAAAATGAAATAGTCTGTGATCTCAAAGATTTGCACATTCTACTTAAGGAAAATAACATACACAAGTAAATATAAAAATAAAACTAAAAACCAAATAAATGTAGGGGAAAAAAAGAGTATTAACAACTTGGGGGGAAGAGCCACTTGTGCTTGACCAAACATTGGAAGGAATCTGAAATTCTAAGATGTGAAGGTGAGGAAGGAAAGCATTTTAGGCATAGGAAAGAGCAGGTGCAAAAGCAGAAAGTTGGGAAATGGATCATATAGAACAATCTGTCTGCATTGTAGAGTGTGTGATGGGAAAAAATGCACAATCAAAGTAGAAATATAGGCTAAAGCCAGATGGTAAAATATCTTTAATGCCTAAGATAGGAGTTGCCTAAAATCAATAGGGAACCATTGAAGATACTTGACTTGGGAAGTGAAATGGTCACACCTGTGTTTTAGGTATATTTGGCAGCTGTGTGGAAGATGCACTGGAGAGTAAGTTTGGAGTTGGGGAGACTAGATAGGAGGCTGTTGCAAAATTCAAGTGAGGTTGATATGTGAGTGGAAAGAAGTAGTAAGAAGGGAATGGATAAGGAATATTGTAGATGTGGTAGAATCAACAAGACAGCAGCTATTTGGGAGAATGAAAAGTCAAGGATGACTGAGATTTTACAGCTGGGTGACCAGAAGGATAGCAATGCACTCAATAGAAAAATCACAAAAGAAAATAGACCAATTCTATTGGTATCAAAAACCAAAGTGAAATGGAAAGAATCTGATGATCACTTGAGGAAATTCACACCTCTCAAACTTACAAGTAGCTGCTACTGCTTAAAAATGTCCACTTCTCAGGAGAATTGGTCAGTAACCTGTGACAGGAAAAGAATCACAATAAAGAAGTAGCCATGAATTTTGAGATCTCATCTCATGCCCACCTGAGATTGCTGATGCCATGGAAACTAAGAAGGGAGAATAGAATGAAGAGAAATCTATCCCTACTCTTGCTGAAAACTCAAGAAACAACTCACTTGCATCCTCAAAGAACATAAGACCACCAAAGGAAGAAGGTAGCATCTTTCCAAAGTTTTTATAACTTGCTTCGAGGATTCATGGCTCAGTCATCAATAATCTTGGGAAGTCCCCCAGTTATGAGGACACACAAAGACCAAAGAGATGTCAATGACTCCCATATATCCTTTTAGAGTTATGGAATTTAATACTAATTAAGTGTTAATTAAGTGAAATTGAACTTCTACTCAATCTTATGGCACATGATATTATGATATTTACTAGCTTGGTGACCATAAGCTAGGCAATTGATGTTTGTTTCCATGATTGATATCAATTGGTCAAACTATTTTGAAACAATTTCTGGGAAGATAATATAGAATTATGCTTTTAAAAACAAGTGACTAAGATGTCCATATCCATTGCCTCCAAGATCTCACCACTAGGTATATGCTTCAAGGACTCAAAGATTAACAGAAAACAACATTTTAGTGACTAAGCATGATTGGAGAATGTTTAAACAAACTGTGACATATTAATGTAAAGCAAGGGTTTGCAAATTTGGATCAGGAAAAAAATACATCTTAAATAAAATGTTTACTTTGCAATCCAGTGTATATTGTTTATGTACTCAAAAACATTATACTGAGAATGAGTCCAGGAGCAGCTAGGTGGCACAGTGGATAGAGCACCAGCCCTGAAGTCAGGAGGACCTGAATTCAAATCTGGCCTCAGACACTTAACACTTCCTAGCTGTGTGACCCTGGGCAAGTCACTTAACCCCAATTGCCTCAGAAAAAAAAAAAAAAAAAGAATGAGTCCATAGGCTTCACCAAACCACTCTAGAGATGTATAGCACAATAAAAAGTTGCAAACCTTTGATATAAAGGAATATTACTAAGCTATCTATTTATCTATATATACACAAATTTAAATGTGAAAAATTCAGAGAAACATAAAAAGACATGTGAACTAAGGCAGAATGAAGAACCAAGAACATGATATATACATGTTCTTTCTATATCTCTAGATTCTAACCTGTAAAATGAGCATAATACTTATACTACCCTTCCCATAAATTTGCTACAAAGATAATGTATGATAAAACTTAACACACTTCTTCAAGTGAGTTTTTCTTAATATATTTTTCTATTTTTATTTCTCTATCTGTTTCACAGAATTTCAGTCCAGGATTGAATCAACCTTGGTTACATTTATCTAGTGGTCTCTGCTCCTCTTAGCCCATTCTCACTCTTTGGAATCTTGCCTCATAGTGTTCCCACCTGAGACTAAGAGTTATTATTAAACACCTATAGCCAATCACACAGAGCATGACAGAGGGGGAAAGAGCATGGCCATCTCAGAAAACAGTAATTCCCAGTGCAGTGCCCACATTGCTCTTGTCCTTCATTTTTATGGCAAAATTGTGACAAGGACAGTAAATAGCACGATGTGAGCCAATTCTTAGGACTATGATTGTAATGAAGATGGGAAATGGTACAATTTAAGCATTTGACACATGAAGCCCTGCTTGGTAAAAATCTAATCTATTTCTCATTAATACTCTCTCTCAGAAAATCCCATGGGACATATCAGAAGGCTCTGTTCTTTTGGCAATCAGATTACTGGGTCTGGGTTTCTGATATCTCTAAATGCTCTCCTGTAAACAGCAAGGCACATTCAGTCTGACACTTCTGCTATATTCCTTGGTCTTATTCATAGATAGATACACAATCCAGACTTATGAAATGTCACAGGATCAGTATTTTTGAAGCAAAGAGATTAATTATGACAAATTATATGGAGTTCAATGTAATAGGCCACATCTGAATCCTGATTTCAAAGGAATGTCATTTGTGGGAAGGATAGAAAAGAAATGTGGAACAAAAAGTCATTGAATCATAACATTGCTTTGATGAACAGACGTGTTTATCTCACAAAGCAGACCAGATCAAACTTTACATAATGAAACCCATTCTTCTGGATGATGGAATCAGTATCACAAATAACTAAAAAATAATTTTCTTCCATCACAGCTCTTTGTAGGAGAACATACAGAGTTACCTCCATTTTCTACCACAGTTCAAACAAATTGTTTCAGGTTAGACTTGCAGCAATTTCTTTTGGAAGAAATGAAATATTTCCCACTAACTACAAATAAAACTTGGGACGCCATTTAAACATCAGCTAATTGGTCAAATATAGGTCTCTTAAATACATTCACCCAATATTTAGTTCTTATTTTTAAAGACAACACAGAACAAATCAAGAACATTGATGTTTATCCCTTAGAAGTCCTTAATCCCAACTCCTATTCTCACTACAGAGTTAGATCCCCCAGAGGATGGCTGTCTCCATCTCTCTTCTTAGAAATACAGAGATACCCCTGGATAGGTGGGGAGTGGGGGAAGATTTTCCTAATACTATGAGCTCAAGCCATAATTCCAGTGTGTTGTTCCTCCAATATTAATCACCAGTTACAGTTAGTGTCTTCTTTTATATTATTGATCCCTCTAGCAATTAGTGTCCCAGTATCATTTTACAATTAAAATTAATTAACTTCTATAAAGGGATATTTACTTGGAAGATTATGCAAGTTACAAAGCATTTATACACACACACATATACATCTGGGGATATATTCTCATCTACCATCTTGACTCTAAGGAGAATAAACTCCAATTTAAAACAGGTGTTAGAAAGCATTTTCCACACCAAGTTTATTTTCAGATGCAGCATAGCTGATGGATGAGTCACTCTCACAGTCTCTAGGCTGCCTTTGATTCACTTCTATGCTGAATTAAGCGTGTCCCTAAGGACTTTATTTCTTACAAGGCAAAATAAGATTTGGACTCTAGCTCCTACATCTCAGGCAGTTCAGTCTCCTGAACTTTCAAAACTCACAAGGTTGAAGTCTTGTCTAATATTCCTTCATTTAAAAACAAATGCCAAGAGGCAAATAATACAAGTCTATAGTTAGAGCTACATGTTGATCTGGGAGGGGAAGGAGGAGGAGAAGGCTTGAGATTTCTCCCCACTCAGAGGCTTATAATATGGCATCTTCACTCAAAACATCCAGGCAGAGAAGAAGGAACAAGTTGTTCCTGTGGAAATCTTTTGTCTGCTCTCAATTTTGATTCACCACCATGACCTAAGCAGACTGAAAACAGACTACATGTGCTTGCTCTGAACTAAAAAGCACTTCTATTACATAGCATGCCTTTCTGGAAACTGTCTCCCTAGGTACCTGTGAGCTGACAGCAGACAGATTGTTTTGCACACTCTCTGATGATGGAGTTCCAGTGTCCAGGTTTCATGTTCCAAGGAAACTACCCTTCCCCTCCATTCACCCACCCATTCAAAGATATGTGTAATTTCCATGATTCTTTAGCCCACTGTGGTTGGAACTATAACTAAAGAAAAAGCATTTCACTTCTTGTAGTCTCTGTGTCAAAACTTGAAGTCTGATATTTCTTTAACAAGTTAGAAAGAATATACACCAAAAAGCTTCTCCCCTACCCTAATTCTACTTCCTACTGATATTTTCCAACTTCTCTAAGCTCTGCTTTCAGCCTATGAGGAACTTTCTGTTGTTTTCCTCCCAGGTTCTCCAGCTCAAACATATACATAAATAGTTATGGAGGAAATTTCTGCTCAACCAAATTTGTTTTTCATTCCTATATGACTCCATATTGTTGTTTTTCATGTTTCAATCATCTCTAGTTCTTCATGACCCTATTTGGGGTTATCTTGCCAAAGATACTTAAGTGGTTTGCTATTTACTTCTCCAGCTCATTTACAGAGGAGAAAACCAAGGAAAAATGGATTTCCCATTAACTACAAATAAAACTTGGGGCACCATTTAAACATCAGCTAATTGGTCAAATAGGTCTCCTAAGTACATTCAGGATTAAGTGACATGCCTAGGGACACACAGTATATGAAACCATATTTGATTCCTGATTCCAGACCCAACATTCCATCCATGATGTCACCTGGCTGCCTCTATATGACTTAAATTGAATCTACTCAATTTATCTCTTCCTTCTCCTATCACTTGGACAGTGTTCCTCCTGCTAAATCTATCCCCCTCCAGTGTCTTTGGGGGTATAAAATACACTGACATGCTTCATCTGCTTTCACCTACCATGAGGGAGCCAGGCTATGCTATTTAAATTACTCCCAGGGTCCTTCTTAACGTGGGAAGTGAAGCTTGGAGAAACCACCTGCTAACTGGTAGTTACTGTCACCAGTATCTGTGACAGTAATGGAGAAGAACAACCTAGCTCGAAATTGCTTTAGGAAAGACTTGCAATGGTAACTTTTGGAGGGAATGAAGGCACTACAGGGTTGTACTGAACTCTGAGCTCAATCTAGCAAAAATGCATGTCTCTTATGAAGAGCAAGAAAGATTGTTTTGTTAAGAACTACTGGAAAAAGCTCAGTGAATGTGAGTATAGAGGCTTAGTGTCCCCAGAGTCATCAAAACTAGAACAGAGCTAAGTATAGAAGGGATTGGTGAGAGCTGGTAGGTTGTTTAAAATCGCTGAAAGCTGTGTTGAACTTGAAATATTGAAAGACAAGTTCTTAAAGAAAATGCCTGATGGAAAAGCCCTAC
Source organism: Myrmecobius fasciatus (assembly GCA_023553655.1). Lineage (NCBI taxonomy): Eukaryota > Metazoa > Chordata > Mammalia > Dasyuromorphia > Myrmecobiidae > Myrmecobius > Myrmecobius fasciatus. Next base: position 569,830 of record JAJPUD010000730.1, on the reverse strand, counting down.
TTAAAGCTTCTGACTGTCGACAAGACCTAGTGAAAGCTTAATCTGTCAGATGAAGGGCAGTTTCTCCCACAATCCAGAGTACCCTTTGAAACATCGTTGGACACTCCTCAGTGACTCTACCTATTCTGACCTATTTGAACATGGAGACAGCTGGAAAAATAATTGAGGTACTGGGGAAAGAAGTTTGTGTAAAGTAAATATCTCCTTGGGAATCATTTCTCAGAAATCTGAATTAATATGGGTCTTTCTCCATCATACTGCCCAGCCCCCAACATTCAACTTTTAGCAGCAAGCTCAATACAATGATCTGGAGTCAGGAAAACTCCTCATCCTGAGTTGTAATACAACTCAATATCCTCTTACTGGTTGAATGATCCTGGGCAAGTTACTTAATTGTTTTTCTCACTTTTCTTATATGAAAAATGAGCTGGAGAAGGAAATGCAAACTATTCTGGTGTCTTTGCCAATAAAACCCCCAAAAGAGGTCACAAAGAATTGAACATGACTAAAAAACAACACAACAAGAATACATAATCATATCATGGGAAACAAATTAAATATTATATTATTGTTATTTAAATATTTTGGCATACATATGTGCCTTACATCTTGGTTCCTCAAATAAATTATAACCTTATTGAAAACAAGGAAGATGTTGTTTATTTCCTTTTTATACCAATATCATGAGACCACTTTAAATCTATTTGGAAATCTTATTGTAATATTATTTTAAAATGTTTTATTCTAATAAGGAGGAAAATGTTTTTAAAATAAGTTCTCTTGGTAATTTTATTAATGCTAAATATGTAGACTAATTTAAGCATATCAGCATTTTTATTAAATTAGTGCAGTCTAATCATAGGCAAGGATATTGCTACAATTATTTTGGTCTTTCATTATTTCTAAAAACACTGCAGAGCAATTTTATTTTAACAAGAACTCTATGTGCATTGGTAAGCTCTTAGATAAATTTTGTGTAGTTTATAATCATATTAAATGGATTTTTTTCTTTTTTTCTCCCTGGTTTTTCTTGGTAAAATATAGGAATTCCACTTAATTTTTTGTGGAATTATTCTATATCCTATTTGCTGAAGCTATTATGTGTCATGAGTTTTTCATTTGTTCACAAGGGTTTTCTAAGTAAACCACTGTATCATCTACAAATAAATATAATTTTGCTTCCTCTAAACCAGGGTTTCTTAACCTGGTTACATGGGGGCACATGGATTTGACATTTTTATAGCTATATTTCAGTGTAATTGATTTTCTTTGTAAGAGCTAGATATTTAATTTCTAGATTAAAATATACTGAGAAAAAGTTCACAAACTTCACTAGAAAACCAAAGGGATCTATGATACAAGAAAGGCTAAGAAACATTGTTTTGGGATTTTTTTAACAATGTTTATTCCCTTAATTTCTTTTTCTTTTTTTTTAAATCACTACAGCTAATCTTTCTGGTGCTGGGCTAAATAATAGTGAAGAGATGTCATCTCTTACTTCACCCCAATCTTATTGGACTTTCTATATTTATTGATATACTTACATAGATTGTTTTGTATTATTAATACAATTAATCATGCAAAGTATTTCCCTAATATTAAGTCATTCTTCCAATCCTGTTATAAATATCACTTGGAAAGATGACATGAAAATTACCAAAGGCATATTTTTTTATTGATATTTGGTAGCCTATCTTTACTTCTTTGTTCAGTTCTCAATTACTCTTTTATTTTGTCTGCTTCTCATATCTCATCATGATATGGAAGAGAATGGATTCCAAATCCAAATAAGAACAGAATAAAACTTCTTGAGGACATGGACTCTTTCTTTTTGTATCCCTAGAAATTAACATGTTGCTTTGTACACTAGAGGCACATATCAAATTTTTATTAAATTGAACTTATACATCTGACAGATATTATCAAAAGAGAGTGTTCTTACATGGGCCAAGAAACTGAGTTTATGTTTGTTGGTCAAGAAACCTCTCAATTTACTAATTTAGAGATACTTATTTCAGTTCTGCTACTTGTTAAACATGCTACCCAGGGTAAGCCCCTCCACCTATTAAGATTGATTCTATTTTTTAATTCTGTAAAGTGAAGAAGTTGAATTTCATGACTTGTAAGTTTCAGTAACTAGGACCACTTACAAAGTGATGAATATTTTAGCTGCATTAGTCCCTCAAACCAAAATCCAGAGGAGTTTCCATTTGAGTAGATGGAAAAAAAAAAAAAAACATGTATAGTATTACAATTAGAAACCCTTGATGGATACTCAAAATATATACTCTGACCATAGTTTCCCAAAGTGGAAATGTCTTTAAAGACCAAAGCAGATTATGTCCTAAAATAATAACAAAATAGTTTCAATGATCTTGTGATGAAGAGAACCATCCACACCCAGAGAGAGGTCCATGGAAACTGAGCAAGGATCACAACACAACACTCTCACTCTCCTTGTCACTGTTCACTTGCACCCTGTTTTCCTTATGACTTTTCTTGTGCAGCAAGATAACTGCACAAATATGTTTACACATATTGGATTCAATATATATTATTTTATTTTATTTATAAAGCTTTTTATTTTCAAAATATATGCATAGATAATTTGATAACATTGACCCTTACATAGCCTTGTGCTTCAGCTTTTCTCCTCCTTCCCACTCTCCCCCTAGATAGCAAGCAGTCTAATATATGTTAAACATGTTAAATATATATATTAAATCCACCATGTATAAACATATCTATACAATTCTCCTGCTGCACAAGAGAAATCAGATCAAAAAAAGGAAAGTAAATGAGTAAGAAAACAAAATGCAATCAAACAACAACAAAAAGAGTGAGAACACCATGCCATGATCCACACTCAGTTCCCACAGTTCTCTCTGGGTGTATATGACTCTCTTTAACACTGAACAACTAGAGTTGGTTTGAATCATTTCATTGTTGAAAAGAGCCATGTCCATCAGAATTGATCATCATATAATCTTGTTGTTGTGTCCAATGATCTCCCTGTTATGCTCATTTCACTCAGCATTAGTTCATACAAGTCTCTCCAGGCCTCTCTGAAATCGTCCTGCTGGTTGTTTCCTACAGAACAATAATATTCCATAACATTAATATACCATAATTTGTTCAGCCATTCTCCAATTGATGGGCATCCACTCAGTTTCCAGTTTCTTGCCACTACGAAAAGGGCTGCCACAAACATTTTTGCACATGTGGGTCCCTTTATACTTTATATAATTAGATCAAACAACAACAAATTCATGTGGAGGAATAAAAAGTCAAGCATAGAAAGAGCAAAAAAAAAAAAACAATTGTTAAATAAAGCTTTATTTTACTGGAGTTTTTTTAATTGAAAAGTACATTTAATTGAAAGTACATTTTAAAAATTAATTTAAAAATCAGGTCCTAGGAGCAAACATATAATAAGAAAGCATTCAATAAATTCAAGAACATAGACTTTCAGAGGAGAGAATAGTTTGGGAAAACAGCTGGGGAAACTGGAAATCAGTTTGAAAGAAAATAGATTCAGGCCACCACCTCATTTCATATACTTTTTGTTGTTGTTTAATTGTTCAGTCATGTATAACTATTCATGACTCCTTGAACCATAAGATGTTAATGTGGTTCATGGGGATTTCTTAGCAAAGATATTAGATTGGTTTGCCATTTCTTTTCCATCATATATTCTTTTTTTCCCATCAGATATTCTTAATGAATGTCTAAATATGTAAAATTCCAAATACAAAAATCATGTTACAAAAATAATTAAAGAAGAAAAGGATATATTTTTGACAACTCTGAGTAAAAGAAAAGTTTATAATCAAATATGGATTATAAGAATGTGCTTATAAATGTTTCACAAGGAAAACGTGTCCACAACATATATTTAAATTTAATTTGCATTATTAACATTTTCTCTATCAGTCTTTTAAGTCTAGAACAATCAACAAAAAACAAATTAAGTCCTGATTTATTGCATTTTCTGATTTCCAAGATATAAATGTTCATACTGAATATTTAACAATGGGTTCTCATGAACCAATCAAGCTGGCTCCAGCACACCTCTGAATATAAGAGGTTATGAAGACAAAACATACAATTTTGGTTACATGAAATTTAAAATTTTTTTCATGAACAAAATCAATGCAGCCATTTTTAAAGATAGAATTTTTTAAAATCTTTGCATAAAATATCTCTGATAAGGGTCTGAATTTCAAAATCTATAAGGAATTAAAACATATCTATAAGACTACAAGCCATTTCTCAATAGACAAGTAGTCTAATTAGGGGTAAATATCATTAGACTTTACTCCTTCCTAGGCATTGAGGTTTTTTTACCTTATCCTTATAGAGAGGGGGGACAAATAGAACCAGGAGAAATCGATTTGGAAAATATATGACTTTAACACATTATTTAGGTTATTACTTGTTCTAACTGAAAGAGCAAAAGACACTGAGAAAACTCATGTGATGAGAGTGATGAAAAACACTGGTCAATCAAGAAAGTTGATGGTATTAATCGGATCTTAAGGGATATGTGGAAAACAACTATGAAAAGCTATTTGCTATCAAGTTAATGAAAGTCTCAATGCTAAGAAAAACCCTAGGAGAGTACTTGTTATAAGAAAAATTGATCAAAATAATGAATTAGAAAAAAAATATTATATTCACATTTAGGTAAAACTATTTTCTTAATTGCAGTTGCATTGCTCTCACTAAAGTTCTTTAAGCTCCCATGTGCCCTGTTTCCCTACCCACTTTTTCAGCATTCAATCTTCCCTTGAAGAAAGAGCAGATAATTCAGACAGAAGTTTGCCATTCAGTTATATTGCACAATAGAGTATTTGAGTAGGCTGCTCATCATGGTTCAACAATAACAATTCACATTTATGGAGTACTTTAAGTCCTGTAATGCTCTTTCTTCAGTACAATCCTCTGAGGTGGATAGTACAAGTGTTATGATCTTCATTTTACAAACAAGGAAAATTAGCCTCTGAGAGATTAAGCAATTTGCCTACAATTACATAACTAGGAAATCTCTGAGGTGAGATTTGAATTCAGGTTTCTTGACTCCCAGTCCAATGCTCCATCTGTTACCCTATAACAACAGCAGTATGAGAAGGGGATGAGGGGGTGGAAACAGTACTAGGACACAGACTACAACAACCCCTGTCATACTCACTTATGCTCATGCTACAAGTTTGAGCCTTGACATATGGTAATGCTCAAGGAGCATCCAAGCTCCAAACATGTCTACCCATATACCAGTCCTCTCAAATAAATTACTTTTCTTTCAAACCTATTCTTGTTCTCTCTTCAAAATGTACCAGTCCTCTCAGAAATACTCTTTTTCACTTGAACACATTGTGATTTTATAATCAAAATCCAACTCTTCTCTCAATAGTTCTAGATATCCTGAGATCAATTTTTCCCCAAAAAATCAATACCAACAATATGTCCTAAATCCTGCTAAATAGGAAAACAAAATGTGGAGGCATATATATCCCTATACAATAACCAGGGCACAACTGTTTCTATTTTCAAATAGAACATTTTCAGATTTTACATTAGAATAAGACCAGAATTTGCAAAGCCATTGCAAATAAGTTGCAAAGTGGATAGAGTGCCAAGCCTGGAGTCAGGAAAACTCCTCTTCCTCGGTCTAAATCTGGCCTTAGATACTTACTAGCTGTATGAACTTAGGCAAGTCCCTTATCTCTGTTTGCCTCAATTTCTCATCTGTAAAATGAGCTAGAGGAGGAAATAACCATTCCAGTATTTTTGCCAAGAAAACCCCAAATTAGGTCCCAAAGAGTCAGATACAACTCAACAGTAACAATTTTACCCTATTGCTTGCCGAAAAACCCTAAGATACATTCATTCATTATTTCTTTCACCTGTAATTTTGGTTTTAAATGGATTAGTCACCAAAAAAAAAAAAAAAAACCCTGCATTTCTCTTATTCCTCAATAAAAAGTCTTTCAATCCTGAACTTAGAAAATGACCCCCCAAAATAAATAAATAAAAATGTTCTACCCAGATTCAAGGCACAATTTTGATCAACATCTTTTCAAAACTACAATTTACAAATGTGATCTCGTTACCTTTTCTTTCTCTACTAGATCAAACCAGAAAACTTTTTCAAGTCAAAAAGGATCTGCCAACACAGTTCTTAAGGAATTGTGATGAAAAATATTTATCATGTCCAGAGAAAGAACCGATGGAATCAAAATGCAGATTGAAACATACTTTTTTTTTAAAAATTCTTTATTTTTCTTGTTCTTTTTAAAAAATATGGTTTTTTTTACAACGGCTAATATGGAAATGTTTTGCATACTGCACATTTACAATCTATATCAAATTGCTTTCCTTCTCAAAAAGGATGGAAGGGATGGATAAAGAAAGAGAATTTGGAACTCAAAACTTTAGTTTTCCCTCCACTTAATAATATTTTATTTTTTTCCAATTCATGTAAAGATAATTTTCAACATTTATTTTTATAAGATTTTGAATTCCAAATTTTTCTCCTTCCTTCTTTCCCCTCCCCATCCTCAAGACAGCAAGCGATCTGCTATAGATTACACATATACAATCATGTTAAATATATTTCCACATTAATAATGTTATTTTCATATCTTCATATCTTGATTTTAAGGTCCCCAAACACTTTCTTATCTCTTTGGATAATAAGTGCCTTCACCATATGGTACATGTAGCCACTGCTAAATAAAAGTCGCTTTATTAGTGATGCTGATGACAATAATTTAGTCAAATTTATCTTTGATGCATGCCTGTGATGTACATGTTTCATAAACTGATTCAGTCAGGGTTATGCTGTAGTTAGCTTATCACCACTTGTGAGATCTCATTGTTAAATTTTCAGTGGGAACATTGACATCTCTGAAATCAGCAAATGCTACAAATTAGGACTTGATTTATTGTTTTATTGAATGTCTAGATGTAAGTAATAAAAATGTTAATAATGTGATTAAATTTAAAAGTATGTCATGCATACTTTTTAAGAAGCTATTTATTAAACAGAGTAGGGAGAACTAGGTAGTACAGCAGATAAAGTTCCAGTCTTGAAGTCTAAAAGACTCCTTTTCCTAAGTTCAAATCTGGCCTCAGATACTTATTGAATAGGTGACTCTGGGCAAGTCACAACTCTTATTTGTCTATTTCCTTATCTGTAAGATGATCTAGAGAAGGAAATAACAAACTACTCCAATTTCTTTGCCAAGAAAATCTCAAATGAGATCATGGAGTCAGACACGACAAAAATGACTCAACAAAATTGTTAAATATTTTTTCTAGCACAGCCCTGAATTCTATCCACTTGACCACATGCCAGTGTCTTCACTAGAAATCAGTATAATGGCTGTTGTGTTTTATTTTTCATTTTCAAAGAGGACCAATGATGTCATTGGTGATGTCTTGACTTGTGGCTGAATTGGAGTTAAGTGAGAGTTATCAGTCTCACTCTATCTTCCAATAATCAAAGTCCATTGGCAAGGCAAAAGTGGAGATGACTAGCAGTGGCCCAGGATACAGTGGATGACCTTGGTGTCTTTAATTCCTGACCAAGTTCTAAGCACTTCACAGCATGTTCCAGCCGCCTTCATGACTACTGGAACAAATTGTTCTCATCTGCCCATTCCACCAGGAAACTGGAATAGACATCACTCTAAATTAACAATAGGTTTGAGACCAATCAGTTTCCCTCAAACTAGTTTAGCCCACCTGCTGAGACAGTCTGTGAATGCTACAGCTTCTTGGAGCCACACATTAGGGATAATAATGACTCTTTACTTTAGGCCTTCTCTGGAAATTCTCCTCTATTATCTACTTAAGTTAATACTGAGTTTATGCATTTCATGCTATCTAATAAATTAGTTCCTTTAAGAAGCCAGAAAAAGCATGGCCAATACCAGCCATCCATCCTTGGAAATGGAGCTGTGGAAAGGCCTACATCACTGTCAGACAGCCTGCCTACTTTCCCCCTATCTAGTCTAATTTTCTGTGTTCTTGATACTGCTCTCTTGATATCTTCAACCTAGCTTCAATACCTTTGATATCCATTCTTCATCACTCCTTTAGCTTGGCATTCTCAGCATTTATTCCTGGCAATATTTCACCATTGACAGCCCCTGAATTAAATAGCAGCAATATATCTAGAGTCCCTCCCTATTCCTTACTCACTTGTCAAACTTCATTGTCTGTGGCCTCAGCTAATACTAAATTCTCCACCATCTAGTGGTAGGATATGATAATTTTCTGAATTGTCTAAACTCTTCTATAGAATAGAATTAAGTCATAATAATTCAAGTAAATTCAATTCAACTCAACTAAAATTCAACTAAACATTCCCACTAGATTCTCATTTCATATGGCAAGGACCATGGAAATACTCAAACTGAGACTAAAAGATAGATCCACTATGGCAGAAAGTCCTTCTGGGTGAACTCTTCCTAGTTCTTAGAAAAAGAGGGCTCTGTTCTCCAGTTGCCCATAGTCTATCCATTGTCTATTGCAGTACCTTGCCTGTTGTAAATATTTAGGTAGTATTTGTCAAATTTTACATTTCAACCTTTAAAACCTCACTTGGTACTAGCATCTGCTAGTACCTTCCTTTTACTGAATTCAGAAAACTTAAAAGATAAGGCTTTGACCAAATGTAAAGTAGTCTACTTTTGCTTCTCTGCTTCTTCCAAATGTGAGGTGTCTAAAACATTCTGTAGAGTGCTTGGTCATGGATCAGAGAAGCCAAGGTCATCCACTGCATCCCAAGATATCCCAGTTGCCCTGAGTCTTGCTTTACCATTGGACTTTGGTGACTCTGGAAGAGAGATGGAGGCTGATGATCTTGGGGAGCTCTGCCTTACTTAAATCCAATTTACCCAGGAATCAAGATATGAAGAATAAACAGCAAGCAAAAGAAGAAAAAAAACATAAATACATTGTCCTTTTCTGTGTAAATGTTTATATTTGTTGATTTTCATTAAGTTCAGAATCACAAAAAAAAAGAAAAAAAGTTTAGGGAGAAAACAAGGCAAAAATGGAAAATCAAGTTAGTTTGTTACATTAGAAAACTTCAGCACAGTCAGTCTTCATAATGAATAAAATTGGGAGCAGAACATTAAACTTTCAGATTTCCTAGTGAGAATGTCAGAATGCTCTGTCACATTGATATGCTCCTTGCTAGTTCATTAGTATGAGACATTTCCTAGAATTTTTTTTCTCCTTTTATTTAATTAGGTTAGTGTAAGCAGCAGAGAAATACCAAGAGGGCACCTGTTATTCTCAGAGAAATAAGTGAGGCATAACTAACAAACAGCTCCACTGTTCTCTGGGGATATTTGTATTTGCACCTAGTGATTGTATATTTCTCAGTTCAGTCTGTGCATTAGACAGAAAGAAGATGGCAAACTTTTTAACATTCTGGATACTGAGTCAAAGTTAGGAATAATTTCCCAGCAAGAAGATCCATCCAAAACTGGAATGGCTACTTCTGGAGGAAATAGTTCTTCTCTAGAGGTTGGCAAGCAAACTTTCATGGCCATTTGTTGGCTATATTGTACAAGGGATTCTTATTTAAGGACATGTTAGACTCAATGGCCCCTGAACTCCCTTATAATTCAGATTCTATGAATGACATCTTCTAGGTTAATCTAGAATCTTAAACTACTATGGGACAACCATAATTCCCATTTCATTTTATTTTTCTCTCTTTTGCCCTAAGTTTTCTGTGGTATACATATCAGGATGGCATATTAAGAAGTGTGGTGGTAAGAAATGTGCAGCCATCTAGGAGATAAAGAACTGATGGACTTAGAATACAGATCAATACACTGTATTCTTTCTCTTGGTCCTTTTTTCCTTTTGATCTGTTTCTTTTAAAATTGTGATTAATATGGAAATATATTTTACATGATAAAAAAAAGTATAAACTATATCAAATTACCACTCTCTTCAGAAGAGGAGAGGGGACAAGGGGAGGGATGGAGAAAAATTTGGAACTCAAAATATTGTAAAAATGAATGCTAAACATTTTCTTGACATGTAGCTGGGGGGAGAAAATATTATTTAAAAACAAATAAAGAAAATTTAAAAGAAAAAAAGAAGAGTGGTGATAAGAAAGGGGTGTGTGTGTGTGTGTGTGTATGTGTGTGTGTGTGTGTATGTGTGTATAAAACTACAAAGATAGGGTAAAGTCTGTCCAACCCTATAAGCACTTATCTATATGCAATTGAGAGAAGAAATTGATTAAACAGAAGTCAGACAACAATAAACATATATCTTGGCTCCTCACTAATAGACCTGTTTGTAATGGAAATTATGCCCTAAACACCAATTCCAGGGACAAACTAACAAACACATTTTTAAAAGCTCTCCATGTCAGTATTTATTGGGTTAACAACACCTGACATTTCCATTCCTAGCTTTCACCTTTTCTAACTTCAGAATTACAAGATCTAATTGGAAGATACAGTTCCTGGGCAGAGTGTGCTACACACAGCCCTGTTGGAATTGTTCAGCTTCTGAATAAAACATGTTAAGTCACTTATCTGAAGGTGGGAAGTTCATTGACTTTGTTATTATTACTATAATTAAGGTAAAATAGAAGTTGCTAGAAAGGTCTGCCCACCATTAATGAGGATTTCTTAATTGTATGACCCCTTGTGGCAAGCTAACTTTATAGGAAATTCTGTGTCTCCCCCCCCTTTCCCTGAACATGCATCGTAAAAGTTTAATAGGGGGCAATTTCGAATAAAATCATTGAATCTTAGTGTTAAAAAATACCTCAAAGGTCAGGCAGTCCAACCCCCTCATTTTATAGTAAGGAAGTATTAGTCTCTTATCTTGGCAAGTCAGGAGTAGACTCTTAAATTGCTGGGATAATTCCATTTGCCCTATGATTATACAAAAAAAACCCTTTAATGCCTGGAGTCAATATATTAAACCATTTGGGGAGTGATGGGAAAGTCATCTAATCATAAGCAGGGCATTGGATTATATGTACTATGGATAAAAGTGCTGTTGTCATTTGCCCTCCTAGGTTCTATTCACTACTTCAAGCTGGAACTGCTGCTTGGTTTATATGTTGGGAGTAGCTGAAAGAGAGAACAAGACGTAATTATTGACTTTATGGGCTCACTTTAAAGGAAAATAGACAAAGCACCAGGAGAGTTTGGCCTTGAGGCCAAAGAGGAAGTCCACTAGGACTTTAGAGTATCCAAATGCCATGCATGTCTTCCCTACAGTAATAATAATAATAACAATTATTATTATTATGATAACATCAACAACAGTAATAATAATGATAGCTAGCATGTATATAGTTCTATAAAGTTAATGTATATTTTTCTCAGGTTAATAATAAATAAAAAATAGTACCTACTTCCTAGGGTTGTTATGAGGATAAAATGAGATAATATTTACAAAGTGCTTTGTAAATTATACAGTACTATATAAATATTTGCTATCACTATTATTGCAGCAATAATTATTATTTAATATATATAATATACATATTAACATGGTATTATTTTATCATATATAATATACATCTTAATATAATATTGATAGTATTAATTATACTTAATAATTTTATTAAGTAATTATATTATTAATATAGTATCCCTATTTGACAAATGAAGAAACTGAAATTGTAAGAGATTCAAGGGCTTATCCAGGGCACACAGCTAGTAACTATCTAAGGCTATCTTTGAACTCGCGTTTTCCTGACTCCAGGTCAATTGCTCTAGATCAGCACCATCTAACTGCCTCTCATCACACAAAGCTACCTCTGGCTAAATAGAGAGGAAACAGAAGGCTTCCATACATACCCATGGAGATTTGTTTACTTCTAACTTCATAGGATCATGGCTTTAGAGTTGGGACCTTTGATTTTACAGATGAAGATATTGAGCATCAGAGCAGTGAAATGATTTATCCAAAGTTTCACCTGTGGTAAGATGCTGAGTTGGAACTTAAACTCAGTTCCTCTGACACCAAATTAATACTCTCTTCTGCCTCATGGTGAATCTCTTAATTACAAGGCAGAGAGACCTGCAAAACTCTAGCACAGCATAGCCACACCCTCCAAAGTCAACACTTGAGTTCCAAAAGTGATAGGTGGTCACTCCCATTGGGCTTTTTTCCTTTTGTTTATTTTGCCTTGCTCCAGAAAGGTCAGGTTCATTATCTACCAGAAATGAACAGCAAACTCTTGGGTTTCTGAAACGCGCCACTCTCTAGCTTCAAGACAAGCTCTTAAATCAAACACAGAAAGCTCTGGCTAGAAATCACTCAGGGTTGTCAGCTATAAAGGTCACATTCTGAGCTATCAAGAGTTCATTTCATCATACTTTATGGTAGAACCCTATCTTCCAGGCACAAACTCTTTATACTTCTATTTTCCAATATCTCCTTTTCCTCCCCACCTAGCTGCTAGGATATTTTTGATTTGCATAGCAAAGCTATCCTGGAGGTAACTGAAACAAGAAAATGGTAAATATAAGTATAGGAACTGAGGTGGGGATAGTGTCACTTGGTGGGGATAGTGCCACTTGGTGGGGAAAGTCAACTTGTTCTATAAGCATTTCCCCAAGGACAGCATAATTCACCTTACGTTTTTCCATTGATCATGGGGTAGTTTGTCAAACGTGGCTTAGGATGGATGGAAGAAGGTGAAATAAGCCTTTTAAACTGTGGGTCTCATAATTGAATGTAGGGGTCATGAAAAATTTGGCAACAATTTCTGAATGCTCTACAACCTGCAGCATCATATTTGATCCACCAAGATTTAATTCTTTATGTAAAAATAAATAACCTCGTTAGTATGCAAATTTGTTTTCATCTTTAACAAATGATAAAATTATATGTATACCAAAAGAACTGTTTTAAAATAAATTTCTTTATAATTTATTATCAATAAATGTTTGACTTGTATACCTATTTTATGTACCTATATACCCCAGGGTTGCATAAAAATTTCTCAGTTTAAGAAGCCCTGATATAATGTACACAGAATCAAGGAAACGGGTTCAAATACCATGGCAGATATTTACCTACTATGAGCATACCCGATACTTAGTTTCATCATCTGCAAAAATGAAGACTGAACACAATTGGTTCCTATCAGCTCTAAACTTAGGATCCTGTGATCTCAGCTCTGAGCACATATAGATTGGTTTTAAACTTTTCCTTTCAATAATAAGTCAGTCACTTAATAAATGGTTCAACTCCAATCTAGGATTTAGCTTCTGGAAATATCCAAATTTGACTCTGTCTTTTTAAGAGCCCTCATTTAAACAATAAGGCTCATGAAATAAGAAAACAATAAAGTAAAGGTTTATTAGTGACTGGACTAAAATAGGAAAAAACAATAGGAATATTTCCCTACCTCAATGAGCTTCTTTATTTATTTTTTAAGGCAGGTTGGTAATCCAGTGATCGAACACCACAACTAGAATCAGAATAAACCTGAGTTCATATCCTGACTCAGACACTTAGTGACTGTGTGACTCTGGAAAAGTCATTTGGTCCATTTGCCTCAGTTTCCTCAACTGTCATAACAATATCTGCTTCTCAGAATTGTTGTGAAGATCAAGATAAATGTAAGGGCTGATCATTAACATTATACTTTGAGGGATTAGATTCAAGATCTCTTTCTTCATTTTCCCCAAAAGCATCAGTTTGCTGTAAAGATTACTATTCCTTTCCCTATTATGGTAATAATTCCTTAGGTGCCACCTATGAAAAAACAGCCAATTATTAAGAATGTTTGAAATAGTAATAAAGCAGAAAGCTATCACAGAAGACACTTATGAGGAGAAGAGTCCCCTGTACTGTCCTCCTGGTTTTCCCAAGCCTTTCTCTTCCCTCCAGGGGCAGTGTCCATCACCTTCCCCAACTGAGAGAGAATGCTGTGTGCTTCAGTGACCCACGAGGTTGATGCTATTGCTGATTAAAGCAGAAGCTTTGACTTTCTACCTTTCCAACTTGGATCACCCTTCCTCAGGCAGCCTCCTGGCCCCCAGCTCCAGGGGCTCACCATATTCTTGCCAAACTCAAGGTGAACACTTAATTGCCTCCAGCCCACTTCAACTGGAAACTCCCAAACTCAAGCAATTAACCAGCCTCTGACTCTCCAAGTAGAAAGGATTACAGACAAGTACCCTCAGCCTTTGAGTTTGATCTAAAAGGAGTATAGATTGGGAGGAGAAACAGACAGAAACAATGTATTCAAGGTTATCTAGAAAGAAGAGGCAAAGGGAAGACAGAAACAATGTATTCAAGGTTATCTAGAAAGAAGAGGCAAAGGGAAGAAACTTTTTTTAAATCACCTACTGTGTCACACACTGTGCTAAGCACTTTTTACAAATATTATCTCATTTGAATGAAACACCCTGAAAAGTAGCTTCTATTTTCGTAGCTGAGGAAACAGGTAAATAGGGGTTTCTCACACAGATAATAAATATCAAAGGTCATATTTGAACAGAGGTGTTCATGATTCTAGATCCAGTGTTCTATTTACTGAAACACCCTCTGTCCAAGGAATAAATATGTACAAAGACATATCAGCAAAAATATTTATAATTTGTGAAGGTGTAATAGATAAGTTTGCCCAGAGTGAAGGGCAAACTTCCTTACTAGTAGTAAGGAAAAAAGAGTTTAAATTGATGGTGAACAGGGAGTTGATAGATAAGCATTTACCCTTCCAATCCCTAATTATCTTGATATTTTAAGAGCCTGTCCTGAGGGCAAAAAGAATACTGCACTAGTTCATAAGGTTATGTAATACAGAAATTGTACTTATTGTAAATAGGACCAGAGGCTAGAGCTAGGATGGGGTATATGTCACCAAAAAATCAATTTTTGGCTCATTGTGGGGAAGTTCTTCCTAGCAAAGGAAGTGAACTGCTCACAAGTGTACCTGCCTTGCAAAATTACCTTATATTTATATATTCTGTATATGTTTATGTGTTATTTCTCCAAAAAGAATCCCATGTGATCCCAAAGCCAACGTGGCCTGTCTTTTTGAGTTGTCATATTTTGGTGGAATTGTGACTTTTGGTTGACATCCTGAAGGCAGAATATTTTTATCTTTCCATGTCCCAGCATCTGGCATAGTCCCTGGCAAATAATAGGTAATTAATGAATGTGAATAATTGATTATAGAGATCATTTATTTCCTGGGTGGGAGGTTGGACTAGATGGCTTCTTAAATCTTTCAGTTTTAAGATTCTTTAATTCTATGATTGTATTATTAAATAGTATTAATTAGCTCATCTTCTCCTAGCACATGAATTACTCTCTGACATATAAATTTAAGTATATTTCTTATTGAGAGACAATATTTTTTAGTATTTAGGGAAGGGGACTTAGAGTAAGGAGACCTTGGGTTCAAATATATTGTGTATGTATGTATGTATGTATGTATATAAATGTATATGTACATATATATATATACATACACACACATTTTGAGGTTTCAGACTTGTTTTTTATATCCCTTATGTTCTTTAAGCCCCACAACAACCCTATGAAGGAAGTACTTCAATTCTTATTGTATCCATTTCACATATGCAAAAACAGATATGAAGAAATCAAATGATTTGTCCATGGTTATATAACTAAAAAGTACCACAGCACAATTAGAACCCAGTTTTCTCCTCATTTCAAGGTAAATATTTTTCCTTCAGGCTGTCTATCACTTTTTGGAATCACAAAGAAAGATTGAACTGAGAGTTTTGTGATCAATAGAAAGAATGCTGAATCTTGAGTAAGGGTGGGGGACAGTGGGAGGGAGATAAAAGGGTAGCCTGTGGAGAGGTGGAACAGTGCAGGGAGTGAAGTGAATAGCATATCAGAGAGATGACCATTATGTATGTCCTTGAATCCACAGGAATCAAGATATTAACAAAATGGTGCTTTCAGGAATTAACTTTAACTATAAATAAATGCAAAGCTATTGTCTCACAACCCTAAAATTTATTTCAAGTTATTACACTATGTAGGGCTTAAATCTAGCAGTTGTTCAAAGGAAAGTCCTTAAAGAAGCATACATTATTCTCAACATGTTGAAGACAGTATATTAAGTTTTCCTCCAATGGGTGATATCAATAATTGCTAATGTTCCTGCATGGTAGAATCATTACTTTCTTTCATTACAGTGCATGCTTTGAACACGTTATCTTCCCTACAAGCCACATTGTTGAGAAACAATGAAAAGATCCCTGAAGACCTCCTAGGATTCTGTTGATATAACATTCTGCAAATTTCATGAGGTTTGCAGAAGAGATATGTTTATCATAATAGTATCATTCATAAATTCCCTCAAGGTTTCCTCTTAATCTTTTTTTAAATAGTCAGATATTAAATGGTAATTCCTTAGACTGGAAGGCTACTGTTATTTCAAGGTGAGAAACTAAGAATGGGGAAATGCCTAAGGCACCAATATTATGGCATCATTAAACTAATCTAATAGAGATTTGACTCATTTAAGAAGCCAGATTAAGAAAGATACAGATATCATGCTGAACAGATTGTAGACTGGGTTAGGGAACTGTAGGAAAGAAGGGGAGCTTGTTTCTAATTCCAATATTAGTCCTCCCAATTCAATTTAATTCAATTTACCCAACATATATGAAGTGTTTACTTTGTGCTGGTCAACAAAACAAGATCTGAGAAGAGGAAAACAAAAACAAAACAATACTTGTCCTAAAAGAGCTTATACTCTATTAGTCCCAATTGCTTATTTATCCACCTTTCCCTATGTTATAACATCAGGCTCCTTGAGAAAATTTACCTCCATAATTCTTTTATCCACTATTCAGGATATCAAGCTATTTCTTTTCCATCTTCACCAGAAAAACAGTGAAAGTCAAATTGAAGCTGGTCTTTCTTCCTCAAAGAAACTTTATTCCCAAAAGTGGGAATATTTGAATATACTATATGGTGAAAAGGCTTGATTTTTTTTGCAGTTTTTTATTTTTATTGAAGTTGAATTATTAATCTAATAAAGGCACCATTTTCTTCTAAATCTCAATGTTTTCTTTGACCCATTGTTCACTAGAAATTGTGACATCCTAAGTTCTATCTCAGGAAGCTACAAAAGACTATTACAAAATTCAGAGGTCATTTGCAGCCTCCCCGTGAGAATCTGGGGGAATACTAGTACTAAAAGATAGTACTAAAATGAGTGAGATATATGAATGTGCCCAGACCAGACTTTAATCTCAGTCTCTAAAGATGATATGGAGAAATACCATATAGTAAAGAAAGATCCTTTTTAATATCTATTTAAGACAGTTATTCTTAAGATAGTTATTCTTATCATGATTTTATCACCCATTAATTTATACAAATTCTTTATACAAACTCAGGAAATTCTCCAAGATAAAAATGAGTAAGTGGTAAACCGAATTAATCAAAATAAATTCAATTGTATTCAATAAACATTTTATTTGGAATTGCTATGGGCAAGACACACAACTTCTAAGAAACATGATGTTTTCTGAGTTTGTAATAATAAGAGATACCACACTTCTGACTGCCTTACAGGGTTATCAGATCTTTGTCCAGGGTCTAGAGCATGGCTTTTAATGGATGTCATGGACCCCTTTGGCTATCTGGTGAAGCCAATGGACCATTTCTCATAATGATATTTTTAATCACAGAAAATAAAATATGAAGTATTACAAAAGAAATATTATATTACTATATGATTTTTTTAAAGTTTGCTGATTCTAAGTCTTTAAGTAGAATGAAGGAGAGAGAAATTTTGTCATTGCTACCTCTTAACATCTCCTCCATTCTCTCTATTCACATAGTCACTATGCTGGTTCTCGTTCTCGGCCTATTTTCTTTTTTTCTTTTTTTTTTTCTTTTTGCTGAGGCAATTGAGGTTAAGTAACTTGCCCAGAGTCACACAGCTAGGGAATGTTAAGTGTCTAAGACCAGATTTGAACTCAGGTCCTCCTGACTTCAGGGCTGGTGCTCTATCCACTGTGCCACCTAGCTGCCCCTCTCTGCCTGTTTTCTAGATTATTTCGCTAACCTAATTAATCTCCTTTCTTCATGTCTCTTCCCATCCAATCCATCAACTGTTAAAGTTCACATCCTAAAATACACATCTGACCATGTCATCTCCCTATCAACAGGATGTAGTCACTATTCTTTCTAGGATCAAGTATGAAGTTGTTCTTTTTAGGATTTAAATCTTCAAAACCTGGCCTCTTCCTATTTTTCCACACTTCATATACATTACTTCACTTCACACACCTATCAGTTCAACCAAACTGGCTTTTCTAATGTTCTTCATACACCACACTCCATTCTTTCCATCTCCATACCTTTGTATTGAGTGTCCAACACATCAGGGATGCACTCCTTGTTCACCCTGATCTTTGGAAATCTATGTTTTCTTCAGATTTCAATTTAGCCCTCCCTGTTTCTCCTTAACTCTCAACAGTTTCTCCCTCCGCTAAATAATTTTTCATTTATTTATTTTTTTTAACACAATTGACATTATGTGACTTGACCATGGTCACACAGTTTGTACAGTATCTGAAGCTGGATTTGAACCCAGATATTCCTGACTCAAGCCTATGTTCAATCCACTGTATCACCTCCCCGCCCCCTTTTATATTTATTTATCTACAAATATGCTGAATCTTCCAGAGAAAAATAATGTAAGCTTTTTACAGGCAGGATCATCTATCTGTGTTATTTTATTTTGTTTAGTTTTGGTCTTTGGTTCCCCAGTGCCTTGCACAGACAGAAATAATAGATGTTTAATACATTTTTATTGAAATGAGGACAGATTACTTGACAGAATATGGTCACATAATCCACACAACCTATATGTAATGACGACTTTCACTTTCTGTCTCTAACACTGGCCCAGTGATACTTGAAATCAGGTAATCCATAAACAAGGGAACTTTCTTTATTGAAAGTTTCAGACATTGGTTTTAACCTGCTTTTGTGCAAATTCCCACCTCTGAAATGTGGGATTTCCAGGACTTTCCTGATACTAAGAACAAAGGTAATATAGTCACATAGCATCCTATGCTGTATTTCTATTGGAAATGATGAGGATTTCACTTTAGCAAAGCCAGAGCTTTCAGAGGGAGGGAGAGGAAAAGAGATAGAGGGGAGGGGGAGGGTAAAGTAGGAGGAGGGGTTGACAATGAGCAATGAGGAGAGAGGGAAAGGACAGAAAATAACAAGGTTAAATGTGGGGCTGTCAATCTCCCTGGTGCCCCTGCCAGACAAATGATAGCATCTTCCCTTTTCAATAACCTTCCTGGCACCCAATTTGCATGAGTTGTGAGATAACTCTCAGCTCTCTCTCTCTTTCTCCCTCTCATTTGCAAATCAGAAAACATAGTGGACAGGTACCAGAGCTTTTGGCAGTAAATATGAAAAGAGGAACCTGCCTGTATCTTCTCTTTCCAAAAGCAAATAAGGATGTGTTTGTCTCTTACAAATGGGGCTCTACCTGTGTTTTTATGGATTTAGAAATCTTCCAATCAAGGACATTCCCTTTGCCAGTGCAGGTCAACATAACCTCAGAACATTATAGTCTTAAACTATAGTTTATAGTTTATAGTTTATAAACTAAGTTGCTTGGAGAAACTGAGAAATCAATTCATCTGCCCACGGTCACAAAGCCAGTACGTGTTATAAACAAGATTTGAACACGTCATCCATCCATTATATTATGATGATAATGGTGGTAAGGGTGAAGGAAAAGGGTGAGAGAAAAGTCCATAACATTAGAAGGAAACTGCTATTCAAATACTGCACCAGTCAGGAGAATAAAGTCATTAAAAGACATTGGCTTATGTGCTTGACTTTCCCCTACACCTGAGTCCTGAAGTACTGGCAACCTATTTAAGAAAATGTTCAATAAATGAAATCAAGTCAACCAGTATTTATTAAGTGTCTAGTTTGTGCTAGCCACTGTGATAAATGCTGGTGATACCAGTGAAGGAGGGAAAGAAAACAGTTTCTGCTCTCAAGAAGCTCATAATTTGAGGGGGGGAGACAACACACAAACAATTATGCACAAGGAAGGTTTGAAGTCTGTATGTTTGTGTGTGTGAATATATGTGTATGTATGTGTGTATATACATATATACATAATTACATATTATATGCATCTATGTGTTGTGTCGTGTGGATATATAGATAGAAGATGATGAAACCTCAGCTGATAAATGAAAGAAGCCAAGAAAGTGAGAAAGATGAAGAAAGAATTCCAGGCATGAGGGATAGCCAGTGTAAATGCTAAGCCAGGAGCAGGAATATCTTGTGTGAATAACATCAAGGGTGTTATTAGCCCTAGATCACAGAGAGTATGAAGGAGGCAAAGTGTAAAAAGACCGGAAAGGTAAGAGGGGACCAGGTGATACAGGGCTTTAAAAGCCAAACAGAAGATTTTACATTTGATCCTAGAAATTATAGGGAGCCATAGAGTTTATTGACTCAGAGGGGAGGGAGAAAGAGAAAGCATGGTTAGAACTGTGCTTTAAGATCAATTTTGGGGGGCAGCTAGGTGGCGCAGTGGATAGAGCACCAGCCCTGAAGTCAGGAGGACCTGAGTTCAAATCTGGTCTCAGACACGTAACAGCTGTGTGACCCTGGGCAAGTCACTTAACCCCAATTGCCTCAGCAAAAAAAAAAAAAATCAATTTTGGATTAGAATGAGAATAGACCATAGAAAAAGAGATCAACCAGCAAACCATGTCAATGGTCCAGGCATAAGTTATTAAGAATTATACCAGGCTATAACATGGAATTATCAAAGAAGAGAAGAGGATATGAATGAGAAATGTTATAAAAATAGAAAAAGCAGGATTTTTAAGTAAATGATCAGATAGGAGGCAGGAAACAAGAAAGTCAGGAGTCAAGGATGATATCTGGTTGGCAAGCCTGGGTTACTGCAAATATGGTGATTCTTTCAATAGTAAAAGGGAAGAAGAGAAAATTTAGGGGTAAAGATAGTGAGTTCTATTTGAGAAAGTTGAGTTTAAGGTCTCTACAAGATATCTTGTTTAAACTGTCCCATAGGCAGTTAGAGATATGAGTCTGGTGGGTCAGGAGAGAGGTTAGATATATTGATTTGTTTGCTGGTTTGGGGAGGAGGGAGGAAAGAGAGAGAGAAAAAAATTGGAATACAGGATTTTGCAAATCCTGTTTTTTTTTGCATATATTTGGAAGAATAAAATACTATCAATTTTTTAAAGAATTTGGATACTATAAAAAAGAGAGAGATTAGAATTGGACAAATTAATCTTAAAATTATCTGCATAGAAATGATCATTGAGATCATGGGAGTTGATGTGATTACCAAGAGAAATAGATGGAGAAGAGAACTCAGGATAGAGTACAGTGGGATACCTATAGCAGTCAACATGGCCTAGGTGATAATCCAGCAAAGGAGACTGAGAAGTAGTAGTCAAAAAGGTTGGAGTAGAACTAGGAAAGAGAGAGCAGTATCATGAAAACTCAGAAGATATGCCATGAAGAAGATGATGTATAGCATTAAAGGCTATAGAAAGTCAAGATGTGGATTGAGAAAAGACAATTTGAGTTGGCAATTAAGAAACAAAAGTTAACTTTGGAAAGAAACATTTCAGTTGAATAATGAATGATCATTTAAAAAAAAAAAAACCTTCAAATATAGGAATAAAATCCTCATTCAGGACCAAACTATATGGTTAGACCTAGTATCAAATGAATATTCAAGCACAGCTAATCAATTTAAAAAAGAGAGAATTCCACACTAAATAACTTTTCCATGTCATTTCAAAGAATCTTGGAGATTTCACTGAATCTTGGAGAGCTGTTGAACCACACCTGAGCAGAAAGCTCCTCAACAACATATTCAAGAAGTGTTTATCTAGCCTCAATCTGAAGACCTTCAGTGAGGGAGGAAAACATTCAGAGACAGCCCATGTTACTCAAGGATAGCTCATATTTTTGGCAAGTTTTACATCAAGTTCAAATTTTCAACCCTTCAACTTTCATTCCCTAAGCCTGGTTCTACTCATTTGGAGCAAACAGAATGAATCTGATCCCTCTTCCACATGACAGCTTTTGACCTACTTGAAGACAGCTCTCATGTGTGCCCAAAGTCTGTCCCTGTAACTTGCATTCACAAGATGGGCTCTTAGGGGACAATTGGCCCATATTCAAGGTACTCAGTGAGTCAACTAAAACTAAAGTTTATCAACCCTTTTTGAATGAGTTTACCTTCAATAGTAAATTGGCACAATTGACTTAAAACAAATACATTTACTAAAATGGCATAACATGAATAGTAATAATAAAACATTTACTCTCCAAAACTGGGGTATATTCTCTCACAAATACACCTAGGGAGTATATGAAGCCAAGTCAATTGACACTTTGGAATTTCAGAAACCCTTTTCTCTTCTTATGATGCTCTTGTATTACCCCAATCTCACATCTACTTTTTTCAAATATATTTTAGATTTCCACTAGATTTCTTAAACTCAACATGTCCAAAACTCTTCCTCCTACTTTATCTATTACCATAGAAGGCAACAACATCCTCCAGTCCCCCAGGTTCAGAACTTAGTATCATCCTTGACTACCCAATACCTCCTACCATCCTTATCCAATCTATCACCAATGCCTGTCAATTTCCCACATATTCTCCCTTCTCTCCTCTGCCCATTATCACCACTCTAATATAGGCCTTTATCACCTCAGGACAGTACTATTGCAAATAAACTTTGGTGCCTCAAGTCTCTCCTAACTGACAGTCCATCTATCATTCAGCAGACAAAGTGAATTTCATGTCCAACCATATTACCTCCTTACTCAAAAACTCCAGTGGCTTCCAATCACCTCCAGGACCAAATCCTCTATTTGACCTTCCATCAAATCCTTCATCAAAACCCTTCATAAACTACTCTTCCCCTTATTTTTCTAGTCTTCTTACACTTTATTCTCTGCTATATACTCTAATCAAGAAACACTGACCTCCTTGTTATTCCATGAATAAGACATTCTCTCTCTCAGCTCTGGGAATTTTCTCTAGCTATCTCCCATGACCGGAAAGCTCTCCTTGCTTAGTTCCATTTACTGCTTTCTCTGGCTTCCTTCAAATCCCAACTAAAATCTCATCTTCTATAGGAAGCCTTTCCCAATCTCTCTTAATTCTAGCATCTTCCTCTCTTAATTATTTCCTACTTGTCATGTATATAGTATATTTGCATTTATTTGTTTATACTTTGTCTCTCTCATTAAAATGTGAGCTCCTTGAGGAGAGAAACATCTTTTGTCTCTTTTTGTATTTCCAGAATTTAGCACAATGCCTGCCACGTAATAAGCCCTTAGTAAATGCTTATTGTATGACTGATTATTTCTCATTGGACATGGTATTTGTTGTTCAGTTGTAGGTCCACTATTTCCAGACACTAGCTTAACTTAGAGCCTAAACTAAGGCAGTGCTATGCATTTTAGGAATGAATCAAAATCTATATTTTAGTATCAGCAATATGCACACAGAGGACCAGTATCAAGCCTCCAACTTTTTCCAGCTTCATGTTATAATATTGTTTCTTTAACATTATTCTGAATGAACCATTGATTGAAGGAATAAAGTGAAGGGAAACATGTATTAAGTCCTACTATGTGCCAGTCGTTGTGCTAAGCACCAAGGATATAAATATAAAATTGAGGCAGTCCAGTCCCTGTCCACAAGAAGCTGACATTCTTAGTGCAGGTGTCTTAGTGCTATTTAAGCTATTAAAGCTTAAATATGCATTAATTTACATATACATATATAAATATGCATGTGTATACATATATTAATATGTGTATAGTATATTTACACATACACTTATAGTTCAGAGACTTTTCTACAATAGTTCCAAATTGTTTCAGATACACTTTTCAAACACCCATGGATGAAGTTCTTTTTTCTGATTTGAAAAACATATCCTAAATACATTGTCCTCCAAGCCAACTAACAAAGCTGACAATTTAGTATAGTTTCATGAAGTTCAGAGGGATTAATATGCCACTGAATTATTTAAAAAGAATTGACAGACCTTTATCTTACATAAACGTGTTACTTGGTATCTAGCTGGTTTGTTTTAGCAGTTATGATGAGTGAGCAAGATTTTCAAGATAAAATTCAGCCAAATGTTCTCTAGTTAAAATTCTGTCACAGCATTCAGATAAAAACTTTAGCACTATGAGACAAGAATTGATCCTTCAAATACACAGGATGTTCCAAAAGTTTTAGTGCAGTTAAAAACTACACTAACACTAAGACTTTGGGGACATGTTGGATATATTGCCATTCATTTGTATTGATCTACCCTGCACTCTTAAGAGTTATACAAAGGGGGCAGCTAGGTGGCAGCTAGGTGGCAGCTAGGTGGCATAGTGGATAGAGCACCAGCCCTGAAGTCAGGAAGACCTGAGTTCAAATCTGGTCTCAGACACTTAACATTCCCTAGCTGTGTGACCCTGGGCAAGTCACTTAACCTCAATTGTCTCAGGAAAAAGCAAAAAAAAAAAAAAAAAAAAAAAAGTTATACAAAGGTACTTCATTTAAATATGGAAAAAAACTTTAAAGGTCACCCAGTTTAGTAATCTCATTTTACAGATTAGGAAAAAGAGGCCCAAAGAAATGAAGGAATTTACCACAGATAACAGATTGCAATGGGGCAGAGCCAAGATTCTTACAGAATCTGGTACATTTATTTGATCTTCAAATTGACAATATTCACAGTCAGCAAGAGAAAGAGAGCTATAACAATGAAAATAATGAAAGCTCAAATTCACATAGTACTTTGAGGTTTACAAAGCACTTTAACATTCATTTTCTCTGCTAATTCTCATAATAGTTCTGTAAGGTAAGCATCAATTCTTATTTTGCAGATGAGAAAAAGATAGTAAAAAGAGGTAGAAATTAAGTATTCATGAGACTAGGGCAGTTTTTTGGTCTGGGAGGCCACTGTACTCCTGAGTTCCAAGTTTCAGGTCTAGGTTTTCATGGTCTTATCTTTCAACCTTTGTAACTTTATAGGGACATCTCTGGGTCTTTTTTTTTTTGACAGAAATAGATGATCATGAAAACTTTAAGCTATATAATATGAATTAAGTCATACATTACTAACCTTTGGAAAATCTTGGCTGTAGTTTTATTTTTCTTCCTGATGTGATGCTGATTAAGCATTCTCTGTGGATGATAAACCCTCAAAAGCCCACTGAATAATTTAAAAGGAATTGACAGACCCTTATCTTATATAAACATGTTGTTTGATGATTAAGCTGGCTTATAGCAGTTATGAGGAATGAGCAACAATTCAAATGCTTGGGACATGATTCCTTTCCCTAGACTGGCTTGTACCACTACCATTTCAGACAAGAATCTCTTTAAAAATACACATGCAGCAAAATATCCATAGCAGTGAATTCAAGACAAAGCAAATGCCCAACAATTGGAGAGGAGCCAAACAAATTGGAGTGAGTGAATGTAATAGAATATCACTAAACCATAAGAAACAATGAATATAGAAAGTCAAAGAACAGAATCAAGTTAGCAAAAGCAAGGAAAAAAAAGTATAACTTATTAAAAATGGAAAGAGCACCAAAGATGTAGTTCACAGGAAAAAGCAAAAAACTTCCTAATTACCAGATCAATTGAATTCAGATAAGAAAATTAAGGCTCAGAGAACAGGAATAATTTGTACAAGATTACCTTTACAAAGGTCCTAATTTTCCCTGATTTCTCCCTGACTAATCAACTATTACATATAGTGATTAATGAAATGAGTTCTTTTTTTTTTTTTTCATTCTTTTTTTGCACTCTTTTGTTAAGAGTTAACTCTCAGGGCAGCTAAAAGGCGCAGTGGATAGAGCAATAACCCTGAAGTCAGGCATACCTGAGTTCAAATGTGATCTCAGGCACTTAACACGTCCTAGCTGTGTGACCCTGGGCAAGTCACTTAACCCCAATTGCCTCAGCAAAAAAAAAAAAAAAAAGAGTTAACTCTCTTGATAGGGGAAGAAGGAAACTACTAAAGATTGATGAGATTAAAAAACAAAAGATGCTAATAAAATAATAGGAGTTTAAAAAATCTATATATGGATTTAATACATGGTAAAGGCAAATGATTAAAAGTACTAGCTGAAGAGAGAGGTTGGGGAAGAAAGCAACATGTTACATAGAAGAAACAGGAGTAAATTTGAATTCCAGTCCTGTCCTTCTATTCATTTCAATTTAACTAGCACTTACTAATCATCTCCTTTATTACAGACACTTTGCTAGGGACTTGAAATACAAAATTAAAATTAAAATGGTCCCAGCACTTATAGAGCTATTCTACTAGGTAGAAATACATGTTCCTGTTGTTTAATCATTTTGTGAATGAGTATTTGTCAAATATGGGTAACTTCATCTGGTAGCTATGGAATTATGTTACACAGTATCCATGGTTACAAAATTCAAATATAGATACATAGAATCCATGTTTCTTTATTTCCACCCTAAATGTTTTCCTCTAAATCACATGCCAAAAATCCTATTCTCTTTCACTGACTTTTGGGTATGACTTTTAGCTTCTCTGGACATCAGTCTATCAATCTATAAAATGGGAATATATATATATAATACATAAATATGATACACCTCTCAGGAAATGCTCAAAATATTCAAATTAATGTAACAATGGAAGTCAAAAGTCATATTTGCCAAACCTTGGGCTTTCCATTTATTTTGTATCATTGTCATTGTTGTTTTTTTTTTCTTAAAGCTTTTTATTTGTATAACATATGTATGGGTAGTTCCCCAGCATTGATCTTTACAAAGCTTTCCATTACAAATTTTACCCCCAGTCCCCTCCCTTCCCCTAGATGGCAGGAAGTCCACTACATGTTAATAATGTTGAAATGCTTGACAAGTTATGCAAGAAAAATTCTATCTACAAGAAAAAAAGAAAATCAGAGAAAGGCAACACAATGCAACCAAATGTCAATAGAGATCATGAAAATGTTATGTTGTGGTCCATATTTCATATCCCTCTCTCTGGGTGTATATGGTTTTCTTCAGTGAACAATTGGAACTGGATGAGACAATTCTTTGTTGCAGAGAGCCATGTCCATCAGAATTACTCATCATGTAATACTGTTGCTGTTGTGTATAATGTTCTCCTGGTTCTGCTAGTTTCACTCAGCATCAGTTCATGCAAGTCTCTCCAGGCCTCTCTGAACTCGTCCTGCTGGTCGTTTCTTACAGAGCAATAATATTCCATAACATTCCTATACCATAATTTATTCAGCCACTCTCCAATTGATGGGCATCCCTTCAGTTTCCAGTTTCTAGCCACCACAAAAAGGGCTGCCACAAACATTCTTGCACATGTGGGGCCCTTTCCCTCCTCTAAGATCTCTTTGGGATATAGGCCCAGTAGAAACACTGCTGGGTCAAAGGGTATGCACAGTTTGACAACTTTTAGAGCATAGCTCCAAATTGCTCTCCAGAATGGTTGGATCCGTTCACAGTTCCACCAACAATGTATCAGTGTCCCAGTTTTCCCACATCCCCTCCAACATTCATCGTTATCTTTTCCTGTCATTTTAGCCAATCTGACAGGTGTGTAGTGGTACCTCAGAGTTGTCTTAATTTGCATTTCTCTGATCAATAGTGATTTGGAGCAACTTTTCATATGACTAGAGATGGTTTTAATTTCATCATCTGAAAATTGTCTGTTCATATCCCTTGACCACTTATCTATTGAAGAGTGGCTTG
>JAJPUD010000730.1:490071-537013 GCA_023553655.1 Myrmecobius fasciatus | reverse complement strand
ATGGTTTTCTTCAGTGAACAACTGGAACTGGTTTGAGACAATTCTTTGTTGCAGAGAGCCATGTCCATCAGAATTGATCATCATGTAATACTGTTGTTGCTGTGTATGATGATCTCCTGGTTCTGCTCGTTTCACTCAGCATCAGTTCATGCAAGTCTCTCCAGGCCTCTCTGAAATCGTCCTGCTGGTCGTTTCTTACAGAGCAATAATATTCCATAACATTCATATACCATAATTTATTCAGCCACTCTCCAATTGATGGGCATCCCTTCAGTTTCCAGTTTCTAGCCACCACAAAAAGGGCCGCCACAAACATTCTTGCACATGTGGGGCCCTTTCCCTCCTCTAAGATCTCTTTGGGATATAGGCCCAGTAGAAACACTGCTGGGTCAAAGGGTATGCACAGTTTGACAACTTTTTGGGCATAGTTCCAAGTTGCTCTCCAGAATGGTTGGATCCGTTCACAGTTCCACCAACAATGTATCAGTGTCCCAGTTTTCCCACATCCCCTCCAACATTCATCGTTATCTTTTCCTGTCATTTTAGCCAATCTGACAGGTGTGTAGTGGTATCTCAGAGTTGTCTTAATTTGCATTTCTCTGATCAATAGTGATTTGGAGCAACTTTTCATATGACTAGAGATGGTTTTAATTTCATCATCTGAAAATTGTCTGTTCATATCCCTTGACCACTTATCTATTGAAGAGTGGCTTGAATTCTTATATATATGAGACAATTCTCTATAAATTTTAGAAATGAGGCCTTTATCAGAACCATTAAATGTAAAGAGGATTTCCCAATTTGATGCTTCCCTCCTAATCTTGTCTGCATTTGTTTTGTTTGTACAGAAACTTTTTAACTTAAAATAATCAAAATTATCCATCTGGTGTTCAATTAGGAGTTCCAGGTCTTCTTTGGACATAAATTTATTTCCTCTCCACAGGTCTGAGAGATAAATTATATTGCGTTCCTCTAACTTGCTTAAAAAGTCCCTCTTTATATCTAGATCATGAACCCATTTAGATCTTATCTTGGTATGTGGTGTTAGGTATGGATCAAGCCCTAATTTCTTCCACACTAGTTTCCAATTTTCCCAGCAGTTTTTGCCAAATAGTGAGTATTTATCCCAAAAGCTGGGGTCTTTGGGTTTATCGAATACTAAATTGTTAAGGTTATTGCCTAAATTGTCCTGATATCCTATCCTGTGCCACTGATCGACTGCTCTATTTCTTAGCCAGTACCAAACGGTTTTGATGACCGCTGCTTTATAATATAGTTTTAGATCTGGTACAGCAAGGCCACCTTCATCTGCCTTTTTTTTCATTAATCCCCTTGAAATCCTTGACCTTTTGTTCTTCCAAATGAACTTTGCTACTATTTTTTCTAGATCTGTAAAATAATTTCTTGGGAGTTTGATTGGTATGGCACTAAATAAGTAGATTAGTTTGGGTAGTATTGTCATTTTTATTATGTTTGCTCTGCCTACCCATGAGCACTTAATATTTTTCCAATTGATTAGGTCTGATTTTATTTGTGTGGAAAGTGTTTTGTAATTTAGTTCGTATAGTTTCTGACTTTTCCTTGGCAGATAGATTCCCAAATATTTTATCCTATCATCTGCTATTTGGAATGGAATTTCTTTTTGTATCTCCTGCTGCTGAACTTTGTTGGTAATATATAAAAATGCTGATGATTTATGTGGATTAATTTTGAATCCTGCCACTTTGCTAAAGTTGTGAATTGTTTCTAGTAGTTTTTTAGTTGAGTCTCTAGGGTTCTCTAAGTATACCATCATGTCATCTGCAAAGAGTGATAATTTGGTTTCTTCATTACCTACTCTGATTCCTTTTATCTCTTTTTCTTCTCTTATTGCTAAAGCTAACATTTCTAATACAATATTAAATAGTAATGGTGACAGTGGGCAGCCTTGTTTCACTCCTGATCTTATGGGGAATGGTTTTAGTTTGTCTCCATTACATATGATGCTTGCTGATGGTTTTAAATAGATGCTGCTGATCATTTTAAGGAAAAGCCCATTTATTCCTATACTCTCTAGTGTTTTTAATAGGAAAGGGTGTTGGATTTTGTCAAAGGCTTTTTCTGCATCTATTGAGATAATCATATGGTTTTTGTTAATTTGGTTATTAATATAATTAATTATGCTGATAGTTTTCCTAATATTGAACCAGCCCTGCATCCCTGGTATAAATCCTACTTGGTCATAGTGTACTATCCTGGGGATGACTTTCTGTAATCTCATTGCTAATATCTTATTTAAAATTTTTGCATCAATATTCATTAGGGAAATTGGTCTATAGTTTTCTTTCTCAGTTTTTACCCTACCAGGTTTAGCTATCAGCACCATATCGGTCTCATAGAAGGATTCTGGCAGTATACCTTCTGTCCCTATTTTCTCAAATAGTTTGTGTAGTATTGGAATCAATTGTTCTTTGAATGTTTGGTAGAATTCACATGTAAATCCATCTGGCCCTGGAGATTTTTTCTTAGGGAGTTGGTTAATGGCTTGTTCTATTTCTTTTTCTGATATGGGGCTATTTAAATAATTTATATCCTCTTCTGTTAACCTGGGCAATCTATATTTTTGTAGATATTCCTCCATTTCATTTAGATTATCAAACTTACTGGCATAAAGTTGGGCAAAGTAACTCCTAATTATTGCTCTAATTTCCTCTTCATTGGAGGAAAGTTCTCCCTTATCATTCTTGAGACTAACAATTTGATTTTCCTCTTTCCTTTTTCTTATCAAATTAACTAAAGGCTTATCTATTTTGTTGGTTTTTTCATAGAACCAACTCTTAGTTTTATTTATTAACTCAATAGTTTTCTTGTTTTCGATTTTATTAATTTCTCCTTTTACTTTTAGAATTTCCAATTTGGTATTTAATTGAGGGCTTTTAATTTGTTCTTTTTCTAGTTTTTTTTAATAATAAGCCCAATTCATTGATCTTTTCTTTCTCTATTTTATGCAAGTAAGCATCTAGAGATATAAAATTACCCCTCATAACAGCTTTGGCCATATCCCACAAATTTTGGTATGTTGTCTCCTTATTGTCATTCTCCTGGATGAAATTATTGATTGTGTCTATGATTTGCTCTTTCACCCATTCATTCTTCAGGATTAGATTATTTAATTTCCAATTACCTTTTGGTTTATTTTCTCCTGGACTTATATTGCATGTGATTTTTATTGCATCATGATCTGAAAAGGATGCATTTACTATTTCTGCCTTTCTGCATTTGATTTTAAGGTTTTTATGCCCTAATATATGGTCAATTTTTGTATATGTTCCATGGACTGCTGAGAAAAAAGTAAACTCTCTACTGTCTCCATTCAACTTTCTCCATAGATCTATCATACCTAACTTTTCTAACAATTGGTTTTTCTCCCTAGTTTCTTTCTTGTTTATTTTGTAGTTTGATTTATCTAATTCTGAGAGAGCAAGGTTGAGATCCCCCACTAGTATCGTTTGGCTGTCTATTTTTTCTTGCATCTCTCTTAATTTCTCCCCTAGGAATTTGTGTGCTATTGCACTTGGTGCATATATATTTAATATAGATATTGCTACATTATCTATGGTACCCTTTAATAGAATATAGTTTCCTTCCTTATCTCTTTTGATTAGATCTATCTTGGCTTTTACTTGATTTGAGATAAGGATTGCTACCCCTGCTTTTTTTTGTTCACCTGAAGCATAATATTTTCTGCTCCAGCCGTTTACCTTCATTCTATATGTGTCACTATGTTTTAAATGTGTTTCTTGTAGACAACATATTGTGGGATTCTGGTTTTTAATCCAGTCTGCTATCCGCTTCCGCTTTATGGGAGAGTTCATCCCATTCACATTCACAGTTAGAATAACTAATTCTTTATTTCCTGCCATCTTATTTACCCTCGTTATGTTTTCCCCTTTCCTTTTCCCTTTCTCCCTTCCCCCCTCCTCAGTACTTTGCTTTTGATGACCCCTCCCCCAAACAATACTCCCCTTTCCTTTCCCCTTTTTCCCTTCCCCCCTCCTCAGTACTTTGCTTTTGATGACCCCCTCCCCCAAACAATACTTCACCCTTTAGATCCCCTCCCCCTGTTTTTATTCCTTTCCCCTGATTCTTCTATTTTCCCTTCTATTAGTTTGTCCCTTACTTTTCCTCCTTTTCCTCCCACTTCCCTCTAGCAACAGACAAGTTTCTATGTGAAATCAAATGTCTGATATACACTTTTAGAGCCCAACCTGAGGAGAGTAAAATTTACACAGTGCTCATCTCCCTCCCCTCTTTCTCTCAATTATATTAGGTTTTCTTTGCCTCTTCAAGTGATTTTAACCTTGTTTTTACCTCCTTTTTTTTTTAGATCTTATTTTACCACTTTTTCCCTCTTTTCCCCAGTATGACATTTTCCCCTCTAGTTCTCTTTTTCATATTATCAAAGTAATATCTAGTTAATTATACCCCCCAAACTTTAAGTATCCCCCTAGTAAAAATAAAGTTCTCAAGAGTCCTTTCCTTTTTACCTTTTTATGCATCTCTTGAGTTCTGTGTTTGGATGTCGAATTTTTTGTTCAGATCCGGTCTTTTCATTAGAAATAGGTGAAATTCACATATATCATTGAATGACCATCTTCTTCCCTGGAGGATAATGCTCATTCTAGCTGGATAAGTTATTCTTGGCTGTAATCCAAGTTCCTTTGCCCTTAGGAATATCTGGTTCCAGGCCCTTCAATCCTTCAATGTGGAGGCTGACAGATCATGTGTGATTCTAATTATTGATCCTCGGTATTTGAATTGTTTCTTTCTAGCTGCTAGCAGAATCTGTTCCTTGGTGCTATAGTTCTGAAATTTAGCCACGATATTCCTTGGGGTTTTAATTTTGGGGTCTCTTTCAGGAGGTGATCGGTGAATTCTTTCAATGGTGATTTTGCCTTTTGATTCTACAATCTCAGGGCAGTTTTCTTTCAGGATTTCCTGGAAGATAGTGTTTAGATTCTTTTTTTTCCATCACGGCTTTCAGGAAGTCCAATAATCCTTAGATTGTCTCTCCTAGATCTATTTTCCAAGTCAGTTGTTTTTCCTAGGAGATATTTCATATTTTCTTCTAATTTTTCATTTTTTTGTTTTTGTTTGACTGATTCTTCAAGTCTTAGTGAGTCATTCACTTGCATTTGTTGAATTCTTATTTTTAAAGTGTTGTTTTCTTCAGTTACCTTTTTAAGCTTCTTTTGTAACTGGCCAATTTGTTCATTGCACTCTTTTTCCACTTCACTAATTTTATTTTTCAATAAATTGGTGTCTTTTTCATATCTCTTTTGCAGGGCATCATATCCTTCTTGCACTGATTTCAGTTTATTTTCCCATTTTCCTCCAGCTCTCTTTTGAGGTTCTTTATGCAATCTTCCAGAAAGGCCTTTTGAAAAAGTGACCATGATGGTCTTTAATACCTTCTTCTGGCATTTTGTCTAAAGGAACCTCAGGATCTGGGTTTATGGCTTTGTCTTGATAAAAGCTGTCTATGGTGAGAGCTCTCTTTTGCTTCTTCATGTTTTTTTTTTTTTTTTTTTTTAGACAGCATGGATATCTCTTTAAGGTAAGGAAAAAAAACAATGGCTGAAAGGCGGCTGAAATTCTATGCCCTGGGGCACTTCGGCGAATTAACTTAAGGTGCTGGGCCGGTGGGGGCTGGGACTAAGTCCGAATTACTCCTTAAACAGGGCATGTCTGCCAGAACACCTGCCCCCAATCAAGGCAGAGTGTCCCGAGTGCCTCAGATAAACTCCAGGTGTTTGGAATTTGGAGTCTGGAGTTTGGAATTTCTGCCAAGATGAGCTGAGCTGAGTCCCACCCTCACTTCCGGCCTACACAGGAGTCCTCTATTTATCTCTCTGTCCAAGTTAGACAAACCTGATATGAAGTTCTTCAGAAAAGTGTCCAAATATTTCTGAGTTCGTTGACTTGAAGATCAGTTCAGAGGCTTATTTTATTGTCGATTTGAGAGAAGATCGGAGGAGAGGCAGAAAGTCACCTTTTCACTCTGACATCTTGACTCTGCCCCCCCCTCATTGTTGTTCTTAAATAAAACATTATTATTTACTGAAAAACCACCTACAATGACCTGAGAGGTCTATAGGATGAGATGGGTCCCTGTAGTCTGCAAATAAACAAATTTGTACAGCAGAATAAAAAAATTAAAGGTAAAATTTTCAACCCAACTGAATAAGTGCCTCCCACTTTTGTAGAATCTCAAATTCTTAAGGATTTCTTCCTCCTCACCTTTTCTACATCCTACAACTATTGCTGCTTCAGTTCATCAATATGGGGATTTTCTGTAACATTACTGATCTCCATCAACTTAAATATCTGATCATCACACTTTTTTATTTATTAAGATTTAGTTTTTTTATTGAAATATTAAAATGGTTGGCTAATTACAGGGTCTAACTATTCCCTCCAAAGTAAATGCATAACTTACTATGTGGTTTTTTCCAAAGGCATTAGAAATTAGAGGATACAAAAAATATAATAATGGTTCTCAAAAGTTTGTGTCATTTTAAAATTTACAACATTTGCATTTTAGCAGCACTTACACTCATCCTGGAACACTGAAACAAATGACCTTTATAACAACCAAGAATAATTAATTTTAATGGCTTGATTCTTCCCCCAAGCAGTTAGGGCTATGCTCCTATTAAGCCCAATGCCATTCTACCTCACCACCACCACCAAATTGTCCTTTGCAACAGAGATCTTGAGATATGTCAAATATTCTCCTCCCCAGGGAAACAGGCAATGTTGGAGTCTTTCTACCAATATGAGGCTGGTTTTATGGGGAGGGAGGATCTTACTACATACTCATCTGTATTGAAAGTTATTAATTACTCATGATTAAGTTATGCCAATGTAAAAAAAAAATGTCAAAATGACCTAAATTAACTAATAGGTTTAGTGCTATATCAATCAACCTAGAAAATTTATTTTATAAAATGAGAAAAATAATCACAAAATTATTCTGGAGAAACAAAAAGTCAAGAATCTTAAATGAAGTAATGAAAATTCTCAAACTATCCTACAAAGCAGTTATCAAAACTATTTGTTTTGTTGAGTTTAAATCTGGTCTCAGACACTTAATATTCCCTAGCTGTGTAATCTTGGGCAAGTCACAACCCCAATTGCCTCAGCAAAAAGCAAAAAAAAAAAAACTATTTGTTCTGGTTAAAAAAAATAGAAAAGTTGATCATTGTAATAGAGTGGGTACACAAAACTAAAAACAACTGAGCTTAGTTCATAGTGTTAAATAACCCAAGAATGACAATTACTGACATAAAGATTCACTATTCTACAAAAAATAAAAAACAACCAAAAAAACTATTAGGAAAATTGGAAAGCAAACAAGAAGAAATTAGATTTAGACTAACATTTCACATAAAGTATGACTAAACTCCAAATGGATCCTGGACCTTGATATAAAAGAATACTTCATAAACAAATTAGAATAACAGGACAGGAGATACACAATTAACTAATGGGATATTTCTTGATCAAATAAGAGAAGATATTTCAGGAATGAAATGGTCAATTTTGGTTGTTTACAATTGAAAAATATTTCCACAAATAAAATCCTTTAGGTTAGAAGTAGAAGAGAAGTAGTTAAGGGAATTATTGCATAAATTATAGAATATGGATATAATGAAATATTATTATGGTAAAAGAAATGAAAAAGAAAAGCATTCAGAAATACCTGGGAGAACTTGTATGAACTTATGCAGAGTGAAATAAGCAGAACTAGAAAAAAAAATTATTCAATGACTACAATGGAACTATGAAAGAATGACCCTAGAACCATGTTATCCACATCTTGTGGAGAGAGGTGACAATCTATATTCTTAGACACTACCAATGTCTAGTTTTTCCTTGTTTGACAACACTTATTTGTTACAAAGGAGGGATCTTGGTAGGAAGAGCATGGTGAGGACTTGGAAGGTAGGGAGGGAGAAAGCACAGAAAGAAAAGAGCGTCCATGAAATGTTTTCCTTCAAATTTGCAGAAGAGCTGAATGAAGAAAGTACCATAGGGGACAAAAATAAGCAACATACTGTTGGAATTATTTTGTTAAGTTTAATTTATACTTTTAAAAAGCTATCTATAATACTGTGTCTTCTTTTTAAAGAAACACTCTTGAAAGCATCAGGCTACTTCAGCTTTATTTCCACTTTTAGCAGTCATTATCTTTTTCTTTCATAGGTTCTCAGCAACATGCTGTGACTTTTAAATTCATGGATACCACCATTGGCAATAGTTACTCTGACTATATATTCTGGTTTCTCTTTTTTCCCACATTCTACTCCTTAATAGCTTCAGATGAGTCAGTCACCCAACATTAGAAGTATACAGTCTCATGGGGAATGGAGGCCTGACAACTTCTTACAGTGACCTTTCAGGCCTAAGCATTTTGGAAAATGAAATTCATCATCTCATCACAACCATACTTCCTAAACATTTTTCATTTGACAAATATTTTGGGAGCAACTACTCTATGTATATTGCTTTTATGTGCTATGGTGGATCCAAAGAGGTCCTTACCTTCAGTCCAGTTTTACCCATGTCCAAAGGTAAAAATAAAAAAACAGATAAAAAAATTAGAAAAATCAATAATAGTCATAGAAAGAACCTGAATTTGAAGATAGGGGACACAGATTCTAAGCCCTACTTCTATTACCTACTAAAGTCTTGAATATATTGGCCCATCTCTTTGGGCAACATTTTCCTCATCTGGAAAATAAAGGAATTAGACTGGATGATTCATACAACCCTTTCCATTTCTAAAGCTTATAATGTTTCAACAAACAAGTGGAACAAATGAACTAACCAGTGAATTAATAAATGAATAAATAAATAAATAAATAAAAACTAACATCAGAAGGTTGTGTCAATAAGTACTTTATATTCAGAGGCAGGAGAGACCAATTCAAACACTTGCTCTTTATATCTAGAGACTTTTTTGCAGACAGAAACTTTTGTGCTGAGAGTGCCTCATTTTAGCTTTATCTAAATAGTCTGGGAAGTCAGAGGTCCTGAATCAAAGAGCAGTACAAAGGATACCCAGCAAGTCAAAAGTGAATAAAAGAAGTTCTCCCTATTCCCCCATCTGCTTCAGTGGATAACATGGATGACCAGGGACTAAAGTGCCTCCATTCTAAAAGGTATACCTTTTGATGGACTGATTAGATAAGGCAACTCAAGAACAGTTTGTAAGGAAGACACAAAAGAGTGTTGAAAAGTGAAAGAGCAAATTCAGAGCAAGGTGAATGGTGTAAAGAGATTTGGCCCTAAAAGGATTTGGGCTGAAAGATGGAGAGGATAAGGAAGGGGAGGGGTGGGAATCAAGAAAATGATGAAACCACAGTTCTTCTATTTCTCTTAGCACCAGAGCATTCAGCCAGAAAAGTGCTGCTTTTAAACCACAGGCCCTGACTGAACAACAGATGAGTTATCAGAGTTATAATCTGAGCTCTGAGCAGATGACTGTACTGAGGAGTTGCAGGCAACCCCGAATTAAAGGGCTTCCCATTTTGCACCAAGATGTTGCTGAAGAAGGTTTTCTGGGAAGGTAATGAAGAATATTGTTTAAGGAACTGGGCACTAAATGGCCTGGATAATCATCCTATGGTGAATATGGAATGGTAGAGAAACAAATAATGGGGGTTAAGTTTGGGATATTTGCACAATTCTGAAGAAAAAAATTTTTTTTCTATTTTTTTTCTACATGACTGTAGTAAATGCCTATTTTCTCCTAAGTTTCACAATTAATTATGCCAGAGAATCAAGTCTATTTTTAGAAAGCATAACTCATCACAAGAGATAGTGGGCAAAAACTAGACTGGTCAAGTCAACTTGCAAAACATCTCTCAAATCCATCCCTTTTGTTCATTCACATGGTCAACACCTTGACTCAGACCCTCATCATCACCAGTCTAGACTCTTGCCACAGCCTTCTAATTAGTTTCCCTTTTCCACTCTCTCCCCCTTTATAATCCACTCCCAATGAAGCTGCTAAAATAACCTTCCCCAAAGTACATTTTAATAAAGTAAGCCTTACTCATGAATGATCTATAGCTCTCTATGCCTTTACTTTAAAACACAACTCCTCAGGTTGGCATATGAAAACCCTTCATAATCTGGCTCTTACCTATCTTGTCAGACTCATTTCATATTGCCTAATTTATGATCAAACTGGTCCCTTCATTGTTTACTGAATTTAGCATTTTATCTCTTGCCTCCATACTTTTACCCAGGATATCACTTATCCTTGTAATGCCTGTCTCTTCATTTCCTCTTCTGAAAATTCCTGGTTTTCTTCAAGGCTCAGCACTGAGCCATCCACTGGGGAAAGTCTTTCCTGACCTCAGCAGTTAATAGTTCTCCCCTTTCCTACTAGCAGTCAGAGATACCTTAAACAGAAATAATATGGGTTCACTTATGTAGATCTAGTGTTCTTATGTGAGAATTACTTTTTGGCATTAGATGGAAAATTTATGGGGTTTTTTCTGAACACTGAATATCAAATAGAGAAGTCAAGAAAAAAGCATGATATTCTCTTGTAGTTGTTAATCTTTAATTCTCCTATATGAATTAAAGATTAACAACCAACATAGAAACATTATTACTTCAAAAGAATCCACTGAAATCAAGTCAAAAACAAGAGCTTGAAACACTGACAGGCAGAGTTGAAGACTAAAGTTAACATTTCCAGAAACCAGGACAGGAGCATATAGAAAAGTAATGGTCACTGATCTAAATTGCCAGTCTTATTTGTGATGTTGCCATGTTATAACTGTGTGTTTGTAGTCCTGTCACCTGCTAATGGTGCTTGATTCCTACAAATAAAATAAACACTTATAAGTTTATATGCATTATATGTTTTATACAAATTCTCTTAGTATTCCAAGAAATAAGTTTTAGAGCAAAATGAGTCCTTAAATTGACAATTTTGACACTAATTTTGTAATGTAGTGCTGTTAATCTTGCTAAGAGAACTGGATTTTACATTTTTTGAAGACTACTATTTTCAGTAGTGTCTGAATGTTTGCAATAGGCTACAATTCTTTGTGAATACTACTAAACTTAATTATTTCTTACTTGTAAATCATTGTAAATATCCATAATAATAAGTAAAGAATATGAAAAAGGTTGGAAATATTTTTAAAAGAGAAAGAAAATTAGCTTTCCTCCTCTTTTGTTTTAAATTATTGTCACAATTATTGGTTCAAAATAGTAATAAACCATTTATTATTAATTATTAATTTACTAAAAAAAGAACTCTGAAACTTTTAGAATAACCCTAGCATGGAAACAATTATTGATTGTTTAATATCATGCTCACTCATTTTTTCTTTATTCTTTATTTATTATTTAATTCATTTTTAAAGATTATATATGTACATTCATTTTTTTACATATTTCTATATGGGTCATGTTGGGAGAGAAAAATAAAAAAAACCAAGGAAAAACTACATCAGTCATTATTTTAAAAGTATGTTAAGAATATGTTACAAATACATAAAATACATAATAGTCAATAAACTTTTATTAAGCACTGGGTAAATGATTAATAAAAAATAAAAATAAATAAATAAAGATAGCTCCTGCCCTCAACAAACCTTCAATTTAAAAACAATACACAAAAAGAGGTAGGAAAGGTAGTGACAGGAGAATGGAAAAACAAGAAGAATCCAGCAGGGCGGAGATGGAGGATAACTTGTTCTGTGAAGTTGAAACCAGACAGGATATACAATCTGGAATGATTTGAAAGGGTAGTTTTTGCATTCTAAAAACTAAAAACTAAAAAAGTAAACTCTTGCAGGAGTTTACCCTACCAGCCCTCTAAACAAAGGAGGCTGAGCCAAGTAGAATCAAAGTTTGAGTTAGCATAATGGTAGTGAGTTTAGAAGAGATGAGTTTATTCTGGGAGTGCAACTTGTTCTATGGAGTTGAAACCAAAGGCAGGGCAGCAAATTCAAAGTTTAATACACAAAAGAAAACTGAAAATAGGGGGAGGCAGAAGAGAAGAAGATACCTAGAATACAATCATGATGGAGAAGTCAGAACAGGTGGGAAATAAAGAGATGGCTGATCTGGACCTCTTTCTCAAATGGAGGTTTTGGAGTTCATAATTCTACTTCCAATCAGAGAGGCAGAAACAGCAATGAATGAGGTGTAACTATCAAAGTTGATTGGATTTTGCAGAATTATATTGCCTAATGGTAAAGTTCCTGGAGTCAAGATAGAAAAGATCAAAGAAGTTCCAAAAGAATGATGAACAGGTAGAAAATGAAACTATTTTAGAAATTGTTGAGAATTCTCAAAATTCCATTTTTTATTTCAGAATCCTGATAGTTATTATCTACTAGGTGTTTGGAAACATTAGGTAAGTCTGAGGATGAATCTCAAGTCTCTCACTACATTTGTTGATTTATATTTCTTTCTCTGAGCTCTTGACTCCTCACCACTCAGAACTCACACTATTCTCAGATTTCCCAAGAACCATGCAAGTGTAAACTGTCAGTATTTTATAAGCCAGTACCCAGACATGTTTACATACATTCTCCTTTGGTCAAACAACAATCCTATAAGAACTATAGCACAACTATACCTAACCCCATCAGGTCCAGGCTAATTACATCTAAGGGTATTGAAAGGATTGGCAGATGTGATTGTGAAATGACTAAATGGGTGAATGAATAAATGAACCATTTATTGAATACCATGTGTTGTGCACCATCCTGTGTTCTAGGATACAGATTTTCTGATACAGACATTTGGGATACAGACATTTAGGATACAGACAGTCCCTGCACTAAAGGAACTTACATTTTATTAGAGAAAAACAACATAAAGGACAGCACTTTCAAGGAAGAAATATTTGGTCTAGGAAATCACAGAAATGATTAGAGAAGTAATAGGGCAATTGATTGTTTCCTTCTTTCCAGGGTACCTGGGGCTAAGAGTAGAAGTAGTGGTTATAAAGACACAGCATGGCATGAAATGAAAGTGGCAAAAGAACAGCATCCAATTTTTTGCTTAGACTAGAGAGAGAGAATTTGCATTAATCAGGATCTCAAAGATCTAGAACTGGACCTGAATTGCCAGTCTGAATATGAAAAGGAAGTATGACATAAAAATTCTGAAGAACAGTTTTCAGGAAGGAGTCTTAAGTCAGACTATAAATAGAATATTCTCCCAATCAGAAGCCCAAGAATCCAATGCATGAATTGGAGTGCTGAATAACACTAGTGATCTTTAAGACATCATGGAGAATAGGACAGATATCACAAGACAGAAGAAAGGCAAACAGCATTGTAAGATCAAGGAAATATTTGAAAATGAAGGTAATAGAAAAAATAAATATCAATAAAATTAATATATACAGATGTGTATCAATATTTTTGAACTACTAAACTTTTAACAAATTTTTCTGATTAATCATTTATCATTAATTAAGATGGTTAATATAAAAAAGTTATGATATATTTTTAATTAAATCCATTTTTAAATTAAATTCTATTTTTTCAATCAACAAAAGTCTGACCTCTCTCCTCTATATTCTCCTTCTCCTCCCCCAATCAGCTGAGTACTTACATTCAAGTAAAACAGATTCCTTCATTAGCCATATCCAAAAATACATCTCTCTAAAAGAAGGTGTGTTTTACCAAAAGATTGCTGGAATCATGATTGATCATTACATTAATGAGAGTTCCTAAGTCTCTAAAAGTTATCTTTACAATGTTGTCAATGTATAACATTCTCCTGGTCTTTCACCTCACTCTGCATTAATTCATACAAGTCATCAAAAATTTCTCTAAAACAACCCTCTTCATCATTTCTTCAACATAATAATAATGATAATACCACAAATTTTTCAGTCATTTCCTACATAATTGGTGAAGTTTCTAATTTTCTACCACTACCCAAAAAATAGCTGTTAGAAATATTTTTACAACCTTTATTTGTTTATTTGTTTAAGCTAAATCGCTCCCTTAACTGGCCCTCTCTCTCCCTTCTCCCTAAACTAATACCCTGTAAGTGGAGACCATGTGGTCATTGGAACCCCCAAATGGTTTCTCTGGGAATTGGATCTGGTCATAAGTTACAGAACAACAAAGAACAATGGCTCCAAAATCACCACTCCAGGGCCAAAGAAGCTTCTTTATTTTCATGGCATCTCTGGTTCCAATAAGAATGATTTAGCTAAAGCTGCATTTGAAATGTTCTGATGTTTCATAGGATTTTCAATTTCCAGTGAAAGAATAACAGAAGCAGAGCGTGCAGGCCAGGGGTCGAGAGCTACACATTTGAAAGCATTTTCAGGGAATGACTTTACCAGAGAAGAAATTGCTAGGAAATAACAAACGACATTGAGAAATCAAATCTTGCCCAGACAAAGAAAACTGAAGATTAGGAAAGGTTAGCTGTTTTCTGCCTGATCTATTTGCTATTTGTTTTCCAGAGAATTTTGGAGTTTCCATGTTTACAGTCCTTGGTCTTTCTTAAATACAATAGATAAGGCAGGAAAACATCATTTCCTATGAACCCTTACTGTGAATATTAAATGGTGCCAGGCTTTTTACACATTCTGTTTGTAGTGAGTTCAAAGTATATTGGCCAATGTCTCTGTTGATGCTGAACATTTTCAAATGTGTAATGCCCACAAGAAATACATTGGGAACTTCAGAGATAAGCTTTATAGGTGGGTGGATGCTTAATAATGGCTGACATGTGTACTGCACTTTTATGTTTTACTAAAGCTCTTTACATATATAATGTCACTTGATTCTTAGCACCAGCCTATATATTGCAATGGCCAGTGTTTTATGTAATTTTAGGATCAGAGTATTACATTCTGGATTTACATAGAGCAGAACTGGAGAAGTTGTGCTAAGATGTTGTCCTCATGTTACAGATCCAGAAACTGAGACTCAAATAATTTGTCCCTGGTCACACAGTTTATCTCAGGAATAAGATTTGAATGCAATTCTTTTCTCTCCAATCTGAATACAGTGCTCTAAGATCTATACCACATTGATTCTATTGTAGTACTTTAACTATAAATAAAATGTATTAAGTATAACAAATTAAAATATAATATAATAAACAAATATAAATAAAAACTATAAAATCAGTTCTTTGATGGAGCAGAGAGAAAACTAGATCTGGAACAAGAAGACTTGTGTTTGTGTCTTTGCTCTGTCACCTGATAGATGTGTGGCCTTAAATAGATCCCTTAACTCCTCTAAGCTTTAGTTTCAACATCTATAAAATGGAAATCATGATACATACAGACTTCACTGGAGACTCAAGGGGGTACTAAATGGGCCTATAATTTTACTGGGAACTCCCAAGGGAGGATACTCCCTCTACCAAGAATCTTAAGATTTAAGAGTCTTAAAGAGTTGCCTACAGTACAGAGATTTGCCCAGTGTTACATACCCAGTGTGTGTCAGAAGCCTTTTGGAGGTATTATGGGTAACAAATAAAATGTCTGTCAAAGTATGTTGTAACCCACTGCTGCTTACAACTTTAAAAAAAAGTCTCCCACAAAAGGAAGGACTGTCTTCCCTATTATGTTCATTGATCTTGTTTCTTGGCCAAATCAGTTCAACTCCCTGGACCTCAGTTTCCTTAT
The DNA here is from genome assembly GCA_023553655.1 of Myrmecobius fasciatus. Classification (NCBI taxonomy): domain Eukaryota; kingdom Metazoa; phylum Chordata; class Mammalia; order Dasyuromorphia; family Myrmecobiidae; genus Myrmecobius; species Myrmecobius fasciatus. The sequence goes on along the minus strand of JAJPUD010000730.1, from coordinate 521,328 downwards.
CTGTAACATGAAAGGATTACACAAGATGGCTTCCAAGACCCTTTTCATCATGAAACTTATGCTGCTCTATTTAAGAATTTCAAATTGTTAAGGAGAGTCTTACTGATATGTAAGCTAAAACGTAAGCTAATCCATCAGAGAGAAAAAGCATTTTGCCTCTGTAGAACCATCTTCGAAACTCCTGTTTCTCAGTTCTCTATTTATTGTCTTCCTCAATACAGAAGGATCTCTTTTCCTTCTTCCCAGATACTTCCCTCCTCCAATAATGGAACATCCCCCTGAGAAACAAGCCTGTCTTCCTAGGTGCATGAACCTCTTTCCCTCTTCACAGACACATTTCCCTATTTTTGTGATGGAACTTCCCCACGAGAAACAAGTCCTTCTCTAAACTTGAACATAGTCACTGTTCTCAGGGACTGCTTATGTAGTGCAATAATTAATACTGGTTTCATATTATTCTATTATATATCACGAGCTTCTACAATGCCATCACAGCTCTCTGCTTTAATGTTTAATGCTAAGATGGTTATTACTGATAGAGACTCAATTTTACCCCAGGACACCTGCTTGGGGAAGAAGAGTTTTTATTGAGAGTATAAGGGAGAGAAAGCCATACTAAAAAATTGACGAGATTCTACAGATTGTCCTCCAGAGACTCATTGAACAGATAGCAGAGCTGGTTTCTGTTTATTATTTGATCTGCTGAAGCTAATCTATGTTGATGTCTCCTGCCAAGACACTGACATTTGTCCGTGATTTCTCACCCACTGGTACACAAGGTACAGAGCCATGAATGGGCACACCATTTATCTACCTCCAACTGACAAGACAACAAATTAATAGAAACACTCCCTATGAACTGTGCAACAGGCTAGGAAAATCAAGGAATAAAGGAGGCAGGAGGAAGAAAGTCCTCTTGTGACAAAGACACAAGATTTTTTTTTTCTGTTTAGTCCAAGAGGACAGAATCAGGAGCAATAAGAAGATATTAAAAAGAGGCCAATTTGGAGATCATATATGGTCAGAGATTTGATTTTTGGTTTTTGTTAATGACATAAATTGAAGTTGAAAGCAGGAAGTTCAAACTATTCAAAAGGGGTGCCTCCAGTGATGTGAATTCTCCTTATGGAAGTTCTTCAAAGCAGAGGCTAATGACCACCAATCAGGCTAATTATTGTGAGGAAGCCTTTGGGAGAATGGATTGAACTAGGTGGCTCTTAAGTCCCTTCCCACTAAAATAATTCTGTGATTCTTGGGAGGTGAGAATAGTGTAGGAGGATGGAAGATGGAAAGGAAACACATTTGGGTCTGAAAGATTTGGCCCTGAAACAACCAGGCTGTGCAGGATATAGAGCATATCTGACTAAAGCAAAAAGAAGCCAGTTAAAAAATAATACTGGGTTAGAATCGACAGTCTTCCCTGATGTGTTCTGTATTATCTGATACAACCAGAGATGGATTTGCCTCTATTGGCCCAAACTAAGGCTAGACATGAACCCAGACTAAAGAAATTATAAGTAACAAGCCATTACAGGAAATTGTGTCTGCCACACTTGAATCTTTCAGTCCACAGGAAACCAGAAAATGGAGGGCACAGACGGATATCTTAATATCGACAGGGGGCTTGGGAATGCCAAATTGGAAAAGGACGGGGGGTATCCTCGACTGAGAACTGAAATGTTCATGGCAGGAACCTCACAGCCTTGGATGCTGGTGAAGATGATTTAAAACAGGCCTTTCTAAGAGTTAAATTCAAACACATAATTTGGGGGGGCCTCCTGGCTATTAACCTAAAAGAAGCATGCATGTATTAATCTTGATCTTATGTCTCAATGAATGAAATAGAAGAAGCTTGAATATAACCAGCAGAGTTTTTTTCAGTCCATGTTTTCATAAATTCCTCACCTTCTGGTGACAGCTGAGAAAATGTAGGCTTTCAGAGCCCCTTCTATATGCCACCAAGAATGCTCTCACATACATATAGATAAAGAACCCTTAGTGTGAGAATGTGGGCATGAACAGGAATTAATTTTAAAATAATTTTTAAATGATAGGGACAGGGACAAATTTAAACAGATTAAAAATAACCATGGGTTCCTCTAGGATTTGGCAGTCAGTCACTGCAGCCTTCTCTAGATAATAGAAAGGCAAGATTGTCAGGAGCATGAATTGTATGAATCACAAAGAACAGTATGCAGTAAGGTGGGTTTTTTTTCCTAATTTGTATGATTATAGTCTATAAAGAGAACTTCAGATCCAAATAAAACTAAATGTTAACAAAGACATCAGAAGATTCTTTTGAGTCCAGGTATTGCAAGTGGACTTGTAGGCAGACTGCTAAAGCTTAAGTACAATCCATCTTGATTTATATCATAATATAAAGTATTAAAGAAGCTAGATGTGCAGTGGATAGAGTCCTGGGCCTGGAATCAGGATGATTTGAGTTAATATCTGAACTCAGACATTTACTAGATGTATGACCCTATGGAAGTCACTTAATCTCTATTTACCTCAATTCCTTGTTTATAAGATTGGGACACACTGGAGAAGGAAAAAGCAAACCACTCTAGTATCATTGCCAAAAAAAAAAAAAAACAAACAAAAAAAAAAAACTCCATGGACAAAATCCAGGAGATCATAAAGAGTCAAACAGAACTAAACAGTTCAGTTCTGGAGGCAGAAGAGCTGGATTCAAATCCTGCTCCTTATGCTTAGCATTTGTGTGATCTTTGATATTATTTAACCTTCATGACATTGGTTTCTACCCCTATAAAATGAGGGACATGAATTAAATGTGGTCTCTGTGGTCTCTTCTATTACCAGTCCTATAATCCTGTGAGAGATAAGATCACTGACATATATCATTGACATGATAATTTGGAGAAACATATGCAAAATGGCATTTAGGCTATGTGGCTACATCCACATCCTGATGCATTTATAAATACTGTAATGATGTACTCAAAGTTATATGTTCCTGTCCCAAAGGCCAATGAGGACTAATGAATGCTATGACATCATCTTGTTAGATTTCCTTGCCATGAGTATGACTTTCACTAGCTACTGACCAACAAGAGATATAGAAGCCATGATGGGTAATCTTCCATTAAAAAAAAAAAAAAAAAATTTAAGCGCTAAAATCTACAAATGGATTGCTGTTGTTTATAAACAAAAACTTCCCTATTTATATCCCAGTATGGAGAATTATAAGTCTGTCAGTTAGTATTCATGGAATCATATATCACTGATATAGAGCTGAAAAAAAAAAATCTCAATGGCATCCAGTCCAATCCTTAGATTTGACAGATGAGGAAAATCAAGCCCAGAGATGTTAGATCACTTTTCCAAGATCATACAAACAGATGTGGCATTTGAACACAAGTCCTAAAATCCCAAATCCATTATTCTTTTCACTACACCCTACTGCCTTCTCTTTCCTGAGAACCTTTGTCAAAGCCTTGAATCAAGATGAAACCAAGCATTATGCCATGTCAGAAGTGAAAGAAAAAAAAAATTGATATATAACTCCTTCAAAAACCAAAGTAAAACCATTAAAGCCAGAAAACATTCAAGAGCTCATTGGAAACAATTCTTCTAATTCTTAAGAATGAAATTTATATCACAAGTTAAGATGTCCATTGGGGTAGAAAACATGCTTTCTCCATTGTAGATTTCAGCCTATTTTTTTTTTCAAAATAACCTACAACTTTATCCAGTCATAAGTATGCAGATTAATATAGTTGGTAAAGTATTTTTTTATTTTTTTTGCTGAGGCAGTTGGGGTTAAGTGACTTGCCCAGGGTCACATAGATAGGAAGTGTTAAGTGTCTGAAGCCAGACTGGTTGGTTAAGTATTTTAAAATCATAAAGGTTAAGGAGCATTAAATATCTAAGTTGAAAAAAAAATTGCAAGTGGCAATGTGGCAATGAACAATGATTTCTATTTAATATACAAAAGACAAAAGGAAGAGTAATTTAATGGACAGAAAGCTGGCCTTGAAACCAGGAATGCCTGGGTTAAAATCATGTCTTTGACATATACTAGTTGTGTGACCCTGGATAGACCACTTAACCAATGCCCTGAGCAACTCTCTAAAACTATAATTTGTATAAAAGAAGTTGACTGTACTGGTGGAAGGAGTTTCCTTGGCAGGGAGTCCTCTATACAGATATAACCACAGAAATTGTCTCTATTCCTATACTAGAACAGAGAAATAATCCTAGTCCCTTTTAGAGTTTATAATCTAAAAGAGGGATCTAAATAATCTATTGGACAAAATGGTTCTATCAATGTGGAAAGAGAACAATATGGCAGCAGGGATAGTTTTGATAGAAATAGGAGTGTTACATCTAAAAGGAGTTTGAGCAGGGAATTCTTTATCACTTAGATCAAAGTTTCTTAAATTGTGGACCAGGGCCTCAGATAGGCTCATGTAACTGAATGTGGGAGGGTCGCAAAAAATTTGGAAACAATACAAGGTATCAAATATTCCAACAAAATTTAATTATTTATGTAAAAATAAATGAGTATATCTATCTTACTAGTATGCAAATTTGCTTTTGTCTTTAAGAAGTAGTAAAATTGCATGTATACCAAAGAATTGTTTTCAAATAAATTTCTTTATGATTTACTATCAGCAAATATTTGATTTGTATACCTATTTTATACATTTATATACCTGGAATCATGTGAAATTTCTTGGGCAAAAAGGAGTCACTAGTGGAAAAAGTTTAAGAGCCCTTGAATTAGATGATGATGGTCAGTCTCTGTTCAGGTAGCTGAAGGGTCCTACTTTTAATGGCAGACATGTATAGTAATACATTACAAAGTTGGTTTCTGAGACTGCTTCCTCATGACTGCATCACTGAGTCTAAGGAAGGTGGTATAACATTTAAAAGTTCCAGAGACATAATTTATGGGGAATTAATAATTTTATTAATAATGCTAACATATTACCAATAAAATGGATCAATGACACTCATGGATGCCAAAGATGAATAATGGTGGTGGACTCACAGTTTATATGCCCTTGGAAGGGTGGGTCTCTCTTGGAGTGACAATAAATTATGACTGGTTAACAATTAATAAGAGAGATGAATATTACAATGAAAGATGGATTTATTCTAATGAGGAGCTGGGGAATGTAACTTAGATTAGGTAATTTACTTCAAATTTGCCCAGCCTCAGGCAATCTAATTAAAGAATTTATTCCCACACATACCTGCATAAAGCACAATGTGCTTCCTGGATTTAGATTAAATTCATTGTAAGATTGGGAGAGGTTTGAATAAGATTGAGGGGAAAGTAAATTCTATCTCATCAGCAATGTCCTTCAGAGAATGAACAACCTATAGGCTTCTGGAAAAAATCCTGGATTCAATAATTGATTATATATAATTATATGATGGAGAAGTAATCATTTCTCTCAATAAGCTCTTATCTGAGGAATTGGCTTTATGGACTATAAAACTGAAATAGGAAATAGCTCACTGCTTTTTTTTTTTTTTTTTTTCTGAAGTTTTCTCCTTTGTACTTACAGGCTAGAGTGTAGCAAGGATAAGAGAGATGGTTTTCTCCCTTTCCTTCCTAATCCCCAGGAGCAAAAAAAAATGGCAGCTTGGAGGAATAAGACATGGTAAGCAACCTGTGCTTACCATGAGGATCCTGAAAGGAACTCTCTCTTATACAATCTCTAATTTCCTCCAAAACAAAGTTCAGTATCACCTCCTGCAGAACACACTAATATCTTCCAGTTGTTATTGCTCTCATCCTTACTCTAAAGACATACTCAAAATTATTTTGTGTTTACTCTATAATCATTCTACATACAATTATCTATCTATCTATATATCTATATTTTACTTTACATCAGTAGAATTTAAACTCTTTGAGAGCAGAGAATGTTCATTTTTGTTTTCACAGCTCCTTGTTGAGCTGGGGTAGCTAAATGATGCATCTGGCTTTTAATCATTAAGATTCATCCTTCTGTGTCCTAATCCACCTTCAGATACTTTCTATTTGTGTGACCCTAGGCGAGTCACATAAATCTTTTTGCCCCAGTTTCTTCATCTGTAAAATGAATTGGAGAAAGAAATGGCAAACTATTCTAGTATCTCTGCCAAAAAAATCCCAAATGGAATCACAAAGAGTTGCACAACAACATTATACTTCTGCCTTTATATTTCCATTTCTGGATGCAGATCAAAAGGTAGTATTTTGTAAAATGTTATTTTTGAAATTATATTTTCATTGACACCTTTTGTTTTTTCTATCACCCAGATTTCTTCCCTCTCACCATCATTTCTCCCCTCCCAGAGAACTTTCCTCTATAACAAATGATTTTTTTAAAAGAGGAAGAAAATTTCAGTAAAACCATCAACAAATCAAAAAATATATGAATTATATGCATTATCAACACCCACAACCCCAGCATCTGCCAAGGAGCTGGGATAGATATCTTCCTATGTCTCTTTTTTGTAGCTGAATTTTTGCAAATTTCAATTTCAATTGTTTTGTTGTTGTTGTTCTTCCCATTTACATTGTTATAGTCATGTGTTCCTGGCTCATACTTCATTTTGAATATTGTCTTTCCATAATTTTCTACATTCATCATATTTACTGTTTCTTACACCAAAGTTATTCCATTATATTCATGTATCACATTTTGTTTAGATGTTTCCAAATGATAGGCAACTACTTTTTTTTCCCTAGTTCTTTATTACCCAAAAAAGTTCTTCTATAAATAGTTAGGAGTATATGGGACCTTTCTTTTTATTACTGACCTCTTTAAGGTTTATCCCAATAATTGATTCTCTATGTCAAAGGATAAGGACATTTTTTTTCCTTTTTTAAATTTTTTTTAATTAAAACTTTTTATTTGCAAAACATATGTATGGGTAATTCTACACATTGACCCTTACAAAGCTTTCTGTTACAAATTTTCCCTCCTAATCCCCACCCCTCCCATAGATGGCAGGAAATCCACTACATGTTAATTATGTTAAAATACTTGACAAATTGAATATATGTATACATATTTCCACACTTATCATTGTTGTGCAAGAAAAATCCTATCTACAAGAAAAAAAAAATCTGAGAAAGGAAACAATGCAAGCAAACGTCAATAGAGAGCATGAAAATGTTATGTTGTGGTCCACATTTTACATCCCTCTCTCTGGGTGTCTATGGCTCTCTTCACTGAACAATTGGAACTGGTTTGAAACATTTCATTGTTGAAGAGAACCATGTCCATGAGAATTGATCATCATATGTGAAATGTGGACCACAACATAACATTTTCATACTCTTGATTGATGTTTGCATACATTGTGTTTCATTTATCTGATATTTCTTTCTTGTAGATACGATTTTTCTTGCACAACAATGATAAGTGTGGAAATATGTATACATATATTCGATTTGTCAAGTAGTTTAACATAATTAACATGTAGTGGATTTCCTGCCATCTAGGGGAGGGATGGGGAGTAGGAAGGAAAAACTTGTAACAGAAAGCTTTGTAAGGGTTAATGTTGAAGAATTACCCATACATATGTTTTGCAAATAAAAAAAAAAAAAGAATTGATCATCAGATAGTATTGTTGTTGCCATGTATAACAATCTCTTGATTCTGCTCATTTCACTCAGCATCAGTTCATGCAAGTCTCTCCAGGCCTCTCTGAAAAAAGGGTAAGGACATTTTGATCCTTTATGTGCATGATTTCAAATTGTTTTCCTGATTGGTTATATTAATTTACAATTCCATCAGCACTGCATTCATGTTCCTGCCTTTCCACAATCCTTCCATAACTGACTATCCCCACTTTTTATCATCTTTGACAATTTATTAAGTGTAAGTTAAAGCCTCAAAGTTGCTTTAATTTGTATTCCTGTATTTATAATTTGGAATATTCTTTTATTCTTTGTTAATAATTTGCCATTTTTGGAGAATTGTTTGTTTTTATCCTTTGACCACATGTTGTCTTTTAATGCAAATCTGAAAGTTCTCAATAGATTAAAAGTTCATGAGTTTCATAGTTGAGAAAGTGGATTCAGCAGAACACTCCCCAGCAATGTGGAAAAGGAAGAATAACACCAAAAGAATATCACCTTTCAACTGAAGGATTAAAGCTATGTTACAGGCAGCAGGGAAGACATCAGGAGATTGACAGGGGCACTGCTTTCATGAGTTGCTCAGACAATTTAGGTCTGACAGGTGAATTTTCAGCAGCAACTCAAAATATGTTAACTTACTTAATTTCAATTCACTTGCAAGTCATGGTAGCACTTCTCTAACGTCATGATGTTCTTCCAGAACTAAGGACACACAATATCAAGAGTTAAATGAACTATTTGATTGTTTTTTGTTTGAGTATTTGCTTGTTAGCTGCGGTGAGTCCTTTTCATCAAAGGTTGTACCATAAATAACATTCATAATGTATATTAGATGCCTATTCGGGAATTGGTAATCCTGTTACCAAAATTTGGGGAAATTCTGCATGCGACATGCAACATGTTATTGTTGAGTAGTTTCAGTCGTTTCTGAATTCATTCAGGATTTTCTTGGCAAAAATACTAAAGTGATTTGCCATTTCCTTCTACAGTTTATTTTACAGATAAGGAAAATAAGACAAACAGTGCTAAGTAACTTGTCCAGGGTCACAGGAGTAGTAAGTGTGAGATGGGATCTAAACTCAAGTATTCTTAATTCCAGGGCCAACATTCTATCCATTGAACCTACCCTCTTGAATGAGTGTATTTAGGATACAATTGTATGGCTTAATAGTCCAAATGGGGCAAAAAATGAAAAAGTAAAAATGATCTTTTGAGATCAGATTCCTTATGAATCGGGACTGGTCTGTGTGAACCTAGAATCCTTAAAAGGGCATGAAAAATGATCCTGAGCCATGAGTGGCATTTATTAAGTGTAAGTTAAGATTTCATAAGAAATTGGAGTACCCCACTGGTACCCCCAAAATAGAAGGAACTTTTTGTAGAAAACATACAGAGAAACATGGGAACGATTGCCATGGAATAAGAAAATACATGTGGATTGTAATTCATACTAACAGAAGAAATAACTACAATGATGAGATTATAGATCTAATGAAATTAAAGTGAGTTCAAATGATTATAAATTTGATTTAGTGTGAATTATAAAATTAAAGTCAAAATTCTATTTAATGAAAGACAGAATTCAAGTGATACAACAGGAGAGCTTGTGGAGGTGTTTAACACAACTATCTGTCAGTCTATACTTGCTTACTATGTGTGGATGTGCTATGTTCTTATATACCAAATTATCAATAGTTATGTTAATTTTTTTAAAGATCCCTTAACAAAATGGACAAAAGAAAGAATATTTCTGATGAAAACACTACCAATATAAAACAGAAGAGGCATTAGAACAAAAATGTCATAGTAAGTACAATAAGATAAAATGTTGGAATGCTTGAATTTATGGCGTGGAATATTATAATACATTTAGGTGAAATAAAAGAAAAGGGCAAAATTATATCAGCTTGTGTGGTTTATATACAATTTACAAGGAATAGTAGTGTTACAGTGATAGAAATGGAACATCTCTTAGCTGTATGGATTAAAGATTGCAATCAAAAATGAATTCCTCTCAGCAGAGCAGCCATTCAGACAAAAATTTCAAGTTCATTTAAGGCAGTTAAAGAAAATGGAAATTAAAGAGAAACAGAAAAAACTTTTACTGCAAGTGTTAGTTGGTTCTTTCTAGAAATCAAGTTCAATTGCATAATGTTAAAATTACCTTAGAGGTAGCTAGTGCAGATGAGAATACAGTAGCTAAGTAGTTTGATGTTTTAAAAAAATATAGAGACAGATACATCAATCAACAAAATTTTAAGGCTTATTCTGGGAAAGGATTCCTTTCAGAACTTACATTTCCAAAAATAAAAAAAAAACAACCTGAATTTAAATTGTATCAGGATCACAACACTTTTATTAGGAGGTAATGCAGAAGGGTTTTAAATTAAAATCGAAGTTTGTTTATTGGCCTTGAGATCCACAGTCTCTGAGAGGTTATAGCCATCAATCACTTCCAGTTCTTTGGTGGTCAAATAAGAAAATATGGGTGACTTAATGCATTTTTTTTGAAGATTGGTTTTCACGTTATTGTAGTCCAGCTGTTGAAAAATACTGCAAGGACAACAATAACACATTTAAAGCATTGCTGATTTTTGATAATGATCCGGGCTATCAAACTGTACTTGGTTCATCTGGTAAGAATGTAAGCTTTCAAATTCACTGACATGTGAATAAAGGTATCTGAATCTACCAACATACATATATGAAGATTTTAAAAAGGCATTTAAGAGTCTATTGTTAAAATATTTTAGATAACTATAACAATGTTTTCATCATGTTGTTAATGTCAGTTTATCTTTAGATGCAATAGCCAGTCATTTAAATTTTTTTTTAATTTATCTGTTTAAAAAAGAATCAGAAATATATTTTTCTTATCCTTTGTTACTATATTACAGTGATAGATTAAAAATTTATTTGTAATATTTGCCATTGCATTTTTGCATTGGGAAGGAACCAATTAATATATTTTACATAATTATAACTTCAAAAATTCAAATTCAAATAATGTGACTACTTCAAGAGACTCATTCATTGTAATAAGGACCTATGTTTAATGTTTTCAATCATGTACGACTCTTCATAACTCTATTTGGGCAAAGATCCTAAGATGTTTTGCTATTTCTTTCTCCAGATAATTTTTTAGATAAAGACCTGAGGCAAACAAGGTTAAATGACTTGCTCAGGGTCTCACAGGTAGGAAGTGTCTGAAGTCTTATTTGAACTCATCTACTAAGGACTCCAGGGCTGACACTATGCCCATTGTGCCATTTACCTGTCTCTAATTAGGACCTAGTTGTACTATATTAAGGTTAGTGGGGTTTATTGAGTAGAAGGTTGAGATGAAAAATTTATGAGTAATGTGAAGTCAGAGAAAAAGAGAATTTTTCTCTGCTAGTATATCTTTTGTGATTTGCTGGTAAGAATTCTTTATGGTCCTAAAACTTTGTTGTTTAGTTTAGAAACATAAACATGAATTTTGCATAAGTAGGTCTGCTTATAAAAATTTCACGTTTGGTAAATTAAATTTAAAAATATAGTGTTTTCAGACAATAATTACAAATTTATTAATTGAATTTACTGCTCTATGTTTTTCATTTTTGTTATGAATGGAGCTCCCAGCTGCTAAACATTAAGCAATTTTGCATTCTTTGTTTTTTGTTATTATAGAAAGCAGGTGGAAAAGCCAAGAACAGAAGGACTTACCATCACTGTAATAAAATGAAGAATATGAATTTCTTAAATTTGTGTCATCCACACAGTCAAGCAGATTCAGAAAACATTTATTTTCAGAAGACAAAAAGGACAGAAATTCCCTTCCTCCTTTCTGCCCCCCCAATTCATTAAGTACTTTTACTACATAGATCTTTGCCTAATTGGTCTCATTCTCTAAACTGTTACTATTGACACTTTTTGCTGCTCCGTTTTTATCATTACAGATGTCTACAAAGAAAAATTCTGTTCCTATTGGAAGCAGCATTCATATTTTAGTATGTTTTTTGATGTAGGGTGAGCATTTTCAAACCTCAATCAATGGTTTTCACATACTGAAGAAGATGGAGGATTCTGAAACAGGTGCAAAACAAGCAAAGTTCAAGGCTACACTGCAAAGATCCTTCCACATGTGCAGGTGAGAAATGCTTATCTATATCCCAGAACCAAATACTTAAAGGTTATACATTCAAGTATGTCATACATGTTGCAGCATTTCAAAGAATCTTCTCAATATATGGTCCATCCCAAGGGGGCTATTCCTTTCATCACACCAAAAACAGACAGCTAGGTGTCTCAGATCTGGAGTCAGGAAGATTTGAGTTCAAATTCAGCCTCAGGAATAGCTTTGTGACTCTGGGTAAGTCATTTATTACTGTCTGCCTCAGTTTCCTCAACTATAAAATTAAACTTAAATAGCACCTGTCTCCCAGAATGATGATATACTTTGAAAAATTAAAATCACTACATAAATGCTGGCTATTAATATTGTATCACTGATTTTATGAGTCTTACTACTAACATCCCCTCAGTCCTCTCAGGCAGCTTAGGGGACATAGTGGATAGAGTGCTAGTCCTGGAGATAGGAAAACTTCAGATAAAATCCTACTTCAAAAACTTGCTAGCCATATGACCCTGAATAAGTGACTTAATCTCTGCTTGCCTCAGTTTCCTCAAAGGTAAAATTAAAACTAATAATAGTACCTACTTCACAGAATTATTATGAGAAGCAAATGAGATAAAGTAATACGCTTGGCACTTAGTAGATAATTAATAAATGCTTCTCTCCTTCCCTCCATTTCTCTTTAAAGCTCAGTCAGAAATCACAGCAATAATCAAAAAGAATCTAAAAATAAAATTGACAACAAATTCTTCTTAGTTCTTTCATAAGAAAAAAGTAAAATTGACAACAAATTCTTCTTAATTCTTTCATAAGAATGAGATTACCCACTTAAAACAAAATGCAAATTAATCTTACATTTATTTAATATTGACTATACCACTTATTGATACATAGAAATTGTTAAGAAAAGGACTAAATCTCGTGTTGTTCTTATTTTTTAATCAATACAGGAAACAATCAGTACCTTCTCTATGAATTTTAATCTTAAAAAACTGCCAAGAGCTTTGAAGAAGGGTAAAATGACTTGCCCAGAAATAGAGTCAGTCTGTGGAGACTTGAATCAAGGCCTTCCTGGCTCTGAGCCCAACTCTCTAACCATTTTAGCAGGCTGCTTCTCAATAGGCATTGAATTAAATGGCCAACCCAAAAGGCAAATGGATAGTAAATGGTAGAGCTACTGCTCCTCTGAGTCTTCTCACTTCTAATCCAGGCCTTTAGATTTCCTTATTCATCCTCATGTAAAACTGTATCATTAAAAGTCATCTGCTTAATAGACCCTGGGCAAGTCACTTAACCTCAATTGCCTCAGCAAAAACAAAACAAAACAAAAAAAAAAAAGTCATCTGGCAAATTAAGAGACAGTAAGGTATTGTCCCATGATTCTCAAAGTTTTTCATCTCAAGACCTCTTCACACTCTTAAAAATTATTGAGGACCCCAAAAAGCTTTTGTTTATGTTAATCATATATATTAAAATTTATCATGTTAAAAAGTAAAAATGATACATTTTTAAATATTTATACATGCGTTTAAAAATAACATAAACCTATTAGATATTAGAATAACTACATTTTTCAAAAACAAAAAAAATGTAATAAGAAGAATGGCATTGTTTTATATATTTTTACAAATCTCTTTAATGTCTGTCCTAATACAAAACAATTGGATTCTCATATCTGTTGAATTCAATTTGTGGCAACATATAATTTTAGTGAAAATGGGCTTTATATATACACACAGTTCAAAAATAGAGGAATATTTTAATACTAATATTATTATGAGGATCCCCTGAAAGTACTTTGGGAACTGCAAAGGGGCTGATGACCAACACTTAGAGAACTTACTTCTGGTGTAGGAGATAGTGTTCTTGGGACAACAATTGACTAGTTGACTAGCCATGGGAAAATTATTTAACCACTCTGATCCTCAGACAACAACCCGGGATTTATCTAAGTCATACATAGATGGAGGTCTTATGTATACTTTATCTTGTATTTTTAAATTTTCATACAAAAATAAAATCATTAAATATTTCTATTTAATTCAATGCCTCCTTTCTTGCCCTCTTCCAGGCACTCTTAACACTTCTGTTAGAAGGCAGAGATTTCATTAAGGAATTAGATGAGCATCATAGGAAAAAATCAATACCTTTCTTTCAGTTTACTGGATGATGTCAATTTGTATTTTCTGTTGTCAAGACCCTGATTTCCTCTCCATTTCACCTCCCCCCCAAAAAAGTCCTTTGGCAAAATAGATTTAACCCCATTTTTTGAGGTAAATTTGTTAATCCTGAGTCCCTGTGAAGAAATAGAAATTTCAAAAAGCACCATGCTCATTTTACATTGCTGACCCAGTAAAAGATGTTACTAAAGCAAAAGTCATGATTTCAAGGGTTAGCCTTCTAAACAGCTACTCCCAAGCCATTCTCATGGGCTCTAGCACCTTCAGCTGATTGTGGCTCCTTCAGGCAATCTGAAGTATACTAAATGCTTTTGATAGAAGTTGAGTGCATCATATGAATCAAGTGAATTCCTGCTGGTTATTTTATTTTTCTGGGAATTCAGAAGCTAGAGACCCAGCTTGGCCCAGAGCAAAAATAATTAACTCTTAGACTGTTTTCATCTCCTTATGTGGACTATTCCCCCAACAAGGGATCTCAGGTTGGAAAAATGGGGAAGCTGTTAAAAGTCTGACTCCATTTCGTGACCACCTAGTTCCCTTCAGAGTATTTAAGGAGAAGCTCATAACCTAGGAAGGGCTATAGATCTCCAGCTCCAGGGCAACTGACCCAGCTCGGCACATAAATCTCCATCAGGCTATATACATTAATCTAATAATAGGGAAAATGCCTAGTAATTGTTGAAGCAGAATTTGCTTTGGTGATAAGAGAGAAAGGAAAGAAGTACTGAAAAAGGCAAATAAACTGGTTATATTCTTTCATCCTACCATCCCCACCATCCCCCAAATAATTCTCTGGCCTCAGACAGAAAAGAATGCTTTAGATGATTCTAAAAAAAACAAAAAAACAAAAAAACAAAAAAAAACCAACTAAATCTGTTGGCAGAAGAATTGGTTGAGTTTGACAAAAGAAAGGAAGCATGGAGAGGAAGCAAGTTACAGTAAATCAGCTGTTTCCAAAGAGTAACATTGCTGTATGATCAAAGTAAATGTGGTGGGATCAACAGAAGTGGAATCATATTGTGGATTTCTGGGACCCTTCTTACCCCACAAAAAAGAATCTTCCAGCCTACTTCAAGGTATGGCATTCTGCTAGTGTAAACTCTGCCATGGACAATACAGATAGCAACTCTCAACAATATGGATGATGATGTTTGAGAATTATTGTGGATAAAAAACTTCTTATGCCATTGGCCAAGATGGTGATGAGTCTTTCAAAAATTAGCAAGGTTAACTTTTTCCTAACAGATATATCATTTATGATGGGGCTCAGGGCATAAATAATTAACTCTTAGCTTGTTTGTATCTCATTGTATGGATTATACCCACACACACCCCACACTGGCTGACAAGATAAAAAAATTATTGAAAATTTTTCAAGCTTAGTATGATCTAGAAGGACATATTCTATTGGGATGATAAAGTAGCAGAGAAGGATTTTCATGGTAGAATCTCAAAAAATCTTCATACTGTTGCCTGAAGCCCCTTTGAGAGAAAATGAAAAGTTAGAAAGGGCCTTACTCCACACATTCTCAAGTATCTTTGAGAGAACAAAAAAAGAGCTTAAATTACATATGTCTGTAGCTTCAATCCATAAAAATTAAGTCTCACTGATGTCCAAAATTAAAATAAATCAAAGAGTCAACAATTAGTTAATTAGTCAGTAAAAATCAAAATGATGCACTTCAGCTCCTGTCTGATTGGGAAAGAGACTTGAAGAGATACTAGGCACTGATGTTAGAGCAGAAAGAGTCAGGAGTCTAAAGTCGGCTTCTATGCTAGTTTGAATCTCACCTAGGTTACTCGATGATCATTTGTCCCAAGTCACTTAATTTGGTCGGATCTAAGGTTATAAAAAGAAGGATCAGATAAAAATCCTATCTAATTTATAATCTTATGTTCCTGGGTAACTAAGAGAATAATTATAATATAATAAAGTTAAAGTTGCAAGAAACTTTAAAAGTCATCTACCTACTCTAATCCTCTCATTTATAAATGAGGAAACAAAGACCATAGAGAAGTGTCAAAGGTAACACAGCAGTTGTGTCAAAGTGACTATTGAACTCAGGTCTTCTAATTCCTTTTCACTGATAATACACTGACAGAAGCCATCCCCCCTCATCTCTATTTCAAAGAATCATTAACTTCTGCAAAAGTATGGTCTGGCTGCTTCTTCCTATGGGAGACCTCTCCTGATCTCCCTAATTGCTAGTGTTATACACACACACACACACACACACACACACACACACACACACACACATTGAAAGATTTTAAAACTACATGAGATTGCACAGAAGGAAGTAATGAGGGGACACAGAAAACCAGGTACTGGTATCACCATGTTAAATTTAATGAAGACTTTAAAAAACAAACCTGAGCTATATGTAATATTCAGAGTTTAATATACAAATCTCTTTATTGTTTACATAGAGAAATATTCACAATTGTTCATGTTTTCAAGTTTCTTTTTAAAATACTTACATATGTATGTGTGTATATAAAAGAAATGAGAGAGGCAGAGTGATATGGTGGATAAAGGTTGGTCTTGGAGTCAGGAAGAACTGGGTTCAGGGTCTGCCTTTGCTGCATGTTGGCTGTGTGGCCTTGGTCAAGTCACTTCCCCTCCTCAATGCCCCCCCCCCAAAAAAAACTTTCTGAGACTATAATTTGCAGGAGCCAAACTGCATAGATAGAGGAAGTTTCTCTCATGAAGTGATCTATAGCTATACTGATGAAATCATTTGTTTGGTATGAAAACAAAAGAAAAGGAAGAAGGGAGGGAAAGAGGGATAAGGACTGGTAAGTAAGGGAGTGGAGAAGGAAAGGAAAAGGGGATGGGGGAAGAAGGAGGAAGAAGAGAAAAGGGGAGGGGAAGAGGGAAAAGGAAGGGGATGAGAAGAGAGAAGGGAAAGGAAAGGGGAAGAGAATGGAGGGGAAAATGAGAAAGGGGAGGAGGAGGGACCAGAAAGAAAAAGGGGAAGGGTGAGAAGGGAAAGAAAAGGAGAAGGGGGAAGGAGAGGAGGGTAGCATAGCTGGGATTCAAATCAGAAGGGAAGGGGAAGGGGAAAGGATTGTTTCAGTGGAGTAGTAAGGGTGACATTCTGCCAGCTTATATTTCTATGGGTTTGGGTGTTTCTGTTTATGCAGTCTTGTTTCCATCCAGAAATACTTTGGTTAAATCCTAGCAGGTAGTGGAATAGGCTGGGCAGATGGGGAGGGGATGGCTCAGGCATCTATCTGCCTTACTCATGAAAGGACATGGGACCTGGCCACCTCTATCCTCAAACATCTGCTCCCCAAAGCTTTGGGACTGTTGAGATCAACACCATCTGTTCCTGTCCATGACTGGTTATCTTCCAGTGACCCAAATGCCACCCTGCAGTTGGACCCTGATCATTAGGTTGCCATTTGGAGAACATTTATTTTTTGCATTGGAAATTTTGCCAAGTTTGCAGGACCTGGGTAGCAAGCAAAAAAATGCTTCTTCTAAGGATCTCTCTGAATTGGGTTGATTTTTATTCCCAAATGAATCAAGATAATATTGGAAACATCCCAGATCCTCAAAAAGTCAACAAGTCTATTCTGCAACAGCTGGTTGCTAGAAATAGGAAAGATTAGCTTCAATCATATCAGATAGTAATCTATCTTTATAAAAAAATTTTTCTAATTATTTTTGGCTTCAAGGGGAGTAGCTACTCCAAACTCCTTGGTTATTTTTTCTAGAAATAAACCTGTTGATCTAAAAATTTTTATTCATTTGCTCTAAATTGTTTCCTGTTGTAATGTAGATACATTATTACCAGCATACTTTAAGAAACCAACATTCCACCCTACAAAACAGATGGATTAAGGAGACAGTGTGGTTCAGTGAAAGATTCATGACTTTGAATTCACAGAACTTGGGTTTGAAAACAATCCCTTCTCTTTACAATCTATCTGAACTTTAGCAAGTCACCTAATCTCTGGGCCTCAGTTTCCTGTTCTGTAAAATGAGAACTTTGGACTGGATGGCTTTTAGGTTCCCTTCTGGTTCAAACTAAATGATTTATTTTCTACTACACCATTACAGAGTTTTCACTGTTTTTGTTCATTTAGATTCTAGTAATTTTAGAGATATTACTATCCACAATCATGGGCTCAACTTCAAAGAATGACATTTTCCTCTTAGTTCAATTTAAATGCACAAATTAAATACTTCTATAGAGTTGACTCTAGGTTGTCATGTTACTGGTTGTGCATCTTTTTTTCAAGGAAGAACCCTTCCATGATTCATTTGTTTAAATGTCTTTAGGGCTTGAGGCACAGCACCTGCCTATTAATTTACTACAATGAACATAAAAACATCTGTCAACTTTTTTTTTCATGAATTAATAGCTCTGTAATTAAAATCCAGCAGAGAGCTCAGCTAAGATCTTCTCCCCCTTCCCCACTTTAATTAGGACAGGAAAAACAAGCCAAGCAAGCCTACCTTTCTTTGCAAGGAAAACAAGTTTTGAACAAATCAAAGATGGCCCAAAGGTCAAGGTTGGCCCAAAGGTGCTTATCCATCACCACAAATAGGCAAGTACTCTCTCTCTTTGACCTCTTCTTTCATTATGACAGCCATTGATTGACTGACACTGTACAAGACCAATTCTGGAGGATCCCTTCCCTTTCTCTCTTTGACATAAAGAGAAGCAATTCAGAGGGACTAAACGTTTTGCTATTTAGGTCTAATTTCCCTGGTTTAAATAGCCCCCTCTGAGGATAGCAATGTCTCTAAAGTCATTGGAAATTTAACCAATAAAAAGAGGGGAGACAATCATTAATAGTATGGAGTATTGATGCATTTTCATTGAATTTGGATTCAGACTTGCTTTAGAATTCTAGTTAAGGCATTTGCTAGTTGCTTGGACCCACAATTAGTGTTGGACTTAGAGTCAGGATAATCTGTTTCTGCCTCAGACCATAGGCAACTTAATTTCCCTGAATCTTAGTTTCCTCATCTATAAATAAAAACAATACTCCTTATACTCTCTACAATTCACAAGGTCATAATAAGGAAAGTATTTGATAAATCTTAAAACTTTATATAAACTTGAGATATGTAAAAAAGGTTTATTTTTGCCACAGTTGAGGAACCATACACCCAGTATTTCAATAGATTATCCCCTATATCTGAAGGTATATATGCCCACCAAGGTCTGTGGTTAAGAAAAAAAAAAGGATTGCAACATAAAACTCTTTCCTTTGTTTCCCCTCACAAAGGAAAAAGTATACAGGTAGCTGCCCTTAAAACAGAGTCCAAAAATCACTAAATTACCCCAGTTAGTTGACCAGATGTTGATCCTTCCAGAGACAATGAAGAAAATAGCATTAGGAGATACTCATCTTCTAGGGGAATGACTGGATAGGGAAGCTGAGTCTAATCATGGACATGTAGCCTGTGTGAGATTTTTGTTATTGTTCAGTCATGTGCAACTTTTGTGACTCCATGTATCACAGCATGCTATTACTGTCCAGGAGATTTTCTTAGCAAGGATACTGAAATGGTTTGCCATTTCCTTTTCCAGGGGATTAAGGAAAACAGAGGTTAACAGATTTTCTCAGGATCACACAGCAAGTATCTGAGGTCATATTTGATCTCAGGTCTTCAACATTCTATCCAGTGAGCCACCTAACTAACTGCCTCCTTATGTAATAATGCTTTAGTGTATTTTGATTTTACCCATTTTCATAATCCAGTAAGACTATATATATATATATATATATAGTTAAAATATGCTTCATGATTTGATTCCATTTAGTTATATTCTGTCCACAAACCAAGTCAACAAGCATTTTATTATGGATTTATTATGACCCAGGAACTGTGTTAAGTGCTGAAAATACAAAATCACCCCCCCCAAAAAAAAAGGAAAGAAAAGAAAGGCAGGTCTATCCTTAAGGAGCTTACATTCTAATAGGGGAAGACAACATATAAATGAAAGCTAAAAAGGCATGAGCAAGAGGGAGAAAATACCAGAGGGAGGGCATGGTGGTGAAGTCTGGAGAATGAAAGATGGCTGGTCTTGGTTCTTCCTCAAAATAAAGGTTCTAGGAGGAATCTAACAACAGGTAAAGGGGACTAGGAGTGAATTAGGATCATGAGCACAGGACCAGTCCCCTGCTTCTTACTACTGAACAGAATCAAGCTAGTGAACTCCTGGCAAACTGAATATATAATCCTCCACATCTGCAAACATTTGTTCAGGGGAAACACAACATTTTAGAAGAAATGTGTCCAGAGAAGGGTTATAAGAGAGAAAAAAGGCTCAAAACCCTGCCAAAGACAATTCAGTTGAAATAAAGAACTGGGGATATTCAACCTAGAGAATAGAAGTAGAGAATATTATACTCAAATATTTGAAAGCTTGCCATGTGGAAGAAGGCTTGTTTTGCTTGGGCTTTAGAGGCCAGTACTCAATGGATGAAAATTACAGGGAAAAAAGGAGATTCCAGGAGGAACCATACAATTAGAGGGAGTTGCTAGAAAGAACACAGACAGGGATGTGGTAGTTAGCTCTAACCACTTTGCTTTGGAGAGAGAGACTATTAAATATACCATGTGAGCATTAAAATCTCAGAAACTGGCAAGCTGATTTATTGTTTGATTGATTATCTAGACTTAAGAAAGTAGAAAACATGTTAATAATACAAGTAAGACTTTAAAACATGTGCTAGAGTACATTTTCAGAGAGCCGATTATTCAGCATTTTTCAGCATACCTCTGGGCAGAAGTTACTTTCAGAGATGTGATGGACTTCTAGGTTGAGTTCTCTGGGACATGGTAGAAATACTCTAGAAGCATCCCCCAATGTGAGACAGGGCTTTGCCTGGAAACCTTCCATAAATATAGGTTCTAGAAGGAGTCATTCAATCCAGAGGGAATATTTCCAATATGTGAATTCCAGAGCTAGAATGAGCTTAGTGCTGAGCCTCTTTTCAGCAAAAACAACAACAGAAAAAAAAAATCCCTATCCAAATGCAAGGTGTCCTAAGATTGGCAGCCAGGGAAGAGATCTATATTACATTTTCAGATATGACAGAAGCAGCATTAAATTCTGGTGGACATCAAGCCCTATCTGAAAAGCTCATCTCAGACTAGGGATAAGGGGAAACAAAAGCATACTGATTAATAATGCAACCTCCCTTTCAACCTGTTCATAGGCAGCACAGAGATTTGTGCTACACTTGGGTGAGAGATATGAAAGGTTTTCATCACAGGAAAGAAGCAGGCAAGGCTTTTGCCATATGGAATCCTAATGCATCACTGGGCAGTTCTTCAGGGCTTCTGGGAGCTGCATATTCAAATTGTGCTCAAAAGCAACAAATACTCCAAGTAGAAATATCTGTGTTTTTTCAAGGAGGAAAGCAAAGAAATTTCTCAAAACCTCTTGAAGATGTTATTCAAAAATAAATATAAAGGCAATAAACAAGAGAGAAATGTCTAATTAAGGCTACTTTGGGTAATCTATGCTGATGCAAGGTATCATGTCCTGACCCTCCTTGGCTGACTGAGGAGCAGGATAAGATGCCCAGAGCGATTTGTCTGTTTTCTGGCTTCTAGTCTCATTCCTCTCTAGGTCATCTTCTACAGCAGTAGGGTCAAATGCAAAATGAGACCACAAAAAGGATTCCTACAGACTGAATATTGAATTAGAAAATCACATATCAATGTTTTTTTGGTATGTTTTATTGTATTTTTCTTTAATTTGTTAAATATTTCCCAATTACATTTTAATCTGGTTCAGATTGATTATGTAGACAGCATAGAGATGTGTGTGTGTGTGTGTGTGTGTGTGTGTGTGATTTCACTACTCTGCATACCTGCCATAACATTCTTCCTAAGGCACAAGCCTGATCAGGTCATTCCCAACTAAAAAAACAAAAATAAACAAACAAAAACTTTAGTGGCTCCCTCCTGCCTCTAAGATATAGATAGATAGTTATAGATATAGATATATTTAATACTCAAATTTTTATAATCTGGCTCCAAACTACCTTGCCAGATTTAGTTCATATTCCTTCTTTTCCAAATCAACTGGCTTAGTAGCTACTCCCAAACCCAGGAATACATCTCATGTATCTGTATTTTCATGCAGCTTACCCACCTCCACTCCCTCCCCCATGCTCAGAATGTATTCTCTTTTTGACTTTCCCTTTCTACTCTCATTTACCTGTACCTTACAGCATATTTACCATCCTTCAAGGCATATCATAATAAAATAGCAAGAAGCATTTATGTGGAACTTTAAAGTGTCAGATTCTTTTCTATACACTTATTAGTTTTGCCAAATGTTATTTATTTATTTATTTAAAGTTTCTTTTGTTTTATTCTTTGTTATAAGGATGGCTTTCTGGGACAGAATAGCAGATAGGATTAGGAGTAATATAAAAACAATTATAAAAATGAAAGATGTCAATAAAAAATGTTTTAGAAGAAACTTACCTTTTAATAGGGGGAAAGGGGAGTGGGATGCTACATGCAAATAAAACATGGGCTACTAGATGACGCAGCAGATAAACCACCAGGACTGGAGTAAGGAAGATTTACCTTCCTGAGTTCAAAACAAGCCTAAGACACTTGCTGTGTGACCTTGGCCAAGTCCCTTGTCCCTGTTGCCCGGATTTCCTCAACTGTAAAATAAACTGAAGAAGGAAATGGTAAACCTCTCCCGTATCTTTGTCAAGAAAATCCCAAAAGGCATCATGAAAAGTAATGCGTGACTGAAACTACTCAACAACAAAACAACAAATAAAACATAACATGAAGCTCAGTACATTAACAACTGGGAAGATCAAGAAAAGCTTCTTGTAGGAGTTGATACCTAAGACAAGCATTGGAGGAATCAAAAGGATTTTAAGAGGAAGAGATGGAAAGGGAGTAGATTCTAGGCATGAAGCAAAGGTTGTGAAGAAGCATCAGAATTTGGGGGACAGATGCATAATATGGATAGATAGAACTGATTGTGAGACCCTAAACAAGGCTTTTAACCTTTCAGTGTCCCCAGGCAAATTCTAAAACTATGGAACAGGTGTTGCTATCTTTGGTAGAGAGTTTCATTGTCAGGCATTCCTTATACCAATGAATTATAGGTATTTTTTAATGCATAGAGGCTGGAGGAAGAATGTTGAGTTTGGGGAACAGCAAATAAGTAGGTTTTATTAAAACTTCCAATACATGAAAGGGAGAAATAAGAAATAAGTCTGAAAAAAGTGGGTTGGAGCCAGCTCATTCAGGACTTTAAATGCCAGATAAAGGAGTTTATATTTTATCCTAATGTCAATAGGGAGCCAATTTCTCTTTTATTTATTGGGTTTTTTTTATTTATCTTTCAATAACACTGTCTTCAAACTTGTCCTGGGGGAGAGAGCTCAACTCAGACAGAAGGTTTGATAAGGAGAGAGATATCACCATTCCCTACTTAAGTTGCCAGGGAAGATAGCTCAGACAAACCTAGACATCACATCTCAGGACATTTAGTGCAGCTAGATGGAGACAAAGCCTTGCATCTGGGCCCCAAAGAACAATGCTGTTGTCCTTGAGGGTACTTCTCCAGCCTGTTTGGGTACTTATGAGCAGCATCCCACATCCCAGCTGATGCATGATATATGCAGTCTCTGATGACTGCGATTCTTATTATGGAAAGTGACCTTGAAACCTTATTTTTGGTTAGAGTTTTCAAAGATGGTTGATGAACATTATTAACATGTAGTGAACTTCCTGCCATCTAGGGGAGGGGAGGGAACTGGGGGTAAAATTTGTAATGGAAAGCTTTGTAAAGATCAATGTTGGGGAACTACCCATACATATGTTATACAAATAAAAAGCTTTAATAAAAAAATTTTTTAAAAAAAGATGGTTGATGAAACTGTCAGAAAAGAGAATGTTTTGATATAATAAAATCTGGACACTGAGGGAATTTGGACACTAGTGTGCTAAGGCAGCTACTAACTGATACAAGCTATTAGCTTGCATTTCTGCATCTTGCGAGATAACAGCACTTATTCTTACCCAGAGATTTTTGACAGAGGAATCACTTAGAATTTATTGGCCCAATTGGGACCTACCACAAAGCTAATTTGGGAAACGTCCTTATATTTCTCCTTGAATATGTACAAAGTTTCATCTCAAGTATTACTAACATAGACTTAAGTTAGTGTTAAAATTAAAGGTTTTTCCCCTCCACACAAGCCAAATAATAGGGGAGGGGAGCAGTGTGAAACTGGAAAGAATTGGCTAAGATGTGCTGGATAACAAGGAAAGCCTATCTAGTATGAGCCATTGTGGATAAGGCACAAAAAGATTCATTTATGAATTAACAGTGAGATCCCTATATTAACTTACTCTCATTATACAATTCCTCTGTGCTTCAGTTCCTAAAATTACACATTTTTCCCCTTGTGCATACAAAAAAAGAGTGGGGAAGATTGATTCAAAGCTAAACTGTCAAGGGAAGCTGATTTACAGTAGAATTAAACACTAATTGTGGGGATAACATCCATGGCTGATCAAGAGTTAAAGATGAAGTTGAGAAAAAAATCATAACCCCAAAAGAAAACAACAATAGGTCTTTGAAACTCCTAAAGCTTCATTACTGCTCACAACTGGACTTGAGCAGCAACAGGTTGCTTTTATTAACTCCCAAGTGAATTTACTGATTCAGAAATATAGGCATGATGAACTATCTAGATGGAGTGCTAGAAGTCCCACAGAGGAAGAGATCTGAACTTTGACTAAAAATCCGGCACAGGAAATCAAGAAAAGGGATACAAAGGAGCCATGAAAGCATTATAATGGCCAGTAAAAGGATTTTGGATATTTAGGTTTGAAAGGAACTGGGAGATTATTGTAATATAATCCCTGTATTTTATTGATGAGGAAACTGAGGCCTCTAAAAGAGAATGTGATATATATCCAAGGCTTTAGCTGACAGGATTACACTGAAGAATTTATAAATTTATAAAGTGAACAAAAAAGAGTTCCATTTCAGAAATGTGAAGACCGGGGCAGCTAGGTGGCGCAGTGGTTAGAGCACCAGCCCTGAAGTTAGGAGGACCTGAGTTCAAATCTGGTCTCAGACACTTCCTAGCTGTGTGACCCTGGGCAAGTCACTTAACCCCAATTGCCTCAGCAAAAAGCAAAAAAAAAAAAAAAGAAATGTGAAGACCTCTTACCAAACCCAGGCTTTAGAATTCCCTCCCATATTTGTCATTAAGTATTCTGTGACTCCCAATTGCTAAAATGCTGGGAGACACTTATTGCACAAAATCCAACTGCTGAACTGGTGTCCAGACTTACAGTCTGTAAGTATCTGAGACCTCATTTGAATTCAAGTTTTCCTGACTTCAGGCTCAATACTTAATCTACTGGACCACCTAACTGCTCCCTGGAAGCTTCCCCAACAGCCATCTTATTCAGAAGCAAAAACATTATTTTCTCTACAGCAACAGGAAGATGGAGGAATTAGGAGTCTGGTAGAAATAGCAAGATCTAATGCGTACAGAAGATCTGGAAAATAAGACCATCTCCTACTAAGTTTGTTAGTAAAAGGAGGGACTCAGGAAAAACAATAACAACAGCAATAACAACAAAAACACAAACTTAAAGACCAGATTAAGAAGCAGATTATAGGAGGTCTAAATGCTACGAGTTATCACAGCAGAGTTCTGTGTTCTACCAGGAAGACCTGAGTTCAAATTCTGATTTAACCATTTATTATCTGTGTGACCCTGGGCAAGTCATTATCTTTTAACCCCATTTGCCTCAGTTTCCTCATCTGTCACATACTAGCCCCTATCTCCAAGGGTTGTTGTGAAAATTAAGAGGCGATATTTATAAAGTGCTTTGTGAGCCTATGTGAATGCTAGCTATCATTTTTACTTTAAAGTTTGAAAAGCCCTTTTATATGCAGAATCTCAACAACCCTTTTAAGTAAGTTTTTCCTAATAATATTATACTATTGGATGCAGATAATAATTCTTTAAGGTGAGTGGTGAAGGTATTATTATCTCCCTCTTGCAGACATGAAACATTTTAGTCTCAGAAAAATTTAAGTGACCTGTCTTGTCTAACAGTAGACTTGGTGGTACCAGAAGCAGGATTTGAACCCAGGTTTTCCTGAACACACGTCCACTATCATAGCCATTATACCACATTGTCTCCCATATAAACAGAAAATTTATATATAAATATATAATACATATTATGTATAATATATAAATAGAAACAGAAAATTCTATATTTGAATGTTAACAAAAAATATTAGGAGAGAATTACCCCCCCAACAACAGAGGATAATGACTCATATTTATATTCCACTTTACATATATTATCTCATTTGATTACCCCCCAAAAAAACCCTGTGCTATCCAAGTTATAGTTTATCTACATTTTACAAATGGGGAAACTGAGGATCACAGAGAATGACTTGCACTTGTCATCGTCAATCATTCTAGAAATTTATAGTATAAAGGAAACCTAGCAAGAAGCAGCCATGTATTTCCTTATAAAGGCATCTGGCCACCAAGGGTAAAATATACTCTATGATACGAAGAGCTTGGGATCTTGGGACCCTCCTTAGTAAATCATTCTACCAGAATAAGGCTATTGTGCTCAGCCAGTGAGGGATGATTAGTTAAGCAATACTGCCACCTAGTGGTAATGTAGTACAGTTCTATATTTATAAAAATGATATTCAAAAGCATAGGAAGAAAAATTCTTCCAGCTTGCCACTAATAGAAAATTCTGATTTTTTTCCCGAAAGCAATCTTATAGTTTTACAAATAACATGTGTTATATATAAAAATATAAATTAGTGGTAAGTAAAAATTTTAAATATTAAAAAAATATGGCACGTCATAGGTGTATGCTGGTAAATGTTTAACAACAAGCTTTGAACATTTACAAGGTACACATTTAAGTTTAATCTGAATTACTAACCTTCTCTCCATCACTCTCTTAAGTCTAGACAATCAACAATACAATAAGTCAATCCCTGGTCTTTAGTTTGCTGATTTCCAAGGTTTAAAGGCTCAGACTTAAAATTTGAGTTACTCTCCCAAATTTGTTTGAACAAGCTCCAGCACACTTCTGACCTGTTTAAGCCATAGATAGTAGTACGTGGAATGTTCCTCCTTTCCCCTCTCCCATGGAACAATAAGAGAGAACAATTTCTCCCAAAGTGCATGTATGACTTAAGACTGACTCCCACTTTGGGCAGGCTGCTAATGAGCAAAGATCATATACAGCCTTAGATAACTTGATAATACATTAGATAATAACTATATAATCAGAGGACTTAGAGCTTAAAGGGATGGTTTAGTCCATTTTACAAATAAGGAAACTGAGCTTTAAAGAAAAGTGAGATAATTTGCCTAACGTCACACAACTAGAAAGGAGTGGAGTGGAGATTCCACCCAAGTACTTAATAAAACTAACTGTGGAATAAATAGGATACTTTCCTGGCTTCAGAAGTTGTGTTTTTCCTTGAGCAGAAGATACACTTGTGACAAGTGGGAAGAAGGGAAGGATATCAAGATGTGTACTTATTATATTTAAGTATATTTAATTTATTATTTTTATTTATTTATTATACTAATACCATATAATACATAACATATATAGTATACATATTTATACATAATTATATTTAAACATGAAGTCTTGATAAAAATTTTTCTAAATCTGGAGAATAACAGGAGACTGCCCTGGACCATCTGTTAAACAGCCAGAAGTTAACAGGGGCAATGATCTTAAGAAGAAGGCCTTCCATGTCATCACTATCAATATAAATAGTACTTCTCTATCACTTTACATATTTCATCTCATTTGATCCTCACAACAATCCTGTGAGATAGGTGTTACAACAAGGTCGTTACCATTTAGGTCTGGATAGATATGAATATAAATCCAGCCTCACCTATGTGACCTTGAGCAAATGACTTAACCTCTCTGACTCAGTTTCCCTATCTGTAAAATGGGGATATTAATAAGGTTTATCTCCCAGAGTGGTTGTGAGAATAAAATGAAATGTGCCAAGCAGGCATTCTATAAATATTAGCTATCATAATTGTTCCCATTTTATAGATGAGGAAATTAGACTGAGAGTTCAGTGGCCTCTTCCCCACTTCATGCAGCTTGTGTCTAAGTGTCTGAGGTAGGATTTGAATTCAAGTCTTCCTGACTTTATCTCTCTTACTGAGTTTATCTCTCAGTCCAATTTGCCAAATTGTCTCATTGCATTATGCTTTCCTTGGAGAATCGTAACGACTGCCAATCACCCTTCAGGTTTTTCTACAGATTGGCAAGAATTACACGAAATAATAGAAGAAGCTATTGTTCGGAAAGAAAGTAATTTGGAACTTATTGATCAAAGTAAAAAGCAACAGAGAGCCATAGAAACATTTGCCCTGAATAAGACTTAGCAACCCAAGAAGCTGCCATACAGCACGATTGCTGGTGACACCTGCTGGTAGTCATGAGGAAATGCAGAAGGAGGTTCAACCCTGGGGAACTCTCCAAAGAGTTAGCAATGAAAAGAAATTGTGTATTTGCTGTGATAAATTATCCTGGAAATCCTTCTTGTTAGAAGAAGAAAGTTACTTATTGAATGATTTTTGCTTATTTTCCAAAGGTTCTGATTTGTTATTTCAAAAAAACTCTCACCTCCACTAACATTGTGAACTTCCTCTCTAGTTGGCATCTGTATTCTTTGGTATCAGTGATTTATGCAGATTTTTATCCCAGAGAAGTCAGAAAAGTTCACCCAAGCTCTCCAACCACCAAAAATGTGTTTTGAAGTTTGTTTGTTTTTTTCAAAATATATGCAAGGATAATTTTTTCAACATTGACCCTTGAAAAACTTTGTTTCAATTTTTCCACCCCCTTCCTCTAACCCCCAACCCCAGATAGCAAGTAATCCAATATATATTAAACATCAATCACCCATGCCCTTTATGCCATGGGAATATTAGACACAAAGGTTAAATATAAGAGTAAATATTTGAGTATATTTTTGGGTCTAGAAACAAATTCAAGTTTAAGAATTCCTAAATTTTTAATTTCAAAAAAAATTATTAATTTCAAACTAGATACTCCCTTCAACATCAGGAATAGCAGCTTTGGACAATAATCTGTGGTAAATAAAATTTGTCTATTTCAATGCTGCTTCCTCTCTCCAATCCTCACCCTATTTTAGTATACATGTGGTCCCTAAGTAAAGCCTCTGATCTAAACTTATCTTCTATCCCACACTTGGGGCAGCATCTCAGTCTGTCAGACAGGAAATAAACTCACAGACTTTCCATAATATTAGTATAAAATACAGCTAAGCCAGATAAGTTTGAGAGCATTTATAGGTGAAATCAAGATTTCTCTGAGATCTATTTACATGAATTAGATTCTCAGTTTTAAACAAGATCTCAGCAGCCATACCATACTTAAATCCAAATGCAAACTATACCCAAAAGGAATCCCCTTTTTATCAGAACTATTATATTGTATTATAGAAGTGGAACTGTTGTTTGAACTCTCCCAATATATTATATGTTAGAAAGTAGCAATGATATTTAAGAAGATAAAGATGAGAAAAATATATGGACTTTACTAAAAAAAATGCAGAAACAATCTATGCTAGAGGCAACAAGATATTTAAGATACTCAGATTCATTTTCTTTTTTTTTTAATTTTTTTTTGTTTGCAAAACATATGTATGGGTAATTGTTCAACATTAACTCTTACAAAGCTTTCTGTTACAAATTTTCCCCCCTACTCCCCACCCCTCCCCCAGATGGTAGGATATCCACTACATGTTTATTATGTTAAAATACTTGACAAATCAAATATATGTATACATATTTCCACACTTATCATTGTTATGCAAGAAAAATCATATCTACAAGAAAGAAAAATCATATAAAGCAAACACAATACAAGCAAACATCAATCGAGAGCATGAAAATGTTATGCTGTGGTCCACATTTCCCATCCCTTTCTCTGGGTGTATATGGCTTTCTTCAGTGAACAATAGGAAGTGGTTTGAAACATTTCATTGTTGAAGAGCCATGTCCATCAGAATTGATCATCATATAGTCTTGCTGTTGCTGTGTATAATGATCTCCTGGTTCTGCTCGTTTCACTCAGCATCAGTTCATGCAAGTCTCTCCAGGCCTCTCTGAAATCATCCTGTTGGTTGTTTCTTACAGAACAAAAATATTCCATAACATTCATATACCATAATTTGTTCAGCCATTCTCCAATTGATGGGCATCCCTTCAGTTTCCAGTTTCTAGCCACTACAAAAAGGGCTGCCACAAACATTCTTGCACATGTAGTCCCTTTCCTTTCTCTATGATTTCTTTAGGATATAGGCCCAATAGAAATGCTGCTGGGTCAAAGGGTATGCACAGTTTGATAACTTTTTGAGCATAGCTCCAAATTGCTCTCCAGAATGGTTGGATCCGTTCACAGTTCCACCAACAATGCATCAATCCAAAATTAAAACCCCAAGGAATATCGTGGCTAAATTTCAGAACTATAGCACCAAGGAAAAGATTCTGCTAGCAGCTAGAAAGAAACAATTCAAATACTGAGGATCAATAATTAGAATCACACACGATCTGTCAGCCTCTACATTGAAGGATCGAAGGGCCTGGAACCAGATATTCCAAAAGGCAAAGGAACTTGGATTACAGCCAAGAATAACCTATCCAGCTAGAATGAGCATTATCCTCCAGGGAAGAAGATGGTCATTCAATGATATATGTGAATTTCACCTATTTCTAATGAAAAGACCAGATCTGAACAAAAAATTCAACATCCAAACACAGAACTCAAGAGATGCATAAAAAGGTAAATAGGAAAGGACTCTTGAGAACTTTATTTCTACTAGGGAGATACTTAAAGTTTGGGGGTATAATTAACTAGATATTACTTTGATAATATGAAAAAGAGAACTAGAGGGGGAAAGGTCATACTGGGGAAAAGAGGGAAAAAGTGGTAAAATAAGATCTAAAAAAAAGGAGGTAAAAACAAGGTAAAATCTCTTGAAGAGGCAAAGAAAACCTAATATAATTGAGAGAAAGAGGGGAGGGAGATGAGCATTGTGTAAATCTTTACTCTCATCAGGTTGGACTATAAAAGTGTATATCAGACACTTTATTTCACATAGAAACTTGTCTGTTGCTAGAGGGAAGTGGGAGGGAAAGGAGGAAAAGAACGGGATAAACTAATAGAAGGGAAAATAGAAGAATCAGGGGAAAGGAGTAAAAACAGGGGGAGGAGATCTAAAGGGGGGAGTATTGTTTGGGGGAGGGGGTCATCAAAAGCA
>JAJPUD010000730.1:420734-485071 GCA_023553655.1 Myrmecobius fasciatus | reverse complement strand
CTTAAAATGATCAGTAGCATCTATTTAAAACCATCAGCAAGCATCATATGTAATGGAGACAAACTAAAACCATTCCCAATAAGATCAGGAGTGAAACAAGGCTGCCCACTGTCACCATTACTATTTAATATTGTATTAGAAATGTCAGCTTTAGCAATAAGAGAAGAAAAAGAGATAAAAGGAATCAGTGTAGGTAATGAAGAAACCAAATTATCACTTTTTGCAGATGACATGATGGTATACTTAGAGAACCCTAGAGACTCAACTGAAAAAATACTAGAAACAATTCACAACTTTAGCAAAGTGGCAGGATTCAAAATTAATCCACATAAATCATCAGCATTTTTATATATTACCAACAAAGTTCAGCAGCAAGAGATACAAAAAGAAATTCCATTCTAAATAACAGATGATAGGATAAAATATTTGGGAATCTATCTGCCAAGAAAATGTCAGAAACTATATGAACTAAACTACAAAACACTTTCCACACAAATAAAATCAGACATAATCAATTAGAAAAATATTAAGTGCTCATGGGTAGGCAGAGCGAACATAATAAAAACGACAATACTATCCAAACTAATCTACTTATTTAGTGCCATACCAATCAAACTCCCAAGAAATTATTTTACAGATCTAGAAAAAATAGTAGCAAAGTTCATTTGGAAGAACAAAAGGTCAAGGATTTCAAGGGGATTAATGAAAAAAAAAGGCAGATGAAGGTGGCCTTGCTGTACCAGATCTAAAACTATATTATAAAGCAGCGGTCATCAAAACCGTTTGCTACTGGCTAAGAAATAGAGCAGTCGATCAGTGGCACAGGATAGATTATCAGGACAATCTAGGCAATAACCTTAACAATTTAGTGTTTGATAAACCCAAAGACCCCAGTTTTTGGGATAAGTACTCACTATTCAGCAAAAACTGCTGGGAAAATTGGAAACTAGTGTGGAAGAAATTAGGGCTTGACCCATACCTAACACCACATACTAAGATAAGATCTAAATGGGTTCATGATCTAGATATAAAGAGTGATTTTGTAAGCAAGTTAGGGGAACGTAATGTAGTTTACCTCTCAGACCTGTGGAGATGGAATAAATTTATGTCCAAAGAAGAAATGGAACTCTTAATTGAACACCAGATAGATAACTTTGACTATATTAAGTTAAAAAGTTTTTGTACAAACAAAACCAATGCAATCAAGATTAGGAGGGAAGCATCAAATTGGGAAATCATCTTGGTTCTGATAAAGGACTCATTTCTAAAATATATAGAGAATTGTCTCATATATATAATATTTCAAGCCACTCTTCAATAGATAAGTAATCAAGGGATATGAACAGACAATTTTCAGATGATGAAATTAAAACCAACTCTAGTCACATGAAAAGTTGATCCAAATCACTATTGATCAGAGAAATGCAAATTAAGACAACTCTGAGGTACCACTACACACCTGTCAGATTGGCTAAAATGACAGGAAAAGATAACGATGAATGTTGGAGGGGATGTGGGAAAACTGAGACACTAATACATTGTTGGTGGAACTGTGAACGGATCCAACCATTCTGGAGAGCAATTTGGAGCTATGCTCAAAAAGTTATCAAACTGTGCATACCCTTTGACCCAGCAGTGTTTCTACTGGGCCTATATCCCAAAGAGATCTTAGAGGAGGGAAAGGGACCCACATGTGCAAGAATGTTTGTGGCAGCCCTTTTTGTAGTGGCTAGAAACTGGAAACTGAATGGATGCCCATCAATTGGAGAGTGGCTAAATAAATTATGGTATATGAATGTTATGGAATATTATTGCTCTGTAAGAAACGATCAGCAGGACGATTTCAGAGAGGCCTGGAGAGACTTGCATGAACTGATGCTGAGTGAAATGAGCAGAACCAGGAGATCATTATACACAGCAACAACAAGACTATATGATGATCAGTTCTGATGGACATGGCTCTCTGAAACAAAGAATTGTCTCAAACCAGTTCCAATTGTTCACTGAAGAAAACCATATACACCCAGAGAGAGGGATATGAAATATGGACCACAACGTAACATTTTCATGATCTCTATTGATATTTGCTTGCATTGTGTTGCCTTTCTCTGATTTTCTTTTTTTCTTGTAGATAGGATTTTTCTTGCATAACTTCTCAAGCATTTCAACATTATTAACATGTAGTGGACTTCCTGCCATCTAGGGGAGGGGAGGGGACTGGGGGTAAAATTTGTAATGGAAAGCTTGGTAAAGATCAATGCTGGGGATCTACCCATACATATGTTATACAAATAAAAAGCTTTAATTAAAAAAAAAATGCATCAATGTCCCAGCCTTCCCACATCCCCTCCAACATTCGTCATTATCTTTTCCTGTCATTTTAGCCAATCTGACAGGTGTGTAGTGGTACCTCAGAGTTGTCTTAATTTGCATTTCTCTGATCAATAGTGATTTGGAGCACCTTTTCATATGACTACAAATAGTTTTAATTTCATCCTCTGAAAATTGTCTGTTCAGATTGATTTTCAAAGTACATCAAAGAGGGGCAGCTATATGGCACAGTGAATAGAACATTAGCCCTGAAGTGAGAAAGACCCTTAACACTTCCTAGTTGTGTGACCTTGGGCAAGTCATTTAACTCCAATTGCCTCAGGGAAAAAAGTACATCAAAGAGAGAAAGATTCCAAAAGAATTCAATATGTTACTGATAAATTAGGAAGGAAGTGATAGCCTTAGGGAAAGAGCCCAAGTAGAGGTACTTAGAAGAGATCAACAGCTACTAATCCATATGCTTTACTTTCTTCTCTCAATAAAAATCTTTTTTTTCAGGATGTAACTGACAAAAACAAGAAGTGAGAATAGTTAAGTTTTCATGTTTTTTGCAGATTGAATGAAAAAGAAAATATTATATCCTACTTTTCTTATAAAACATTTGACTTAATAGAACAAAATATATCCTTGAAGTCACTCTTCAACCCAAGTGTCTGTTGTATATATCAAAAATATATAAGATTCTATGAGATACAACTATGGCAAAAATATACACATTGTTCAATTATCAGCTTGAGTACCCACATCAAGCAAGGCATAAAACAGGGAGGCATATGCTCCCCTACAAAACAAAGCAAAAACAGAAAACAAATGATACAGAAACTGTACCATGCTGGATCCAAATAGAAATGAAGGAAAATCTTCCCAGGAATTGAAGGCAAGGAGGACTTAGAAACGACAGTGATTGACCATGTGTATACCCATTGAGCACCAAAGTAGTACCAAATTAGTCTCTCATGTTTATCTAGTTTACTTGTGATTGATATATCCTAAAATAGCTAAGCTGGTGCATTTGTAAAGTATTTCAGCTTATACTGTTTACTTTTTTTTTTTTTTTTTTTTTGCTGAGGCAATTGGGGTTAAGTGGGGTCACACAGGTAGGCAGTGTTAAGTGTCTGAGGCCACATTTGAACTCAGGTCTTCCTGACTTCAGGGCTGGTGCTTTATCCACTGTGCCACCTAGCTGCCCCATACTGTTTACTTCTAAGCAAAAAAGAATATAAGCCACAATGTGTAGGGATTCATCAACTCTGACTGCACTCATGGCATATCTAAGAAGTTCCTGGTCAGAAATCATGTTCTATATATAGAAATAATATGTTCTATAATATGTCCTTACTCATAACAAAGGAGACCCAAGTGGTATCATAGAGTAAGAATGAAATGCATTTCTCATCAATACAAAACAAAACTTTTGCAAGGATTACCTAAATATCATGACTTTCTTTAAGTATTCCTATTTAAAGATGATATTCTACAATGGCTGCATGGTGGAATGGAAAGAATCCCGGCTGGAAGGAGTTCATAAAGATATCACATATTCTTTAATGTTGTCATTCTGGAGATGACAGTTCTAAATTCTAAAATAGTTTATTCTATTCTTTGTTTACCTTTTAGGAATAGTTACCTGATAGGTTTTTACAACTCTGACAAGAGAATATTATGGGTCCTGTAACTATTGTGCTACCATGTCTTGTTGCCATTTAATTCACTTTATTTTATGAATCTAGATGCAATGCCATTTATTTATTGCACTATTAGAAAAAACAAGAAGAAAGAATAGTAATGAGAAAAATATAATGTATATAATTGAAAATTGAAACAACTTAATAATCAATTATTTAAACAAGTAATTGAAAAATAAAAAATTAATCATGGACAACAGAAATGTCATTAATAATAACTATAATAATTTTATCCAGAAACTAATTATTACAACAAGGAAACCAGAAGACTCCAGAAAATTAATCACCAACATCTGACTTACTTGCCACTTGGAGAGAGATTGCTGCCAAAGGCAACATCAAGATAGGATATAAACTCATTTATAAATCTTACAAAGAAAGATGATGGATGATATCATCCATCAGCAATATCTCTTAAAGCAGAGAAAAGCAGTAGAGTGTAAAAACCAGTCTAAAGAAAGTTTGCCACTAAGCAAAATAAAGATGAAAATAAGGAAATGAATGAAATAAGAATAACAGTGATATGAGAACTTTATGCAGGAAAAATATGGAAAAGATTCTTTAAATCCATCATAACAAGCTTTTGGCCATAAAGGAGACTGAAAGCATCACACTTGGACCCTAAAATCATAGTCTTAGTTGGGTTTTAAGAGGATGATCTTAAAGGGAACAAAGATGAGAGAAGCAAAGCCAATTTGACCAGATGTACGTTTAAAGAGAGTCATCTTGGAGATGACATAATTGTGAGGATACTGAAGTATTTGATATCAAGGAAGGATCAAGTTATCTGAAGGAGGGAAAGACACCAAGGTGTGAATTAAATGTTAAATTTTGGTTGTATTCTTTTCATCCCTCATTTTATTGGTTTATTTAATTTATTTACATTTAAAATTATGACTATTTGGTTTATGCTTCCCTGAGACCAAATTATTCCCACAGATGAAGTTTTAAGTTTATCTAAATTGTTAATTCTTCCTCTTTTCTTTTATTTAATTCCAATTTGGTATGTTTAGTAACTTTCTTTTGATGTGTCTTTCCCAAGAAGTTTTCCTTTACTTTGTCCTCCTAGTTATTTCTTTTCCTGTTCAGTACATTATGAATTTTTTTTTCTGATTCATGGACTGTATTTGTTACTTCTGTATGTATTCATTGTATCCCTAATGAGTTCAAAGTTTTTGAAGTATCAGATTTGAACTTCCTCCTATTCAATTTCCATGTTTTTATCTTTGTAAATCTTTTCCCATCTTTTTTTTTCCTGTTGTGCCTCACTTTTAGAAATATTAATTTCTGAAAGGAACAGCACTGTCATCTGTTTTACTGTGTCCCAAATTGTGAGGCTTTGTCCTCCATTCCATTCTCCTACAAGCACTATCTCTTGCCAAGAAAATATTCCTTTATTCTTAATCCCTAGTCCATGATATATTTTTCCCCATCTATGATCTCCTCATTTATGCAACGTCTAACTCTACAATTCCTTCCCATGAAATACATTAGTTAGTTCACCTATAAAAGATGAATAGACTTAAATCCTCACATGGATATCACTTCAACTCTTCTACCTGATTTTTAAAAGTTTCTTATAAGTTTGACCCCATAGATAGTTTTTGATGCTTTTGATGCTTATTTTTTAACACCATATCTTCAACCTCAATCTTTCTCTTTAATAACAGCACTCAATAGCCTAGAAAAAAGGAAGAAAACTGGGCTCTATTTGTTTTAGTTGCTTTTTAATTGTTGTTTATATTTTTAGTCTTGCATCACTTTCATGTACAAATATCCTTTCCTATCTAGCAAGTTATCCTTTATAACAAAGAATTAAAAAAAGGAAAAAAAAAGTAATTCAGAAATACTAAGAAATGAATCAACTGAGACTGACAATATATGCAACGTTCTAAATCCATAGTCCCCTATTTCTGCAAAGGCGGAACATTTATTCATCCATCTCTTCTTTGCATTTTCTGGAACCATGAATCCTCATCTTCACCTCAGACATTTTGCAAGCTCTTAAGTGTATACACCATCCTTTTTCTCTCTGAGAAGCAGAATCAAACCAATAATAACAATGTCTCTAGAAAGAATAAATTTGTGGAAGAAAATACCTTTCCTGGTTACCACTCCCCTAAATGTATTATCTCATTCATTAGAGTATAAACTCTTTATGAGTAGAAACTACTTTGATTTTGTGTTTATATCTTCAGCATTTAAGTCGAATACTTAGCACATCAAAAGCTCTTAATAAATGCTCTCCATTCATTTATTCTTCTCTGGGGCCAGTTCCATCACTCCCATGCAGTTTTTATTTCCTTTTTTGCTATTGTCTGACTATGAAATATTCTGACAATCCCATAGCTTCCCTTTATATTGGGTTTAAAATACCAGTATTCTTTTCATTTGCCACCAGCTGTTCTGCTTGATTTTGACTCCACTATCATCACCATGCCCTGCTCAGAATAAATACATCACCAGATAAAGACATCACCAGGAAACTCATCATCATGGAGATTGCTTCAGTTTTGCTTCTTTATTCAGTACCCTAAGTCTCTTTTGCCTCTCTGATTGAAGAGATGGAGGGAGGAGCAAAACACTGATTGAAGAAATGAAGGGAAGAGCAAAACACTCCTCCTAATGTCCCTTTATGGAACATTTTGTATTTCTTTATAGTGGGTTCAAAAGGCCAACTATTTCTTTATTTGCAACCAGTTGCTGTGCTTGATTTCAGACTCCACTATCATCTGCCATACCCCCCCCACCTCCCACTCACCCTTTGACTTACCCCAATCCTCCTCACCCCTACCCTTTTGCATGTTAGATTGTAAGCTCCTTGAGAATGGAGTCTTCCCAGCACTACTATGTGAACTACTTAATAAATGTTTATCATTTTGTACTTCTTCCTATGGAATCAGGTCTATGAGGGATTAGGAAGACAGAGAGAAAGAAGGAAATGAGAAACATTTTCCTTATTGGAATTAATAAGGAAACATTATAAAGAGAAATCTACAAAGGAATTATGAGGAGCTGACAAATACAATGCATTCTAAAAAGACCATTTTCAGTGATGATTGAAGAGAAAACAAAGGAAAAGGATGAATTAGGTAATTACTTGGAAAACTGAACTTAACTTATTTTGAAGAAGATTCTTAAACATAGAATGAACAAAAGGATGTGACTTAGTTTTGAGGGAATAATAAGAATTGAGTGAACCACACTGAGTCTATCTTGTGATTCAATTTGAATCTAGTTCAATTCCCTTTTATTCAGTTATGTGGGGCTGGGAAGTTGTGTTGTGCCTGTCTCAGTCTCCCTCAGTTACTGTCTCAGTTTCCCTCAGGTGCAGTATCAGTCTCCCTTAATTGCTGTTTCAGTCTTCCTTAATTGTTCTGTCCCAGAATAGCAATCCCCACTTCCTGACCTTCAGAAATAATTGGACTCACATTCAAAGTAATCATGAAACCTCCAGATGGTCAGCCTCGACCTACTTCTTATCTGTGACCCAGACAAGCAGTCTGCTTTGGCAAGGCTCCTTACTCCTACCTGTCAGAACTGAATTTATGGTTTCCTTGGACACCAGATGTGCTCAGCTGTTCCCATGAGTTCTTTGTCTCCCTGAGCTATAGGAACCCTATATTAATCCATGACTTTCCTCAATGGAGTGCTGTGTACTTTGTACTCAGTCGGCTGACTGTGTCAGTCTTCGGGCCTGGACTGTGTGCTTTGAGACATGAGTCCCACCAGTCCTGATCCATAGCTATGGATTCTGAATTCTCAATTAACATCAATAAAGCATTACCTAATTTCCATGTGTGATACTGCCTCAGTTTCTCCCTGAGCATTACAGTTGGACCACCTTGATCTATTTTTTAGAGACCCTTAACTCAACTTCTAGATTATGTTGGCCAGAAATGCAGTAAGATCCAAAGAAGGATGGAAGTAGTTTTCTTACAATCGTACATCTCAAGCAACTCATTTGTCTTATCTGAAAACTTGCCTTATACTGGTCAATTAGTTACTGTTTCCTTGTTCTTTGTTTTTTCAGTCATTTCAATCAATCCATCCTTCACAATTCACAAATGAAGAGGAATTAACTACTTTTAAGGAGAGCTTGAAATGACACTGTAAACTTTCTTTCTCATAGCCAAAATATTATAAACAGTAATCTATATCTTTACTTTATCATTGTTTTCATTTCCTAACAAATGTACATACACACAGATATATGTATGTATACAGCAATTTTAATACTAATTTATAATGTAGAAAAATAATTGTAATTACCATTAGGAAAAGAGGTTTCTCAAGTTCATTAAATGCACATTTAATAATTTAAAATGAGTGCTCAATTAACCAATTATTTTGGAAGAATACAATTTCATTAATGTGGGAAAAACTTCAATCATATCTTGAATTGCTTTAACAATTGGGATGATAAAATTAAATACAGCAACAAGTCAAATGGAAAGTTGAGATATGACATGCAGGTAAGTATAGTTAAACACCAATGATATTTGTTATAAGTATATGCCACATAGATACGAAAGAGAAGATAAAGAAGGGAATGATACTAACAGCTAAGTGGAGAATCAGGAAAGACTACATATGGAAGGTGATACTTGATCTGTGTCTTAAAAAAACTTAGGAATTCTAAGTTAGTGGAGGAATACAAATACATTCCACGCCTGGGAGATAACTAATATAGAGGGGCAGAGTTGAGAAACAAAGCATTGTGTAAGGGGAACAATAAGAAAGACAGATTGACTGGATGGTATAGCATGTGAAGATGAGTGTATTGTTGT
Organism: Myrmecobius fasciatus; assembly: GCA_023553655.1. Lineage (NCBI taxonomy): Eukaryota > Metazoa > Chordata > Mammalia > Dasyuromorphia > Myrmecobiidae > Myrmecobius > Myrmecobius fasciatus. Next base: position 476,265 of record JAJPUD010000730.1, on the reverse strand, counting down.
TCTTTGTTCTTCATTCTCAAAGAGGATCATGAATTGCAAGTAAATTGGATTTAAGTGAGGGAGGGCTATGCAAAGTCACCAACCTCACTCTCTGTGTCCAGTAGCAAATACAGATCAGAAAGATTAGAGATGGCCATAATGATGGAAAGAAAAGTTGCACAGCTAGCAAACCTGAGTATTGGAAGTGTACTAAACCTGAATTAGTGAAATAATTGTGGCACCTTCAATAATAATAGGGAGCTTAGGAAGATATATTTAAGGAGAATGACAATAAGTTCTGTTTTGGACACAATGAATTTCAGATTTCTAAGAAACATCTAGTTGGTAGGCAGTTGGTAAAGTGGGACAAGATCATAGGAGAAAGAAACAGAGCTGGGAGTTATCAGTATAGAGATAACAATAAAACCCATGAGAACTGAAAGTTATTAAGGGAGAATGTGGGAGAATAGGATGCAAGACAGAACTCTGGGGTACACCCACAATTGGTGGCATAGTATGAATGATGAAGTCAAATACATAGCAGAGAGCTGGGAAATAACAATGTCAAAAAAAAAAGTATAGGGCAAAATCTACAATGAGTAGTGAGAGAGATAGTAAGGGAGAGTTTAAGAAAAAAAGGGAGGGGGTAATGGAACAGTTACTGTGGAGAATGGGATGGAGAATCAGTTTGGGAGAAGGTCCATCTTGCTTTAGCAATACCCATTTGAGATGTGAAAACATAAATTCGTAGTAGATCCATGAAGCATAGTTTTGTGACTTTCTCCAGTTCTGTTCAGTATCATGGGAAAAGGAGCAGGGAAGGCAGATGGTAGGAATAATCCAAGGTTGAAATTTGGCAAGGCATGAGTAGAAATAGGATGAGGGAGTGAAGGATTGAAGAGTGGAGGTATATAATATTCAGCTGGTATACAAAAATTCATCTAATAAGTTCATATGTCTTCCCTTGCTTTTTAAAATTCTACATATTTTTTAAGGGTGTAGGAATATCATTTCATACATGGTTAGCTACATTTGACTACATTTTACTATACAGCCAATGTTTGAAAAAACTATCTTTTAAATATATGTATTTTCTTAGTAGTAGAGTTAGCATGGAGTAAATGGAAAGAACACTGGGTTTGGAATCAGGAAGATGTAGATTCAAAGCTTGCCTGATATTAGTAGATATGTGACCCTCAGAAAGCCATGTAATCTTTTAAGCCTCAATTTCCTCATCTGTAAAATGAAGAGAGTTGAACTCAATGACTTCTAATATTCCTTTTGGCTCTAAATTTATAAGTACTGGTTCAAATTATAACTGATTTTTAACCTTTACTAATTGTGTGACTCTAGAAAAATCATTTAACCTCTGTGTAGCTCAGTACTTTGTCCTCCGTGATGAAATGCATATGAAATGACCAAAAGTAGAGCTCTTTTTTTTATCTTCTCAAAGTGATACTATATGACTGTGAACTCTGAAATACCAGAATTAGATGAATTAAAATATTCCATTAAACAGTAGAAAGATGAAAGGACAGTGCATTTAGGTTGTAGAATATCACTAATGGTTAATTGACTTTTAAAAATCAACAAAATTCAATTATATTCAGTAAATCTTTATTAAGCAATTTAATTAAACAACTTTATTAAGCCAGGCACTATGATATACACAGGAGGAAGGAGGAAAAGAGAAGACAAAAATGAAAATAGTCTCCATCCTGAAGAAGTTTACATTCAGTTTAATTGAATCTAATCGTATTCAAAAAGCATTTATTAAGTACCTCCTGTTTTCCAGGTGGAGATTTAGAGAAAATATAAATCATTCCCTGCCCTGGAGGAGCTTACAATTTGGGAGGGGAAGGGAAAGGGAAAGGAAAGGAGGGAAGAAACTCATATGTAGAAGAAAATTTAATGTAAAATAATTTCTAGGGACAACTTATTAGCAATTAGAGGAAATAAGGATAAGCTTAGTATAGATGGTGGTACTTGAACTGAGCTTTGATGGAAGCCAGGGAATCTTAATGAAGCAGAGGTGAGACAAGGATGCATAATTGGCTTGAGGGACAAAGAAAGGAACTGGGATGGAATGTTTTTTGCAAAAAACAGGAAGTAGGCCATTTGGCTGGAATGTAGAGGATCTAGGTAATTTGCCATAAGCCTCCAAAGGCAAACTAGAATCAGATAACAACTAGCATTTATTCAGCACTTTAAGGCCGGCAAAGCATTTTATAAACATTATCTCATTTTTATCTGCACAACAACCTGGGAAATGGATGCTATTATTATTCCCAGTTTACAGGTGAGGAAACTAAAGCAGACACAGATAAAATGATTAGTCCAGAATCACACAGCTTGTAAGTGTCTGAGGCAAGATTGGACCTCAGGTCTTCCTAAATCCCCTATGAAGAGCTTAAAAATAAACAAATAAACAACAACAACAACAACAAAAATCTAAAATAAAATTTTCATTTTATTGAATGCTAGAGGCAAGAGGAAGCCCCTAGAACTTGTAGAATCAGGGAAGTTCTTTAGGAATACCAATTTGGTAAGGGAGACAGGAAGACTAGGAGGCTATTGCAATAATCCAGATAAAATGTATTAGGGTGTGGGTGTGTGAATAGTGAGAAAAGGGTACAATATGAAATATATGATGGAAGTAGATAGTAGATAGAACTGAAAAGACTTGGCAAATTATTGGATATGAGGGTTAAGAGAAGATAGAGAATGATTCTAGATAGGATGACAGAAATCATTGAGGTCCATCAAGTCAGGAAGGGGGGGAATCACCTAGAATGAATTCACAGACTCAAACCCTCTCCAAGTCAAGGGGCAAAGTTTTGTTGTGACACTTAGCAAGCAGGCAAAGTCTACTTACAATTAACAAGGGGAAAAGTGGGACCTTTTATGAGAAAGGACCCAGAATAAGAGGTGCTAACCATGCTAATGGTGAGCATCTTAAATCAATCAGTGGTCTATGGATAAAGTATCCTATTTATACAAAATAGCCTCGGGAGTTGACTTCTATAGCTTAATCTCCAGACTGTATAAGGTAAGAGTGGACACTGATGTCCACAGGATAGCTCGTCTATCCGAGATAATTCTGTCAATACAAGATAATTCTGTAATAATTCTGTAGGATCAGTTTGATCCTCACTAGGGTCCACTTAGATACTGGATTGCTATTAGGGACATGTATATTCTGTTTTGTTTTTCCAGGCAATCAGGATTAAGTGACTTGCCCAGAGTCACAGTATTAAGTGTCTGAGATCAAATTTTAACCCAGGTCCTCCTATTCCAGAGCTGATGCTTTATCCACTGCCCCATCAAGCTACCACAGGGACATGATCTTTTTTTTTTCCCCTGAAGCAATTGGGGTTAAGTGACTTGCCCAGGGTCACACAGCTAGGGAATGTTAAGTGTCTGAGACCAGATTTGAACTCAGGTCTTCCTGACTTCAGGGCTGGTGCTCTATCCACTGCACCTAGCTGCCCTGGGAATTGATCTTTTATTGGAGTTCATTCATTCTATCAATACCCTGGATAGAAATAGGAAAATTAGAAAGAAGAGAGTTTTTTTAAATTTACTAATTTTTACCTGATGTTCAGTTGTTTTCACTGTGTCTGATGTTTTGGGACCCTATTTGGGATTTTCTTGGCAAAGATAATGAAGTAATTTGCTATTTCCTTCTCCAGTTTATTTTATAAGTGAGGAAACTGAGGGACACAGGGTTAAGTGACCTGCCCGGTCACACAGCTGCTAAATCAGAGGCAAGATTTGAACTCAGGAAAATGAATTTTCCAAACTCCAGGCCCAGCACTCCATCCACTTAGCCAATCTACTTGTCATAAGAGGAAAGGGAAGGGGACAGAAATATGAGTTTTGTCTTAGACATATTGAGTTTTACCTCTCTATACACAATTAAATTGAAAATATCCAGGAGTTTCAGAGAATGAAATTAAAACTATTTGTAGTCATATGAAAGGGTGCTCCAAATCACTATTGATCAGAGAAATGCAAATTAAGACAACTCTGAGATACCACTACACACCTGTCAGATTGGCTAAAATGACAGGAAAAGTTAATGATGAATATTGGAGGGGATGTGGGAAGGCTGGGACACTAATACATTGTTGGTGGAGCTGTGAACGGATCCAGCCATTCTGGAGAACAATTTGGAGCTATGCTCAAAAAGCTATCAAACTGTGCATACCCTTTGACCCAGCAGCATTTCTATTGGGCCTATATCCCAAAGAAATCATAAAGGAAGGAAAGGGCCCCACATGTGCAAGAATGTTTGTGGCAGCCCTTTTTGTAGTGGCTAGAAACTGGAAACTGAATAGATGCCCTTCAATTGGAGAATGGCTGAACAAATTATGGTATATGAATATTATGGAATATTATTGTTCTGTAAGAAACAACCAGCAGGATAATTTCAGAGAGGCCTGGAGAGACTTGCATGAATTGATGCTGAGTGAAATGAGCAGAACCAGGAGATCATTATACACAGCAACAACAATACTATATGACGATCAATTCTGATGGACATGGCTCTCTTCAACAATGAAATGTTTCAAACTACTTCCAATTGTTCACTGAAGAAAGCCATATACACCCAGAGAGAGGGATGTGAAATGCAGACCACAACATAACATTCTCATACTTTTGATTGATGTTTGCTTACATTGTGTTTCCTTTATCTGATATGTCTTCTGTTTAGATACGATTTTTCTTGCACAATAATAAGTTTGGAAATATGTATACATATATTCGATTTGCCAAATATTTTAACATAATTAACACGTAGTGGATATCCTGCCATCTGGGGAGGGGTGGGGAGTTGGGGGGAAAATCTGTAACAGAAAGCTATGTAAGGGTTAATGTTGAAAAATTACCCATACATATGTTTTGCAAATAAAATAAAATTTAAAAAAAAAAAAAAAAGAAAATATCCAGGAGTGATATGGGGCTAGAGTTATAGTGAGGATAGTGTTGGATATATAGATCAGAGAGTTATTTGCATAGAGGTGATAGCTAAAGTCATGGTTGCTGATGAAATCACTAGAAGAGTGAATGGTGAGGAAATGTGAGTACTAATATCATGAAGGGCAAATTCAGTTTCTTCATGTGCAAAATGAGCCAGAGAAGGAAATAGCAAACCACTCCTGTATCTCTGCCAAAAAAAAATCCCAAATGAGGTCATGAAGAGTTGGACAGGAAAGAAATAACTGGACAAAACATTGATAACATTGAGAAATATGTGACCATAGTCATGTAGCAGGAAAAAGAAAATAGCTCATCAATTCCATTGATACTTTCAAGAAGTTAAAAGATTAAAAGGAAATCCTCCAGTGCTTTAAAATAAGGACAAGAATTACACAGGATTAGAAGACATGGAGGGGTTGTTATCCTAATGCAGTGAATGGAGTACTACACCAATAAGATCTGAGTGATTGAATGGAAATATCAATGGATATGGCTCCAGAGGTCCCAAGTTTCAATTGTGCCATTCATTGCTATATGACCTTGACAAAAACAAAAACAAAAACAAAAACAAAAACAAAAACCTCCTCTTAGTTTTAGTTCCCTTATTTTTAAAATGAGTGTTTGAAAACAGATGATCTCTAAAGTACCTTCCAGCTTTGGATTCATAATCCTAATGTCTTTCTCTAAATGTACTGGAATTATGGCAAAAAAACAAAAACAAAAACAAAACAAAACAATAGTGAAGAACTTGCACATCAGCATTTGGGAAACTATTTTGTTCATCTTCTATCTCAAAGCCCAAGCTGGATCATGCTTCACTTTCCCTCCAATTATTTCCTTTCTATAGACAAAAAGGAAGGTAAATATATTGAGAGCTTTGGTTTATGAGAAAATTTCTCTCCATTACCACAGGGTACAGACTGAAATAGTGCCAGCACAGAGAGGCAGTGACATCACAAAGAATGGGCCAACAATGGAGCTATGTAAGCAGGAGAAGCAAAGCCCCTAGGAACTTAAAAAGTAAGAAGGGATTTTGGGTCATTCATTATATAGATAACAACTGAGATGGTATCTCATCAGAAATTGTTCCTTATCTTGAATCTGTCTGTTTTGCTTTTTCACTGTAGAATTTTAAGCTCCTTGATGTCGGCTTTGTTTTTGTCATTTTATCTTCCCAGTATAAAACTCTTAGTAGGCACTTAGAAAATACATTTTGAATGAATGAATAAAAGATGAGAAGAGACTAGAATTGACTGGTAGGTCCATTCCATTCTATAAAATATCATGACAATAAGTACAATAAAATATTATAATCATAACAAAAATATGTAACCCATATAGTTCAAGAAAAATGTATACAGTAAAATCAAAGTAGTAAGATAGCATATTATTAGGGGACTTGAAATATATGTATATAGAAATAGTCTAAGATTCAACCATCCAATCTTAATACCTTAATAAACATTTTCTATTCTTATTCTTCTCACCATCATCACCAGAACTGAAAAAGGGTTTGTGACAAGAAAATAGGAAAAAGGCAAAGGGATGAAGACTAAGGACTCAAGGAGCTGTCATCTGACTTAAGGTCTTATCCCACTTTCACTTGTACTACAACCACAAAGAAGTGCAGTACTAATCCAAACTGCTCACTCTAGCCAACATTTCCCAATATATGGCTAACTGGGGCAGGAGGAAATGGAAGGTAACAATAGGAGGGTGTATAGAGATTGCCTACCTAGTCAGCAAATCTAACATTCCCATAAATTCCATTCCCTCCCAGCCCCGGGGCTAAAAGCCCAGTAAAGGAATCCTTCCCAGAAAGTCCTTTTTCTTTGTTTTTCCAGACAGGTGGTGGGAAGCGGCGGCCAAGATTCACTTCTTCCCACTTTTTACAATTCCTGGTTCTCAGTTTCCTACAGGCCAAGGTTAATTATTTCTTGCCTTTGCTATTATTTAAAAGGTGATTTATAATCATAGATCACAGGTATACAGTATAAGCATGCTGCCCAGGTTAAGAGAGTGCCTCCGTCTGGGTAACTAATTTCATGCCTTCCCTCTCAGGAACAGTTTTCTCCTGGAAACACAGACTGTGCCCGTCTAGCAGGTACTGCTCCTATGCCCAGGAGTTGGGAACAGGTGCTGGGCTACGAAAACAGCGCAGGCCCCTTTTTCCCCCGAAAGCCCAGCGGACCCCAAGGCGCCGGCCACAGTCACGTCACACCCACTGGGCTCTGCTACCTCCGCTAGTCCCGACCTGCGAGGCAGGGGGCGGGGGGGTGGGGCATGGGAAGCGAGCTGCTCCGCCTCTTGGCCACCCTAAGCTAGGCAGCCTAGCCCAGGCTACCGACCGCTGCGGGCGGCGGTCGGGCCGGACCACCCCACGGTTAGGGTGAGTGGGTGTGCCGTAGGTGGGCTGGGCGTCTCGGTACGCCCCGCCCTGCTAGGAAAGGGGAAGAAGGCGAAGCTAAGAGTCAGGGAATCTCGTGAGTAGGGGAGTATATGGCTGGATAGGAGGAGCCAGGGGCGCGGAGCAGGGAGGAGCTGGCCACTGGAGGAGGAGGAGGGGGCGTAGGCGGATTTCCTGGGCCCGGCTTGGAGGGTTCACCATGGCGTTTGGGAAGAGCCACAAAGATCCCTTCGGGACTTCAGTGGGCCACCTGATAGGTAAGGTGGCAGAGGCGGGGTGAGCACCTCAGCGGCGTTACCTGAGCCGGGTTCCTTTGCAGTCCCTCGCCAGCGGAGAACTGAGTTCATGGCACCTGCACTTTTTATATCCTTATTTTAGCTCCTGGACTTTAAACCGTGGTGCAATTCCTTTTTCCAGACTCCTCCACTTCCTCACAGGCTATGAACCCGCGGCTGGCCCTTTGTGTGGTTTCCAGGATTTACTTCTCTCTTTCCCGGTCCCTTAGAAGAGAAGTGGACCAGGTGAACCTGGAATTGCGGGAGAACAACTCCACCTTGGGGTGCATCTCCCTTTGATTTTTGGAGCCTGAAGGGTAGGAGGTGGAGAGGGGGATAATCTGTTCTAGCTGAGCCAAAAACACTCCTAACCTTTGTGACAATGAGGCCTTTCTCATTAAAAAAAGGAAATTGGCACCGAAATGTCTGACCTGTGGTTTTCCTGGATAAACAAAGAGTGAACATTAAACCAATTGCTGGGCTTGGGAGGGAGAGGTTTGAAAGCCACTTGAGGCTTGGGGAGCCAGGTTGCAGAATTTATTCCTTTTCTTCCCCTGAGACAGTCTAACCCTGAATCACAATAGAATAGAAACCAGTACTCAAGCATTTTGGTGGAACTAGCTCAGTTTTAGCTCTTGATTTTTCCCTTTCAAGGCATAGCCCCCCGGCAAGTGTTTGGTTCCAGACATTTCCCGATTTCTCCAGTTGTCATCATTTAGTTCTTCATCATTTAGTTATCCGTGACCTTTTTTTTTTAAATCTCCCAATCGAACGTTATAATGGGGCAGTGACTTTAAAATTTTTGCATCTTCAGTACTTAAAATATAGGAATAGGAGCTGAACCTGCAAATTCATTGGTATGGGGAACTTCTGGATAAGAAAATTCCCTCTCACCAGACCAGTGTAGTATTTTCCATGCAGTTTATAGAATTAGTTGCCTGGGTCTCTGAGAGTTTAAGTAAGTTGCCCATGATCTTATGGCCAGTATGTTTCCAGAATGGAGACCAGCTCTCTATCTCCTACTTTGCTTATTGTGGAGGCATAATAAAAGCCTCTTGATTAATTTATTGGCTCTAGGGAGCTAGAAAGATGGCATGTCTTCTAAGAACTCAGTGTCTCTCCTCTGTCTGACAATTATGGTTGAGATGATGTTTGATACTTTATGGTGGATCTGGGGGCAGAAGTTTTGTGTCAAGTAGCATCAGTAGTAGCTGGAGGAACCTTATCCAGGCTTGGTTAAATGTTTTGTTGTTAAGTTACATCTGACTCTTTGTGAACCCCATTTGGGGTTTTCTTGACAAAGATACTGGAGTGGTTTGCCAACTTATTTTTACAGATGAGGAAACTGAGGCAAGCAGAGTAAGTGACTTGCCCAGGGTCATTAAGTGTCTGAGGCTGATTTTGAACTCAGATCTTCCTGACTCTAAGGCTCACTTCATTGTGCCACTTAGCTGCCCTAAGCTGAATGACCCTTCCCTGAAATCAGATCTCTCCCACACAACTAACCAGTGCCAGTTGGGCCAATTTAAGTCTGTGATGGTGAAAAACTGACAATTTGAGTGCCTGGAACTCCTTTGTCATTTCATTATCCATTCTTTCTTAAATCCCTCCTATTCTCCCACTTCCTAGTCTTTCCTGTAGGAAGACAGGATCTGATAGACTTAATCACAGTTATGACTGATTTTTAACTTATTCACACAAAGTTGCAAAAACTTTTTAATACTCTTCTCTATAAGTATTTGCATTTTATAAAGACCACTTTTAAATATCAAAGCAATAATTCCAGTGGTGAAATTGAGGGGCAATTTTAGTTTCTGCAAAACCTAAGTATGGGAGGATTTTCTTTTCAAGACAGCTTTGCTGAGACCTCTCAAACCTTCTCTCCCCCGTACTCCTCCACTGTGTAGACTCTGGCATGCCTGGGCAAAAAATAAAATAATAAAAGCTATCTCCTGCTTTGCTTTCTTTACTCCTTTACCCTACCATGAGTTCAGAATGTGAAAGAGCCTTAGCCTTGCCATTCAAGTCACTCCATTTCTAAGCAAATTAGAAAGCATTTGGCACGCTAGGGATTTCTCAGCCAGCTACTCTGTCACTGGGACCTGAACTGCCTTACTAATAGGCCAGCTAGTGAGGATTGCTAGAGAAAGGAACAACAGTAATTGTACTTTGGTTCTAAATGCTGATAGATTTTAAATCAGTGCTTTCTGTCTGCAACTTTGCCTCTTAGAATCCCCATTTCCCTTGGTGGCCCTTCCATGTGTTCACCCCTATCTCCCCAAATCACTACAAAAATAGAGATAAGTAGATATGTATAAATGTATGTAAATATGTATTTGAGGGAAAACTAGGGGTAAGGGATAGCAGGAATTGCTAGTACTAACTTTTAGTGTGTGTGATCTTTGAGAACTAAGTTACTTAAGTTCGAGGTGTCCTAGACTATTCTCTAAGACCTTATGTTACCAATGAGTTGCATATTTGCATTGCTGATCATAATTCACTACAATAATGAAAATTCTGGTTCAAATAATTTTGTACTTATGCATCCCTAAATAGTAATAGTTAGTAATAATAAGCAGCATTAGAAAGATCTTTTAGGTTTACAAAGTTCTTTTGACTCATTTGATCCTCACAACAACCTGTGAGGTAGGTGCTGTTATCATATGCTTTTTACTGAAAAGGAAACAGACTGAGAAAGGGGATATGATTTTTAAAAATTTATTTTTATTATTATTGCTGAGGCAATTGGGGTTAAGTGACTTGCCCAGGGTCACACATCCAAGAAGTGTTAAGTGTCTGATGTCAAATTTGAACTCGGGTCCCTCCTGACTTAAGGGCTGGTACTCTATTCACTGCACCAACTAGCTGACCCAGGTGATAGGATTTTGAAACTGAATATCTGACTTCCAAGTTCAGCACTTTTCTACTATGGCAACCTAGTTGTATTTCTCAGTAGAATGTAAGCACCTTGAAGGCTGACTTTGTATGATATGCATATAATTAGCCATATTTCCTTTTTTAAAAGAATGCCCTCAAACTGTAAAGCAATGTCTTTTCTGTGGTCAAATTACAGGGCAGATTTAAGTGGAACCTTTGTTCCACACATTAAAAAAAAAGCACCTGCCCTCAAAGTACTTATATTCTCCTGAGAGATACCACAAATAAAGGAAAAAGTAAAAACAAAATTATTCAGCACTATGGTATGTATTTATATCCCTAGCAGTTAGCACTTTCCTTTGTCTGCAGTAAGCATTTAATAATTGCTTTTTGAATGATTAAATCCTATTGCTTACTTTTTTGGTTTCAAGTTAATGAGACTTTCCTTTCAAGATTTCATACTGCTTCAGGAAGATAAAAGATTATCTTCAAGTAATTCTTGCCAAGGGTAAAAAACAGTTGCCTTTTCTTCACAGAAAAGGCTACATTTGCAGGCGTTCAGACTGAAGATTGGGGCCAGTTTATGCACATCTGTGATATGATTATCACCAGCAAAGATGGGTAAGTATATGGGGGGAAAGGGGTAAGAGGAGGATTGATGTTGCCTTCTAAATCGGGCATTTTGGAAGGAACCAGCTCATTTTTCTGGAAATGGCCTGCCTAATTCATTTGTTCAGAAGTTGGTGCATAGCAAGCACCCTTTCTGTGCTTTAAAGAAATGCCAGCCATGAACTTTCCAACTGAGGATAATTGAAGAGTCCATTACAGCTTCTCCTGTTCCCTCTAGCTTTCTCTTTTCCTGTTGTTGCAAAAAGGTTGCAAAAATTGGCTGACTATTCATCCACCCAGGTGTAATAGCATGTCCCTTTAAAGCCACACCTGAACTAAGATTGGTGATTCTGCAGTCTCTTTCATGCCCTACAACTTTATTTGCCACTGTTTCTAGTTGATACATATTATGAAGAACATTTGGAAAAAGCTCACTTGCCCTGGGATAAATAGATTTCCTATTTCTCTGGTTATTTGAGTCATCTGCCATTTTAGGGACAGGTATGGTCAAAAATGTAGGACAGTCTCATTTTTTCATGACATCAGGCCAAAATCTTTATATTTATATTTTTGCATGATATGTCCTTCTTTTCAGTTTACGTAAGCATAAATCTAATAGTTGAATTGCCCTGAATTAAATAATCTGAAATTTATCTGAATTTTGTTTGAGAAATGGAGAGGAACTTTCAAGGACTTCAGGTTTCCCTCAGAAACTAAAATGGTTGTGAAACATGGAATGCCACAGTCTTCAACAAATCAGAACTCCCCAATTTAAACTATGTCCTTCATTATCCAGACAATGCAAATATATATATGGTGGGCATAAATAAATTGAGCTGTATTATCAATGACAAATTGTTTTCTAGAAGCAATTGGTCTAAAAGAGATTACCTTAGAGATATATGACCTAAAATGTAGATGGGCAGGCTTGTCATGTATTGAGAGTAAAAGCTGATGGGAAATATATATAGTTCACATACTGAAGTAGTATCTGAATCATATTAAGAGACCTAGAGGAAGAGCCCATCACATGGAGTGGATCAATTGTAGATGACATGAGAATATGTGGACAAGCATTGCATGAGATAGGAAGGCATGAATGGATTGTAATCTGTGCCTTTTGCATCAAACTTGAGTACAAACAGGATACATAAGAATTCCTGCAGGTTCATGTTGACTTAGAAAATCATATATTAACATTATGTTTTATTGTGGTTTTATTTATTATTTCCCAAGTCCATTTTAATCTGTTTCAGCTGCACTTGTCAGTGTTGTAGGTCTTGCTGCCAATATTTGACACCTCTGTTCTGATACAGAGAAATCTGAGTTCACCAGTTTCATTAATCAGAATTAAGTGGAAAAACTAGTCATTTATAGATTATGTTGACAAATAGAGTTTGATTACTTTATGGTCTATAATTCAGATAAGTAGCTATCAAATGGAGGCCTTGACTACTATATTTAAATAAAAAAAATTTGTAGCAGACATCCATTTCTTATATGCAGAAGTTTATATCACCTGTTGCTCTTCAGTAATTTAAATATTTGCCATATAATTAATTAATTTCCTTTTTTTGATGATTTTTTAAAAAAAATTTTTATAAAGCTTTTTATTTGAAAAACATACATGGGTAATTTTTCAACATTGACCCTTACAAAGCTTTCTGTTACAAATTTTCCCCCCTCCGTCCACTGCCTCCCCAAATGGCAGGAAGTCCAATACATGTTAACCATGTCAAAATACTTGACAAATCTAATGTGTATACATACTTATACAGTTATCTTGTTGCACAAGAAAAATCGGATCTACAAGAAAAAAAAAATCTGAGAAGGGAAGCATAATGCAAGCAAACATCAATAAAGAGCATGAAAATGTTATGTTGTGGTCCACATTCAGATCCCTCTCTCTAGGTTTATATGGCTTTCTTCATGACTGAACAACTGGAACTGCTTTGAAATATTTCATTGTTGAAGAGAACCATGTCCATCAGAATTGACCATCATATACTCTTGTTGCCATGTATAATGATCTCCTGGTTCTGCTGATTTCACTCAGCATTAGTTCATGCAAGTGTCTCCAGGCCTGTCTGAAATCGTCCTGCTGGTCGTTTCTTACAGAATAATAATATTCCATGACATTCGTATACCATAATTTATTCAGCCATTCTCCAATTGATGGGCATCCATTCAGTTTCCAGTTTCTCTACATCTACATCTACAAAAAGGGCTGCCACAAACATTTTTGCACATATGGGTCCCTTTCCTTCCTTTAAGATCTCTTTGGGATATAGGCCCAGTAGAAACACTGCTGGGTCAAAGGGTATGCACAGTTTGACAACTTTTTGAGCATAACTCCAAATTGCTCTCCAGAATGGTTGGATCTGTTCACAGTTCCACCATCAATGTATTAGTGTCTCAGCCCTCCCATAGCCCTTCCAACATTCGTCATTATCTTTTCCTGTCATCTTAGCCAATCTGACAGGTGTGTAATGGTATCTCAGAGTTGTCTTAATTTGCATTTCTCTGATCAATAGTGATTTGGAGCACCTTTTTATATGACTAGAAATAGTTTTAATTTCATCATCTGAAAATTGTGTTTGTATCCTTTGACCATTTATCGATTGGAGAGTGGCTTGAATTCTTATAAATATGAGGCAATTCTCTATATATTTTAGAAATGAGGCCTTTATCAGAACCCTTAAATGTAAAGATAATTTCCCAATTTATTGCTTGCCTCCTAATCTTGTCTGCATTAGTTTTGTTTGTACAAAAACTTTTTAACTTAATATAGTCAAAATTATCCATCTGGTGTTCAATTAAGAGTTCCAGTTCTTCTTTGGACACAAATTCCTTCCTTCTCCACAGGTTTGAGAGGTAAACTATCCTATGTTCCTCTCATTTGCTTATAATATCACTATGTCTAAATCATGAACCCATTTAGATCTTACCTTGGCATGTGGTGTTAGGTGTGGGTCAGTGCCTAGTTTCTGCCATACTAGTTTCCAATTTCCCCAGCTCTTTTTGTCGAATAGTGAGTACTTATCCCAAAAGCTGGAGTCTGGGTTTATCAAACACTAGACTGTCATAGTTATTGCCTAGTTGGTCCTATCCTATTCCACTGATCGACTGCTCTATTTCTTAGCCAGTACCAAATAGTTGATGACTGCTGCTTTATAATACAGTTTTAGATCTGGTACAGCAAGGCCACCTTCATCAGCCTTTTTTTTTCCCATTAATTAATTTCTTGAGTTAAACCTTTCTTCCATAGATGAAACAAGCCTCTGAGAAATGTTAACAGGTGATATAAACTTTAACCCCCGAATTCTAATTGGTTATTTTTTTTCTACAAAATAAGGGTTCCCCACCTTTTCAAATGTGAAGATTTCTTCTCTACCTCAAAAAATTTTTGTCAACACTTATATGATAGTAATTGTTCTTTGAGTGTCTTTTGAGTAAGAAAATATCTGATGACAAAAATCCACACTGGGTTCTGTAACATTTTTTGCTTGGATTTTATTTATCCCAATAGCATCTACATTTGAAAAATAGTAGTTGTATAGGGAATTATATGTATAAGTTACAGAATGTATATATGTTTATTATATTGTGTTAATGTTGCATATTTTATTAGCACTAAGTATTAAAAGTAGCTATGATATATAGGATAGACAGCTGATACTGGAGCCAAGAAGACTTGTGTGTCCCACAGGTAGCTCACTTAACTTCTCAATGATCCCAGGCAATTCTCTCCTAGTATAGTCAAGAGTAACTGATCTGCATTGATAAAGGTTTTCTTACAGGAAATTCTCCATATCCTTGAATGTTTGGTACATGTAAGATTTGTAGGTCCCTCTTGCAATAACTCCTTGGGGATTGGGAGTCTTTGATTAAAACAGCAGTCATATAAACTGATCAGAGTCATTTCTGTGGCATGTTGCCTGTCACAACAAATAGTGATCAAGAAACATTCATCAGTGGGGGAGGTAACAAGCAAGCCTCAGTGATTTTTGAAGGACATTTCATTGTAAAGCAGAACTTAAACTTTTTCTCCTTGTACCTCCTTTTTGCCCAAGAAATTTTTATGTAGCCCAGGTATACAGGTATATAAAATAGGTATACAAATCAAACATTAATAGATTATATTTAAATACAT
Source organism: Myrmecobius fasciatus (assembly GCA_023553655.1). Taxonomy (NCBI): domain Eukaryota; kingdom Metazoa; phylum Chordata; class Mammalia; order Dasyuromorphia; family Myrmecobiidae; genus Myrmecobius; species Myrmecobius fasciatus. The sequence goes on along the minus strand of JAJPUD010000730.1, from coordinate 460,982 downwards.
ACACCAACCAAAATACAAATAAAACATTATAATTTTGTGACTCCTACATTTAGTTATGCACCCTTTATGGGGTCACAGTCCTAAGTAGCTGAATATATGCTATATAATGTGGTGTCATGGGGAATCAATTTAGACTTGGTAGTCCAGAGATTTGGACTTTCATCACCCTTGAACTTAGTGGTGTGATTTCACTTCTGGTATTCCCATGGTTCTGTAGTTTTCTTTAATTAGCATTGGAAATTGACATATGATCCCACTTGGCATTCTCTTTCTGAATACTTTAAGAAATCAAGTAATTACATTGATTTGATTACTGTTTCTATGTTTTCTAGGCCAAAAGAGGCAGTAAAAGCTTTGAAGAAAAGGATTTCTAAGAACTGTAACCACAAGGAGATCCAACTTACCTTATCAGTGAGTACTTTAATACAGTCACTACTAAGATTTAAAATTCCTTTGCCTCCTGAAAGATTTCTTTAAATCATTTATGTATATACATGTGTAATTACATAGATAGATGGATCTATCTCTTATTTATGTATCTATCTACCTATCTAATCTGTCTGTGTATCTAATCAAGTATTTGTCTTTCTACCTACCTACCCACCTATTTGTTTCCCTATCTTATTTGTCTTTATATCTTATTTATTTGTCTGTCTATCCATTCATCCTGTAATTTCATAGTGTAGATAATTCCTGGTGGTGAGATTAGCACGTGCTCTGCATTTTATAAACTGCCTGGGACAAAGAGAGGTTAGTTAAGTGACTTGCCCAAGATCATGCAGTTAGTATGTTCCAGGAGTGGGATTGGCTCACAATGTGGCCTCTCTCCTATGGGAGAAACAGACATTTATTATGTTATATGATGTTGTGTTTAGATAATTAGTTTCAGAAATAAGCATTTGAGTTCAAGATCACAACTACTGACAAAGGTCACCTGGGCAAGTCACTATCCTTTTAATGTACCAGGTAATGCTCCTATGAGTATAAATTGCAGAGCAATTGTCACTCTGCATTGGTAGAGGGAGTTTCCTCTCTGGGAATTGTGCCTACACACATGTGTGTGTATACACACGTATATTGTATATGCACATGCTTTTGTATGTGTGCATGCAATATATGATTACAACACATGTATTTGCATGGTGTGTGTATGTTTTTTATGCATACATATATATTATTAGAATGAGGTAATGCTGAAATCAACAAAGAGCTCTATATTTATGGGGAGGTAAACAGTTGAGTAAGATTAGCAATTGAGGAAGTTGTACTTGTCCTGCTTTATTTCATGAAGTAGTAACTTACATTTAGTATGGATTTTAGTTGCAACAGAATTCTGAGAATGTCCTAATTTGTTAATAAAGAGTAAGTGATTTCAGACCTTCATCATGGGTCTTAACCCACTCAAGCCAATTGTGTATGTTATTGAAAATAGCCCCTCTTCTGTCCAAAACACATACACATATATCCTGATCCTTAAAAGATACTTTCTATTATTTTTATCCAGTGACATTCATGAGCTTCATCTTTTATCTTAATTATATTTCAGAGTCCTGTAATATTAACAGTTTGTTTTATTTGCATCAAGACAGTTCTACTGTTTCTAGCAATAATCAGCTTTAAATTAAGGGGTTTTTCCTCTGATAATAGTTTCATTTTCTTTATTGTTTTGGATTTTCCATGATTTGGGTGTAGAAGCATATTTGTCTTGTCTCCTTTTTCCCCCCTTCCAAATGACCTTCACTAACCTTGGTGAGGACTCTTTTTACTTGCTTGCTTGCAAACTGCCTTTCCTTTAGCTGAATACAAACTCTGTTGCTTTCCCTTTTCCCTGCACTCCTCCCTGTTTGTTCTAGCACCACATCAGTTATGCATGGTTACAGTACTAATCAGGCAGAATCATACCTCACCTCTGAGCTTTGGGAGTGTTTACTGTTGGGTAGATACTGGAATGTCTCAGGTTTCCAATTTCAGTCATTAAGAACCATTTACTATAGCTCTGTACATGCACAGCAACCTGATAGCAATACAAGGACAGTACTAAAGAGCCCTAATGAATCAATGAAATGTCTCTCTCCAAGTTGAATCTCAGAGATGTTTTCTATCTATTCTACTCCATTCCTTTCCCAAACTTTCTTTTTTCTTATATTCCCTTTTTGGCTTGATTACAACTAGTGGTCATCCCAGATAATTTAGTCTCCTTGATACCTTCTTATCTCTCCAAGCCTTTATGACTTGTTAGGTCATTAACCTGTTACACCATAGAAAGAATTGCATATTCTTAGCCCTATGCTAATACTTGGCAATAGTAGATTCTTGCATGAGTAAAAAAGAAAATTACAAAATCTTAGAAATGGAGGAGAAGCTTTTAGATTATCTAGTTTGCCCCTCTCATCAAAGAAATTTAGGCCCAGAGTGGCAAATTAGCTTACCCAAGTTCATCCAGCTAGTTAGTCTGGTCCAGACAGAATTAGGTCTTGCAGCCCAATGTCCTATCCAATGCAGCAGGGACTGTATCTCCAGACTGATTATTGCCCCAGAAGTGTGTGCTCAAACAATTACTTTGTAATTTCAGTATTTACTTAAACCAAACATAATTTGAAGGAAATTGTACTTGTAATAAGATCATATAAAAATTTTCAAGTCTTAAAGTCGCCTATATTTTCTGTTAATTGGAATTTTCTGTTTGAATAGGTGAGTGGGTGTTGGCTTGTCTTGGGATCTCCCTGCTGTTAATTGCATACAATAACATGCTTTTTAAGTAATGATTTTCCAGGAAGCACCCTCTCTGGGTTCTAAGAAGCTAAGCTAAGGATTAGTCATGTTTAAAATATTAATAGTGATGAAAATGTGTCCGGTGACAATATTGTTATTATCACTTACATGGAGAGGAAAGAGGATGCTTTCTATCATTAAGTATTTGGCACCTAATGCTAGTATATGCCATGTGATATTGAAAAATGTTTAAGGCGTGGTCTCTGCTCTCAAGGAAGTTACAGACAAGTTGAAAAGGTAATACAGAAGAAAAAGTACAAAGTAATGATCAATGTGATTCAGAAGTTCTCTAGCACCATTACAGCCCACTGGGGCATTATGTTCACATGCTTCCCAAAGATAATATGCAAGAAAGTATAGTAAGTATTAAATTGTGAAATATGCCCTAAATTCTGGTAGAATTCAGAGAAAATCAGTGAGGCTTGGGGTAGAGGTTACACATTATCTCTCTACATTATCACCAGTATCCAAATGTGTAAAAATGAACAGACATATTTTTCATTTTTCTGAGTATGAAAAAGGGTTAAATTGCAAAAAATAAGCCTCAGATTTGGAAACTCTTTTCACCATACAAGCACTCAACACTCAGGCAATTTATCTACAACTTAAGAGTTTTTAGAGTCATCTCTATTCAGTTCCTAGAGCAATGAAAAATTAAGTGATATGCTTATGGTCACATTGGCCACTGATGAGAGAGGCAGAGCTTCAAGTCTGGTCTGACTTCCAGGCTATTATCCTACCTGCTATACTGGGCTACATTTCTTGCTGCAGTTAGAAAAATGGGCAGAAGAGAAAGAAAAGAAAAGAAAAGAAAAGAAAAGAAAAGAAAAGAAAAGAAAAGAAAAGAAAAGAAAAGAAAAAACACCATTGGATCTTGCCATGATATCAGTGTTGATTTAGATTTTATCACCCATGATAAGTGCTATAAAGAACACATGGAAAGCAAGTTTTTTTTTTTTTTTAGATGTTAACTGATTAGAATTTCATATAAAGGTTCTGTTGCCTATTTAATGTCACACAAAGATTATTACAAATTATCCCAGATTCTCAAAACTTTAAGAAATAATTAAGGACCAGTTTATGAGCTCCTTGTAAACAACCCTTTTTATCTTTAGGGGATTTGAGAAAAAGTGCTTAATTTTCAGAATATAATTTCATAGAAGCCATTTCTTAGAAAAAACACAAGATAAAATAGAGAAAAATATTACAGGATGTCCTTTGCCAATATGGGATTCAGGACTTTGTTGTATTACCTGCATATGGTTTCTGGTAGCAGTCCCAGGGTAAAAGAAAACATTAGTAGGAATGGGGACCCTGGTCACAGTTCTGGGTGGAGGAGTATTTGTGGTTGCTCACAAACCAGAGCAACAGCCTGGAGAGCAGTTACCATAATTTTTCATTAGATCATACCACTTTGGAAGAACTAAAAAGTTAGAGAACCCCTAAAACTAACTGAAAACAACAGCATGAAAAATCTGAAGCTTGAGACAATGCCCCTCCACCCAGGAGCAGAGCCTAACTTTAACTTAAAGCTAAAAGTCAAGAAATAGATTATAAAAATGAGCAAACAATAGAAAGTCACTATGGTGACAGGAAAGATCAAAACACAAATTCAGAAGATAACAAAGTCAAAATTGCTACATTCAAAGTCTCAAAGAAAAATGTGAATTGGTCTTAAGTCCTAAAAGAGCCCAAATAGTATTTTAAAAATCAAATAAAGAGGCAGCTAGGTGGTACAGTGGATAGAATACCAGTCCTGAAGTCAGGAGGACCCGAGTTCAAATTTGGTCTGAGACACTTAACACTTTCTAGCTGTGTGACCCTGGGCAAGTCTCTTAACCCCAGTTGCCTCAGGAAAAAAAAAATCAAATAAGAAAGATAGAGGAAAAATCAGGAAAGGAAATGAAAGACATGTAATTCTTAAAAAAAGAGTTAATGACCTGGTAAAAGAGATACATAAAATGCTGATTAAATAGTGCCTTAAAAAAAAAATAGGCCAAATAGTAAAAAATCCACAAAAATCCACTGAAGAGAACTCCTTAAGAAGTAGAATTGGCCAAATGAAAGATTCACTGAAGAGAACTCATTATAAAGCAGAATTGGCTAAATAGAAAAGGAGTTCAAAAACTAAATGAAGAAAATTTTTTAAAAATTAGAATGGGCAAAGGGAAAGTCAGGAACTATATGAACTAAACTACAAAACACTTTTCCACACAAATAAAATCAAACCTAGTCAATTGGAAAAACATAAAATGCTCATGGGTAGGCCGAGCGAATATAATAAAAATGACAATACTACCCAAACTTATTTACTTATTTAGGGCCATACCAATCAAACTCCCAAGAAATTATTTTACAGTTCTAGAAAAAATAGTAGCAAAATTCATTTGGAAGAACAAAAGGTCAAGAGTTTCAAGAGAATTAATGAAAAAAAAAGGCTGATGAAGATGGCCTTGCTGCACCAGATCTAAAACTATATTATAAAGCAGGGGTCATCAAAACCATTTGGTACTGGCTAAGAAATAGAGTAATCGATCAGTGGCATAGGATAGAATCACAAGACAAACTAGGCAATAACTATAGCAATTTAGTCTTTGATAAACCCAAAGACCCCAGCTTCTGGGATAAGTACTCACTATTTGACAAAAACTGCTGGGAAAATTGGAAACTAGTGTGGAAGAAATTAGGGCTTGGCCCACATCTAACACCACATACCAAGATAAGATCTAAATGGATTCATGATCTAGACATAAAGAGTGATATTATAAGTAAATTAGAGGAACGTAATATAGTTTACCTCTCAGACCTATAGAGATGGAATAAATTTATGTCCAAAGAAGAACTGGAACTCTTTTTGTTTGTTTTTTTTTAATTAAAGCTTTTTATTTGTATAACATATGTATGGGTAGTTCCCCAGCATTGATCTTTACAAAGCTTTCCATTACAAATTTTACCCCCAGCCACCTCCCCTCCCCTAGATGGCAGGAAGTCCACTACATGTTAATAATGTTGAAATACTTGACAAGTTATGCAAGAAAAATCCTATCTACAAGAAAAAAAAGAAAATCAGAGAAAGGCAACACAATGCAAGCAAATATCAATAGAGATCATGAAAATGTTACATTGTGGTCCATATTTCATATTCCTCTCTCTAAGTGTATATGATTTTCTTCAGTGAACAATTGGAACTGGTCTGAGACAATTCTCTGTTGCAGAGAGCCATGTCCATCAGAATTGATCATCATGTAATACTGTTGTTGCTGTGTATGATGATCTCCTGAGAACTGGAACTCTTAATTGAACACCAGATAGATAACTTTGACTATATTAAGTTAAAAAGTTTTTGTACAAACAAAACCAATGCAGTCAAGATTAGGAGGGAAGCAATAAACTGGGAAATCATCTTTACATTTAAGGGTTCTGATAAAGGTCTCATCTCTAAAATTTATAGAGAATTGTCTCATAGAAGAAAAAGAGATAAAAGGAATTAGAGTAGGTAATGAAGAAACCAAATTATCACTCTTTGCAGAAGACATGATGGTATACTTAGAGAACCCTAGAGACTCAACTAAAAAAACTACTAGAAACAATTCACAACTTCAGTAAAGTTGCAGGATTCAAAATAAATCCACACAAATCATCAGCATTCTTATATATTACCAACAAAGTTCAGCAGCAAGAGATAGAAGAAGAAATTCCATTCAGAATAACGGATGATAGCATAAAATATTTGGGAATCTATCTGCCAAGAAAATGTCAGAAACTATATGAACTAAACTACAAAACACTTTCCACACAAATAAAATCAGACCTAGTCAGTTGGAAAAACATTAAGTGCTCATGGGTAGGCCAAGCGAATATAATAAAAATGACAATACTACCCAAACTAATTTACTTATTTAGCGCCATACCAATCAAACTCCCAAGAAATTATTTTACAGATCTAGAAAAAATAGTAGCAAAGTTCATTTGGAAGAACAAAAGGTCAAGAATTTCAAGGGGATTAATGAAAAAAAAGGCAGATGAAGGTGGCCTTGCTATACCAGATCTAAAACTATATTATAAAGCAGCGGTCATCAAAACCATTTGGTACTGGCTGAGAAACAGAGCAGTCGATCAGTGGCATAGGATAGGATATCAGGACAAGCTAGGTAATAATGTTAGCAATTTAGTGTTTGATAAACCCAAAGACCCCAGCTTTTGGGATAAATACTCACTATTTGGCAAAAACTGCTGGGAAAATTGGAAACTAGTGTGGAAGAAATTAAGGCTGGACCCACATCTAACACCGCACACCAAGATAAGATCTAAATGGGTTCATGATGTAGATATAAAGAGTGATATTATAGCCAAATTAGAGGAACATAGGATAGTTTACCTCTCAGAACTGTGGAGATGGAATAAATTTATGTCCAAAGAAGATCTGGAACTCTTAATTGAACACCAGATAGATAATTTTGATTATATTAAGTTAAAAAGTTTCTGTACAAACAAAACTAATGCAGACAAGATTAGGAGGGAAGCATCAAATTGGGAAATCATCTTTACATTTAAGGGTTCTGATAAAGGTCTCATCTCTAAGATATATAGAGAATTGTCTCATATTTATAAGAATTCAAGCCATTCTCCAATTGATAAATGGTCAAAGGATATGAACAGACAATTTTCAGATGAAGAAATTAAAACTATTTATAATCATATGAAAAGTTGCTCCAAATCACTATTGATCAGAGAAATGCAAATTAAGACAACTCTGAGATACCACTACACACACCTGTCAGATTGGTTAAAATGACAGGAGAAGATAAAGATGAATGTTGGAGGAGATGTGGGAAGACTGGGACACTGATGCATTGTTGGTGGAACTGTGAACAGATCCAGCCATTCTGGAGAGCAATTTGGAGCTATGCTCAAAAGTTATCAAACTGTGCATACCCTTTGACCCAGCAACATTTCTATTGGGCTTATATCCCAGAGAAATCACAAAGGAAGGAAAGGGCCCCACATGTGCAAGAATGTTTGTGGCAGCCCTTTTTGTATTGGCTGGAAACTGGAAACTGAATGGATGCCCATCAATTGGAGAATGGCTGAATAAATTATTGTATATGAATATTATGGAATATTATTGTTCTGTAAGAAATGACCAGCAGGATGATTTCAGAGAGGCCTGGAGAGACTTGCATGAACTGATGCTGAGTGAAATGAGCAGAACCAGGAGATCATTATACACGGCAACAACAGTACTATATGATGATCAATTCTGATGGACGGGGCTCTCTGCAACAATGAAATGTTTCAAACCAGTTCCAATTGTTCACTGAAGAAAGTCATATACACCCAGAGAGAGGGATGTGAAATGTGGACCACAACATAACATTTTCATGCTCTTGATTGATGTTTGCTTGCATTGTGTTTCCTTTCTCAGATTTTTCTTTCTTGTAGATACGATTTTTCTTGCACAACAATGATAAGTGTGGAAATATGTATACATATATTTGATTTGTCAAGTATTTTAATATAGTTAACATGTAGTGGATATCCTGCCATCTAGGGGAGGGGTAAGGAATAAGGAGGAAAAATTTGTAACAGAAAGCTTTGTAAGGGTTAATGTTGAAGAATTACCCATACATATGTTTTGCAAATTAAAAAAAAAATTAGAATGGGCAAGTAGAAGTTAATGACTCTACAAGACATCAAGAAACAATAAAATAAGATCAAAAGAATGAAAAAAATAGAAGAAAATGCGAACTATCTTATTGGAATAACAACTGACCTGGAATATAAGTCCAGGAAAGATAATGTATTAGATTACCTAAAAGCCATGATCAAAAATAGAACATGGAAATCTTAGTTCAAGAAATTATCAAGGAAAACCAGTGGGTAAAATAGAGATTGAAGGAATCTACTACTCATCTCCTGAAAGAGATGCCAAAATGAAAACACCATGGAATACTGTAGCCAAATTCCAGAGCTCCTACTTAAAAGGTGAAAATATTTCAAGTAACTAGAAAGAAATAATTCAAATATCCTGGACACATAGTTATATCAATACAAGATTTAGCGGCTTCTACATTAAAGGATCAGGGGGCTTAGAATGTGATATTCCAGAAGGCAAAGGAGCTAGGATTACAACCAAAATTATCTCCTGTAGCAAAATGAGAATAAACTTTTAGGGATCAAAAATGGATATTGAATGAAATAGAGGACTTTAAAGCATTTCTGATGAAAAGACCTGAGCTGAATAGAAATTTATCTTTCAAATACAAGACTCAAGAGAAGCATAAAAAAAGTAATGGGGAAAAATCATAAAGAATGTAATGTTTAAACTGTTTACATTCCTACCTAGGAAAATATACTTGTAATCCCTAAGAACTTTATCATTATTAGGACAATTAGGAAGAATATTCATAGATAAGACACAGGTATTAGCATGGGTTTATACCAAAAAAAAATAATGAAATTAAGGGGTGATAAAGAGGATACACAGAGAAGAGAGGAGGAAGAAGTATAATGGTGTAAATTATCTCACATGAAAGAGATGCGAAACAATTTTTACAGTGTGGGAGAAAATGAGTGGCTAATAAACAACACTTGAACCTTACTGTCATCAGAATTGACTCAGATTATAGCATATATATTCAGCTAGGTATAGAAATCTATTTTAACCTACAGGGAAGGAGGAGGAGAAAGGGATTAGCGAGTGAGAGGGAACTGATAGAAGGGAGGGCAAATATGGGGAAGATGACCAGAATACTTTTGAGGACAGACAGGGTGAAAGGAGAGAGAGAATAGGAAAAACTGGATGAAGAAAAATGAATATTAATCATAAATTTTAAAAAATTACAGCAATTTTCTCTGATAAAGACCTCATTTCTCAAGTATATAGAGAATTGAACCAAATTTATAAGAATACAAGTCATTTCTCAACTGATAATTGGTCAAAGCATTTGAACAGGCAGTTTTCAGATGAAAAATCAAAACTCTCTAGTCATAAGAAAAAAATGCTCTAAATCATTATTGGTTAAAGAAGTGTAAATTAAAACTCTGAGGTACTACCTCAACTATCAGATTGATTATTTTCCTTTTCTGTTTTATTAGTCAATGTTGGAAGGGATGTGGTAAAATTAGAATACTAAAGCATTGTTAGGGGAGTTATGAACTAATTCAGCCATTCTGGAAAGCAAAAAACCATACCTACTATATGACCCACAAAAACCACTGTTAGATCTGCATCCCAGAGATTTAAAAAATATATATGTAAAAAGGAAAAGGACCTATATGTACAAAAATATTCATGGTGCTCTTTTTGTGGTGGCAAAGAATTGGAAATCTAGGGGAGGCCCATCAATTGGGGAATGGCTGAATAAATTGTATTACATGATTGTGATGGAATATTATTGTGCTATAAGAAATAATGAGCAGGATGTTTTCAGAAAAACCTAGAAAAACTTACATAAATTGAAACAAAATGAGTAGAATCAAGAGAACAGTGTTTACAATAACAGCAGTATTGTACAATGATCAACTGTGAATGACTTAAGTATTTTCAGCAATATAGTGATCCAAGACATATGATGAAAAATGCTATCCATTTCCAGAGAAAGAATTGACAAGAGTCTGAATGAAGACTGAAGCATACTTTTAAAAGTATTTATTTTTCTTGTGTGTTTGTTCTTTTTTTTTTTTTTTTTTGGAGGGCTATTTTCTTTCACAATATAACTGAAATGGAAATGTTTTGCATGATTGTATATATATGTCAACTTTATCAGATTGTTTGCCTTCTCAAGGGGTAGGGAAGAGAGGGAGAGAGAGAATTTGGGACTCAACATTTTTTAAATGAATATTAAAAATTGTTTTACATATAATTAGGAAAAAACCATTAATTTAAAAGAAAATAACAACTCTATTTAGCTTTTAAAAGTCTTTATGATTTGGCTCTAGCCTACCTTTCAAGGCTTATTGAACCATACTCTCCTTCATATTCTTTGCATTCTAGCCAAGTTGGTCTGTTTTCTGTTTTCTACAAACAGCACTTCATTTTCAGTCTCTGTACCCATGTCCAAGCTTCCTCTTGTCTAGAATATACTCCCTCCTCAGCATGGCCTTTTACAATTCTTGGTTTCTTTCCAAATTGATTTCAAGTTGCCACAGTCAAAAGAAAATTTGTCCTGGTCACCCTAGATGTTAATGCCTTTCCCCTGAAAATTATACTGTTATTTACTTTGTGCATATTTTGTATTTAATTTTCTGTGTATATGTTCCTCCACCTACTCAATGAATATAAGCTCCTAGTGGGCAAGGAACTCTCATTTTTTATCTTAATATCCCTATCTTGTAGTATAATAGTACATAAGGAATGCTTAACCAAAGCAATCGAATGAATGTGTAAAGTATTGCCTACTCTTTTCATATGTGAACAATGTGATTGCTGAAGGGACTGGGGAAAAATTGCATAAGGAAGATTGATAAAAATTAACTTGTGAAGAAACACAGTCTCTCAGATAAACTATTGAACACAGATTAGTCTAAGGAATGTAGGGAGAGGACCTGTTTGAAAATAACATAACTGAGATAATGACAGCCTTGTAACATTATAGGTCCCCATCAGCTCATTTGCTTGTGACTGTTTCTAGAATTTTGAAGTTCATAACTGACAAACTTGTAAATCAAATAACTGTTTGGGAACTATGGGAAAGTTATTATGGGTTCAGACTTGATATATTTCTTTAGTTTTACCTCAGAAAATGAAGTTTAGCCATTAAATCACTAGGCAATTCCCATTTTTAACATTAGCAACTATTAAGGAATCAAGAAAAGATGCTGTAAGAAGAAAAAGAAAGGAGGAAAAAGAAAAAGAATAAGCTTAGCCCAGGAGGAATCATAAGAACTTGGTTACAGAAGTGTTGGAGGGCTCCCAGCTGGGAAAACTATCCCTCACTTGCTTTGCTGGGAACTTGCTGATTGGAAGAGACATGGTTTTACTGATATATGAGAGCAGCTTCTGGAAGTTCATTGGGAGAAGGTTAAATTATACTACTGTATGCAAAACTATTGAGTTTGTTATTTTCTGATGTCATCTAAAACCTGAAAGGGAGCAAACTTCTTATTTCCATCTATTGTGAGCTCTATTTGAAAAGGAAAAATAAAAGGGAAATGTCACAAATCAGAATCCCTTATGATTTGTAGATATGAGGAGCTCAGCCATTATCTAATTTAAGGTCACTATCAGCACAGTAACATAACACTTTTTCAATGCCCATTAAATGTGGCCTTGAGGTAAAAGAGCATATTACTGCTTCATTGAGAGTAGAACAGAAGAAAGTTAACTTTTTTCCAGGAGAATAATTGTAAAGAAGAAAGGAAAGCAGAAAGGAGAAGCTAACTGAAAAGTGGCTTTGTGTTTTGTGAATTTTGCCTCCAGGGAATAAGGACATTAATGCCTGTAATCCAGCATTATGAATTGCTTCAGGCAAGGGAGTTTCCACATTTATCTGCCTTTCTCTCTGCTAGTTTCCTAAATGTATTTTCACTATTCCCAAAAGACACTATTCATTGGTGGAAGAGTATGATCTAAGTTTATTTATGGACTGTGATGCTGTAATTATTTTAAATTTAGGGTTAGGATGTTATCTTCTATTGAGTAAATAGTATGATTATGTTTGGTTTTTCTGCCTTATAGGTTAGTAAATATTTAAATGTAAAAATTTATTGTGCCATAGTAATCGATTTTGTGGAAATGGGAAATACACCAATGGAGACTCAGAAAAATAGTAGCAATTATATTTCCCTACACCATTTTTATCCTTAGGAGCTTAAAGAGTAATAATTTGTAGACTTGTGACATGCCTCTCTCTGGAAACCCCTAACCTGCCCAACATAAGTGCAAGTTGTATGAACAAGCAAGTCTAGAAAGGGATCTAGTTTCATGCCTGTGTTATAAATGAATGATCTTAAAGAATTGTCGGGCCACATGTCAAGGGAAGGACTTGAACTTGGGTCTTTGTGATTCCAGTGTCATCACTTTATTATGCCATGCTATTTCTCTATGGATCAGATTAATCCCTCCAAGAGTACTATTTTGTACACATCATTGTCCTACTTAGAAATCTTCAATAGCTTCCCTTTCTTCATAGAATAAATTCATTCAATCATAAAACATGGCTAGAAGGAATCTTAGAAATTGTTTTGTTCAATATTTCTGTTCTTTAAGTGAAGAAACTAGCCCAGAGAAGGTAAGAGGCTTGCCCAAAAATCACACAAGTGAGCATCGTGCTCAGTATTAGACACCAGGACTCTGCCCTCTTTTCTAGTGTTTTTTCCAGTATACTGTACTGCTTCCCTTAGCTTGACATTTAAACTCCTCCAGGATCTGTCAGATATCTCTTTATCCATCTAAAGTAATTTCTTAGTAGTATCCTATATAGACCTTTCATGAGGCCAGATGTTACATATGAATTCTGAAAGTACCATATTCATTTTGATCTCCTTAACTTTGCTGATGCTATTTCCTTGCTTAGTTTGTGCTCATTCATTTCTGCTTGTTTAATTTTAACCTTTCCATCAAGGGCTGCCTTCCTGCATGAAGCCTTCCTGAGCAGCCCACTCTCAGTGGGTTTTTCCCTTTTTCAATTCCTATGTTTGTGTTGCTACCTTATATCATCATTTATCTTCCTTATGTCTGTGCCCCATTTATTTAACTAGAAGAATAGGTACTGTATTGTGGTTTAGAGTTGTAGAGTTTCTCAGCCTCTGTCTTAATGCCTTTGTACAGATTAAGGCACCCAAAAATCTATTGGCTATGTTGATGATAATGTGCTGTAACCCATCAGTGTCTGGAAGGAATGTTGGCAAATGGGTGCAATTTTTCATGTTTTCTCTTTAATATAGCTTATTGACATGTGCATGCAGAATTGTGGCCCAAGTTTCCAGGCCCTAATTGTGAAGAAGGACTTCATTAAAGATCATCTAGTTAAGCTGCTGAGTCCCAGATACAACTTGCCTTTAGACATACAGAATAAGATCTTGAGCTTTATCATGGTAAGTCTGTCTTGTATCTCTGGGGATGTAATTCCAAAGAATTGGAAATTCCTTGTACAGATGCTGGTTGGTGTAATAATGATCTATTTGCAGAGCTGAGATTTGAGTTAAAATCTTGTTGAAACTTATTTTTATGTTAAATTAAAAAACAATAAATACATATAGTTAACAAATACCGAGAAATGTTACAATAATTTCTTCAAGAGCTCAAAGTAGTTTCCTCCTAAGTCTTTTCTTACTTCATATAACATTCTTATGAGGTTAGGAGAACTTACCCATTTTTTTTAATGGGGAAGCTAATTTCAAAATCATTGGCTCCAAAATCATGATTTTATTTTCTCATGCATGTTGCCTCTTTTTGCCAAGTTAATCTCCTATAAGCACAAGTTTGCACACATTATTCTACTGGGAAAGTTTTACTAGTGCTTCTTCATTTAGCAAGGGAGTGGCAAAAACAAGACTAGAATAAAATCAACAATAAAAGTAGATAATGTTTAACTAGCACTTGCTTGAAGATGAACATTACCTCTTTTGATCCTGATGACAAGCTAGTGAGGTAGGTCTGTTATGTATGATCCCATTTTACAAGGGAGGACACTGGGGCTCTTTGTGAGAACTCTTTGTCCGCTGCTTTTTCTAACTATATGACCTTTCTTGACTCTTATTGATCAATAGTATATATTCTTCAGGATATCTTATGGCAGGTTGTTTAGAATTGAGGATATGTGCTACCATCTAACATATTAGAATGATACTTGGGCCAATTTAAATGTATGTATAACATCATATACATTGTAAATACTAAGTTCAGAGTAAATGTTGAAGTGGAATTGGAGAGATCTCTAATAGCTGTTGTTTTCCAAGTAGACCCCCATATTTCTATATTGCCTTTTTATATTGTTGGGTTTTTTCCATTAAAGATTTTTCTTACATTTTTGTCTTTCCTCTTTAACACAGACATGGTCGCAGGGTTTCCCTGGAGGTGTGGATGTGAGTGAAGTCAAGGAAATATACCTAGAGCTGCTGAAGAAAGGAGTCCAGTTTCCCTCTTCAGAGATAGAATTTGAAAAGGAGGAACAAGTGGTAGGTAGCCTCATTTCCAGCCAGCTATCTATCTTTACACTTTGTACTAAGAGCTAATATTAATGAATTCCAAGAGGGCCTTTCTTTTTAAGATAATTATAAATATTAGATTGAAGTCAACGTACTTTGGTCTGCATGTGTGTTCCATGTAAGAATTTTCTCAGATTTAAATTCTGATCCACAATAGAAGAAATGTGGACAAGGAATTCTTGTTTTATAGGAATTGAAGAATGATTAGAATTGCTATTTGGTGTAGGCATTACCTCAGCACTCTCAGAGGTTGGAAGCCTGGGATTAAATTTTGACTGAGGGTAAAGAGAAGTACAGATAACTAAGAGAACTATTTATAGACTAAGTATAGAGTATAGAGTAAGAAACAGAAGCCACTCTTAGTTTGTTTTTTTTGTTTGTTTGTTTTGTTTTTAAGCTGAATCATAGAATATTTTAAGGAAAATGCCATTTAATTAGTTTTAGGCAATTATTGAGAAATAGAAGTCAAAATGACCTCACACTTCATCTGATTTCATTTTCTCAGTGCAGGAATAGAGGGGAAGTGTTTAGTCCAACATCACAAACAGCAAAAATTTGATTAAAGAAATAGCATAAAATTTGTTTAATATATGAATTTATTGTTGGATCCATATACATTGAAGAAATCCTTAACTTTGAATGAATAATCTTACCCTTTTTAACACGTTACAATTTCCAAATATTTGGTATGTGTTATATCATTTGATTTTCTATGAAGTAGGAATTACTACTATTCTCCATTTTACAAATGAAAAAAGTGAAACCAAGAGAAATTAAGTAGCTTTTCCCCAGTCAAATGGATCACAATAAGTGTCTGAAATAGGATTTGAACTCAAGTTTTCTTGATTCCAAATCTGGGATACTATCTGTTGTAGCACCTAATTCCTGTTAATGATTATTAATTAGGGAGGTTTTGTTTTGCTAAACAGTAATAATAACAACTAGCATTATATAGTATTTTTTGTGTGCCAAATTAAAACAAAGAGAGGAAATATCTAGCCTTGCCACCAGTCATTAATCCACCTTTGCTACTTTGTGTTAAGAGCTTTTATTGATTAAAAACAGGAAGATCCTTCTTTTTTAAGATGTTTGCAGATGCTGAGTAGAAGCCAACATCAGCACTTTGTGCTAAGTTCTTTACAGTTGTTTTATCATTTGATCTTCCCAACAACCCTGTGAGATAAGTGCTATTGTTGTCCCCATTTTACAGATCAGGAAATTGAAACAAATGAAGGTTAAAGACTTGCCCAGTTTCACACAACTTGTAGGTATCTGAGGTCACATTTGAACTCAGGCCTTCCTAACTCTAAGTTCAGTGCTCTTAACTATTATGCCACCTGGTTACAGCAGCGTATGTTTGAGAGGATGCTTTATTCACTAGAATGATTAGTCCTGGAAGACTAGAGGACACAGAATCATTCAGGTCTGCTTCATTTCTATGTCTGAAAGCCAAAATAATTAGGTTATATTGTTTTTCAGATGTGATATGACTATAAGTATATAAAAATAAGATACTCCTTTTTTTGCTGAATTTAATTTTAGTAGCTACTATTTTATAGCAATTTGACTTTTGCACATGCTTTAAAATAATATTTTTATAGTTAATACATATATATAGTATAATATAAGGGGTGTGTGTGTGTGTGCGCGCACGCAGTATGGTATAAGGGTTGCTACATACTTTACCTTAATTCTCATTTGATCCTCATAATCCTGTGGGATATATGCTGTGTTGTTATTGTCCCCATTATATAGATAGGGAAACTAAGGGACAAAGAAGTTAAAGCACTTGTCAGGGATCACCAAATAATGTCTGAGGCAGAATTTGAACTCAGTCTTCTTGAGTAACTATCTACTATACCAAGCTAACAGGGCAATTACATCTTGCCTTTTGAGAGCCTAATTGCTTAAAGCTCTGCTATAACTTTAAAAAGAAGGGCAGGGGGAGGAGGTAGGAGGTAATACTATTGTTTAAAAAATAAAGAAGACCCAAGGTTCTGGTTTTTTTGGCCATGATATTAAGCTATCATGGACATGGACATAGACACGTATGAGGGGACTTAAGACACACAGCTTTCACATAGCCTCTTTTTGCAGAATGTTAAAGTTCTTATTGATTCCTCTTACCTGAATTGTTCCTAGATGAAAAGGGAGATGAGGGGATAGGGGTATGTAGGGGTTTGGGGAAAAGATCAGAGGATGACTTCCCCTGGACAAGTGCTCTAAGAGTGACCCTAATGAGGAAGTTCAAGGGTTATTGCTACAGTTGGGAGGGAAAGCTGGGATGCGTTGGTTTGGTTTACCCCAAATAAGCAAAATCCATGGGTTGTGTTTTAATAGGCCTTGTCTCCAAGCATAACTAAGCCACCCCCATTTGTTCCATCTACATCAGTATGTTCATCTACAACTGCGCCCAAGGCTCCAACTATTTTACTGGTTGCGGAACAGGTAAAATCAATTTTTTTTTTTTTTTTAGTTTTTATGTATTTTTTAAATTCAATTTTAATTTTATAATTAAAGCATAGGTAGAAAGAGGAACTGAATGTGATTTCACTAGTATGGGGTATACCTTAGTAAGGAAATTCTAGCAATGCAGGTTGGCACCTTTTGTACAATTTCTAATCTGAGAGAAATGCTTAGATCATTGAAAGATTAAGGGACTTGCCTAAAACCATGTATCTAGCCTGTGTCAGAAGTGAGATTAGAATAGGCATAGGAAACTGCCTATGCCACATGGCCTCTCATTTAAAAAAAAGTTTTAAATTAATAAAACATTTAAAAACTTTTCTATGCCTTTTGTTGTATCAGTCCTTTATTTTTCTTTTTAATTCAATGAATATTTATTAAATGCCTACTATATGCCACTGTGCATTTTCTGCACATGACTACTTCATAGCCAGCATTGACCCTCTTCCTCATCTCCATTTATTCCCCCACTTACAACTCCAAAAGAACTTTCCATCATAATAATAATAACATTGCTAAGTTGCAGCCAATGACTATGATTCATAATGTATATAACATTCTTCACTCATCTTTCCATGCCTTTTGAATAAAAGGAAGACAGAGTATTTCCTCATCTCATCAAGATCAGTCATTTTAATTATAAAGCATTTGGCTTCGTTTGCTTGTTCTTTTCATTTGTGTTATTGTAAAAGTCATACTATTCTATAATTTTGGGTCAAGAAGTTGATATTGAGTCATCTGGCTCAGCTCTTGCCTTCCAACCATTTTAAAGCATTTTCTTTTTTTCTTTAAATGTATATATATTACCAAGAAAAGAAAGCCAAAATATTTCTGTCTTTCGTTTGCTGTTCAGTTGTTTTCAGTAATGTCTTGATTCTTTGTGATCCCATTTGGGGTTTTCTTAGTAGTGGTTTGCCATTTCCTTTTCCAGCTCATTTTACAGTTGAGGAAACTGAGGCATACAGGATAGAGTGCCTTACCCAGGGCCATAAAGGTAGGAAGTGGCTGAGACCAGATCTGAATTCAGGAAAATGAGTCTTTCTTATGCCAGGCCCAGCACTCTACCTACTGAGCTACTCAGCTGCCCTTTTTTATCTTTTATAACCTCTAAAGATCTGGAAAAGATGTATAGAAAATGAATTTCTTGGAGAAAAAAGTTTTTGTTTTTTTTCCTCCTAGAAAAGCCTATATGGATCATTATGAATAGAGGGAGACAAAGGGAGATGACTAGTGAGTGTGTTAAAAGATTCCTTTTATTGCTGTGAATTGCCATTAAATACTGCAGGTCCTGAAACGTCAGGTCTGTGAATAGCAAGAGAGCCTGGGATAACCACAAGCTGTGACTGGAATAACTTTCTGCCTTGGTCTGGGGCCACAATCCTTCTGGGCTCTTGACAAGGGTTGGAAGGGAGAAATGAGGAGAAGCAGAGAGCAGAAGAGAGGGAGTGGAATGGGCAAGCTGTATACAAGTCACAAATGCTGCTTACTTAATTAACCCAATTAATTATTAGTTAGTGTTAGACTAAAGAAAATGACTGCCTTTTCTGTTGTGAAACTTGGCTTTTAGAAATCTTTCCTTTTCTTTATGAATACCCTCCTCCAACAACTCCTGTAGTTGTTCGTGTAGTAGTTCAGTATGTTCAAAACCTTCCTCTGGCCTGAGGTCAAAGCCTTCCTCCTCCCTTCTTTTCCAAGTTTATTGTGTTAGACTGGGAAGGAGGCAACTGCTGTAACAAATGTTTCTAGTGTTATAATCCTGAAGGCTAACTTTTACATTTTCTAAAGCTAAAATTTCAGAGCTGTAGTTGTAGGAGCTTCTCTTGTATTTTCATGAAATATTAGAGCTACAGGGACCTTAGAAAGTGTTTCTGACTGCTATATTATTTCTGGTGAATCTGTTTTTGCATTTCTAGAAATTACCTATTAGGGAAATATTGTACTATAGATACAGAGCAGAAATGGCCTGCAGAGATCACCTAATCCAATTCTTAACCTTTTTGGTGTCATAAACCCCTTTGGCAATTTGGTGAAACCTATGGACACCTTCTCATAATAATGTTTTTAATTGCATAAAACAAAAAGGTGAGACTGGTAAAGGAAACCAGTTATGTTGAAATAGTTATAAAAATATTTCCAAAAAAATAAGTTCATAACCCCAAGTTAAGAACTTTGACTTAAGGTATTTTAGAATATCTTAATACCTTTCACCTAGAATTCCCCCGATTTCATATGGAAGTATATAGCTCAGAGAGCTTAACTGACTTGAATATGATCCATAGGTATCAGTTGGAATTTGAACCCAGATCCTCTGATTACAAATCCAGGAGCCTTTCCATTTCCAAACAAGCTCTAGGTTAAATGAGTGAATAAATGAATGAAAAAGTTAATAAGTATTTATTAAACACATATTGTATATCAGTAATTGTGCTAATCTTTAAGGATTCAAAGAATGACAAAAGCAGTCCCTGCCCTTAAAAATTTCACAATCTAATAGGAAAGACAACATGCAAAAACTATGTACAAACTAGCTACATACAGGATAACTTGGAATGAATCTCTTTCTTTTTTTTTAATAAAGCTTTTTATTTTCAAAACACAGGCATGGATAATTTGACAACGTTTACCCTTGCATGGCCTTGTGTTTCAAATTTTCTCCCCCTTCCCCCTATCTCCCCTAGATGGCAAGCAATCCAATATATGTTAAACATATTAAAATATGTGTTAAATCTAATATGTGTAAACATATTTATACAATTCTCTTGCTGCACAAAAAAAAACAGATCAAAAAAAGAAAGTAAATGAGTAAGAAAACAAAATGCAAACAAACAACAGAAAGAGTGGGAATGTGATGTGATCCACTCGCAGTTTCCACAGTCCTCTCTCTGCATGTAGATGGCTCTCTTCATCACAAGATTATTGGAACTGGCGTCAATCATCTTATTTTTGGAAAGAGTCATATTCATCAGAATTGATCATTGTATAATATTGATGTTGCCATGTATAATGATCCTGGAGTCAATTTCAAAGGAAAAACATTAGGATTAGGAAAGGTTTATGGAATGCTTCTTCTCAGAAGGTGGATTTTAGGTGAGACATGAAGAAAGCTTGGAAGTAGAGATAAGCAAGGGAGAACATTCTAGACATGAAAAGACACAGGTAGGGGAGATGGAGTGGGGAGGGGTCTTGTTTTGGGAAAAAATAATGTCACATAATCGGTAGAGTATGTGAATAGGAACAAAGTATATAATAAAGACTACAAAAATAAAAAAGGAGGAGGTTATAAAAGACTTAATCAAACTGAGAATTTTTATATGTGATCCTGGAGGTAATAAGAAACTGCTGGAGTTTACAAAATTGTATTAGACCTATGCCTTAGTAAAATTGATTTGATAGATGAGTGAAAGATGGACAAGATTAGGGAGAGATTTGGTTTAGGGAGATCAACTGGCAAGTTATTGCATTAATCCAGATGTCAGATAATGAGGGACTGCCCTAAGGTTGTGGCAATGTCAGGAGAAAAAGGAGCATTATTGAGAGGTATTGCAAATGCAAAATTGATAGGACTTGGTAACACAGATTATTGGAGGTAAGAAAGTAAGAATGAGGCACCTAGGTATCCAGCCTGAATGACTGGGAGGATGCTATACTTCTCAACAGTTATATTTAGGTTAGGAAGAAGGGAAAAATTTTGGAGGAAAGATAACAAATTCATATTTAGACATTAGATATCTTGATTTTATGATGTCTATGGGACATAGACATAATTAAAGATTTCCAAGAGGTGAATGGAGTTGTAAGACTATAAGATATTAAGTGAAAGAGTAGAGGGAGATAAATAGACTCAAGAATCATTTAGGTAGAGATGGTAATTGAATCCATGAGAGCCAAACACATTGCTAAGTGAAATAGCATAGAAAGAAAGGAAAAGAGAGTCATGGGGGACTCATCACTAATAGAAGAGACCAGGTTGAATATCTGGGAAAGTAGATTGAAAAGAAGCAGTTACACAAATAGAAGGACAACTAGGAGAGAGCAGGATCATGAAAACCTAGAGTGAAGAGAATATCAAGAGAAGAAGAGTTATTAACAGTGTCACAAGCTGCAGAGAAGTCAAGAAGGATGAGGATCAAGAAAACATCAGTAGATTTGACAATTAAGAATTCACTAGTAACTTAGGAGAGAAAGTTATGGAAAGGTAAGGTTGGAAACTAAAGTATAAAGAATTAAGAAGAGAGTGAGAGGAAGGGAAATAAAGCCACTTATAGGTTGCTTTCTCAAGGAGTTTAGCTATAGAAGGAAAGTGAGGGAAAAAAGGAAGGATTATCTGATGATAGCTAACAGGATTGAGGGATCAATTGAGGGATTTTTGAGGAAACCTGCCAATAGAAGGAGAGATGGAAAATAAGTAAGAGACTGGGGATGATAGGACAAATGGAATCAGATCACTTGTGCATGCAGAAGGGTTTGCCTTGGCAAGGAGAGGGACCAACTCATCAACTCAGCATGTGAGAGAGGAATAAAGGAGAAACGAATAAGGCATTTAAGTGATGTGAAAAGAGGAACAGGGCAGAAGAGGGAGCTCTCAGTGAATGGAATAATTTTCCCCCCCAGTGGAATTTGAGGCTAAACTCTCAGTTGAGATAAAAGAAAGAGGATTATGGAAAGTTTGTGGAGGCATAAAGAGGTTTGGGAAAGCTACAGGGGTTTAGTGGTATAATGAATCATTTAGAGAAGGTCAAAAAGATTGCCTTGCTGAAATAAAGGCCCAGGTGGGATAATGTAACAAATTTATAGGGGACTCAGCATAATTTTGTGATTTTCTCCAGTTCAATTAAGCTGCATGAGAATAATTATAGTGATATAATCCAAGATGGTGATTGGCAGGTCAAGATCAGCAGTAGGAAAAGGGAGTAGGGAAGGGAACTAGAGCAGAGTTGAACTGGTTTACCAAGAGGTCAGAATGGGGAAGGGATGAAAGTAGCCTATGCAGGGTGATAGCCTGGGAAAGAACTGAATAGATAGAAAGATTAGAGATCAACATGAAGAAAAACTGGGTTAAAGGTAGCAAAATAAATAAAAGAATTTATGAATTTATGAATATGAAAATGGAACACTTGTGGGTTAGGTCAGATCAAGGGAAATATCCCCTCTGGGTCTAGATGAAGTGAAGTAGAGCAGTTATAGGAGATGAGTAAATTGAGGAACTGGAAGCTTATGTTGTTTAAGGCTGAAGTTGAGAAGGAAAAAAAGATGGTAAGCCATGGACTAATTTCATTAAGGGTGGAAGGAGAATGTCCTGGATATCAATAGATCCCAGCTACCATAATCTTGATTGGTTGACACAACAGATTAAATGAACTTCAAAAGGAGGAGAGGGTACTAAATGATAGTGGCCAAAGAAATATCTGGAAATGGCTATAGGTAGCAAGGGAAATAACATTTTTATAAGCACTTGCCACTTTCCAACAACTGTAATCAAATATAGTAATCAATATTACAAATAAATAATCAAAATTGTCCCTGTCCTCACAGAGCTTACATTCCAATAAGGGAAGACAAATACATATGTGTGTGTATGTGTATGAATATGATAAATACACATCTGTGTGAATATATATATGTGTATGTATCTATATATAGTTTGTGTGTTTATACATGTTTATAAATATGTACAAGAGGGGGGTAGATTTTATATGTGTGTAATGTTATTTCTAAGAAATGTGACTCATTTTGCTTTTTAGATTTTATTGATTTTTTTGTTTTTATCTTCATTCCTAAATATATTCTTTTCCTTTTCCCTCCCTATAGGGACTAAACTGTCCTTTATAGCAAAGAATAGAAAAAGAAGAGGTAGAAAAAAAGTTTTGAATCTTACGATATAGACAGCACTCCATACCCAAAGTCTTCAACCTCAGCAGAAAAGGAAGCTACATTTTCTTCCATTTTCTGGGGTCAGTTAGCTTTTATAATCATCTAGAATTCAGGTTTTGCTTTTTGTTCTTTTCATTTTACATTGTCAGTCATTGGGTTTATTGTTTTCCTGGTACTTCATTTTGCATCAATTCATCTAAGTCTATTGGAAGTTGTACCAAAGCAGTTCATATGAGAGCACATATCTCTAAAAGTCAGGAAACAAGGTGTCTGTTCTCTAGGCATCACCCTTACTAACTTTTTTCTCTCAACAGATTGGAAAATTGCACAGTGAAGTGGATATGGTGAAAATGAATGTGAAAGTAATGTCAGCCATATTGACAGAGAATACACCTGGATCTGAAAATCAGGAAGATATGGAACTCTTGGAGGTAAAATGTGTGATGGGGAGTGATTTTCTTTTGAATTTAAGCTCTAAAAATTTTCCCTAAAAATCAGTCTTGGATATGGGAGAGAGTTCAGGCATCTAATATGGTATTTTCTCTTTATTTCAGTCATAGGAGAAAAGAATGAGTCAACAGGCTGCAGAGCAATAAAAAAATGACAAAGGATTGAGAAAAGGACATAAGATTTGTTAAAGAGTTCATTGGTTTCTTTGGAGGGAGCTTTTCGAATATTAGTGCTAAGATCAGAAGGCAAATTGAAAAGGTTTGAGAAGTGAATGTGAAGAGAAAAAAATGGAGGTAATGAGAGTGGGCAGTTTTTTTCTAAGATTTTGAATAAGAAAAGGAGTATAGTTATAGCATAATAGTTGGGAAGAAGAGAAGGCCTGATGACATCTAGTAACGTGTTTTTTTTTGTTGTTGTTTTTAAGTATAGGAGAAACTTATGCATCCTTGTAATCAGGAGGGAAGGAATCAGTAGATAGAAATTAAAGATTGAAGGGAGAGGGGAATTGATTTTTTTTTTTTTTTTGCTTAGGCAATTGGGGTTAAGTGACTTGCCTAGGGTCACGCAGCTAGGAAGTGTTAGGTGTCTGAGATCACATTTGAACTCAGGTCCTCCTGACTTCAGTGCTGGTGTTCTACTCACTGCACCACCTAGCTGCACCAGGGGGCATTGATTTCTGAAGCAGTTTGCCAGAAAGGATGTTGGACTTCGTGAAGAGAAGGGCTGTTTCTTCATTAGAGATTGAATTAAAGGAGGAGAGAATTCATTTGAAATTTTGATAATTGTTGTTTGGTAAGTTGTTTCAATTGTGTCTGACTTTTATTGACCCCATTTGGGGTTTTCTTGACAACTGGTTAGCCATTTCCTTCTCTAACTCATTTTACAGATGGGGAAACTGAGGCAAACAGAATTAAATGACTTGCCAGGGTCACACAGTTACTGAGTGTCTGAGACTAGTCTGAGACTTGTCTTCCTCACTCCAGGCTCAGTACTTTATCTACTGCACCATTTAAGAAAAGGTGAAATAGAGGATTTCTGGTCAATGAACTTTTTCACAGTAGAGTTAGAGGTAATGCTTTCAGAGAAGAGATAATACAAAGGGATGATACAGGAGGCACAAGAAAAGAAGTTTGAAACAGTTGCCATAGGGTGGGCAGTAGAGAATCAAAAAGGAATAAAATAATCCTTTTGCTTCATTGAAGGCTCAAGTGAAATTAGGTAACAAATTTATGGTAGACCTACTTAGCAAAATTGTGTAATTTTTTTCTCTAGTTCTATTCAGCAGCACATGAATAGGAGCAAAAGGATTTTTTAAAATCCTTGTGGGGAAACTACAATTAACAAGGAACTCAAGTAGAGGTTGTTCAGTCATGTCTGACTCTTCATGGCCCCATTTGGGTTTTGTTTGGTTTTTTTTTGGGGGGGGGGTTGGCAAAGAGACTGGAGTGGTTTGTCATTTCCTTTTCCAGTTCATTTTACAGAAGAGAAAACTGAGGCAAATCAATGTTAAGTGACTTGCCCAGAGTCACACAGCTAGGAAATATCTCTGGCCATTTCTGAATTGAGGAAGAGGAGTGTTCCTGATTCCAAGCTAAGTTCTCTATCCATTGCATTACTTAGGTGCCCCCAAGTAGAAGACAATATATTAAACTATAGTACTACAATATCAATTTAGTAAAGAAAGAAGGTGAGGTCAGAGTGGGAGTGATAGACTTGAAGAGTACAAAGGAACAAAGAGGCTTGAGGTCATGGTTCAGGTAAAGAATAAGTTAAGGAAGAGTCAGGCATAAGATCAGTGAAAGAAATTTCAAAATTCTTAATCATGGAAGTAGAACATTTTCAGGTAATGCTTGATCAAGCTTGTGGCCAGTCATGTGTGGCTGAGGTTGAGTAAAAGTGTAAGTCATGTAGAAATCTTCTGGTACAAAGGCAAGGTTTGGGATGGAGAAAGGAATAATGTGAGCCAGGGATTGAATTTAAAGAAGGATACAGAATGACTTGGAGCCGATAGATTAATTCTACTAGGATCTAAACTAGCTGATATATTTAGACTGAATGAATTTCAAATGAATAGTCATTGTGAGGATCAAATGAGCTAAAATGCTTTGCAGATCTTGAGGTAATACATAAAGTGATGTTGTTGTTTGTTATCACATATTACTACGGAGAGAGATTGTTGCATGAGCCTTGGAGTTGAAGACCTTAGTTCAAATCCTGTTTCTGATGCATGCTAGCTGTATAAACTGAGCAAGTCATTTAGACTCAGTGCTCTATGTCACTGATATCAAACTATTATAGAAACAGAGCTATGCTATTGACTTAGAAAACCACAAACTAACATTATCTTTGTTGCATTACATCTTTATTTATTTTATTCAGTATGTCCCAATTACATTTAATCTGTTCAGGCTCTGAGTTTGAAAACTTTGCTTTTGGCAACTTTCTATATTTATAAATTGAAAAGAAGGTGGCTATTTGAATTGATGAAAAGATTTTCCTTATCCAGGAGTTCACTTCACCAGTTTCAACTGGTCCAGTACAGATCCAGTCCCTATCTCCACTTTTACTTGTCCTTATATATTGTCCTTATATTATATTGTCCTTATAACCCTTTTCTGAGAATGTATCTTGTCAAATATAGTCAGAAGAGAGTATAAATTATGTTAGAAACCATACCCAATTCAGGGCTTGTGAAAGAAGATTGTGAAATGATCTCTCCTTCCTTTTACCTCCAATACCATTTATTTTCTATACTCTCATGACCTGTTAACTGCTTTACCTACCTTAACTGCCGCTAGCAGAAATGATCTCTCCAATAGCAATTGTTTCTTTTTGGCCAGAAACCTTGAGTCCTCCCCTCCTAGACTGATGTCTTTTTTTGAGTTAGGTAAAAGAGATCATTCTCTGCCTCATTTCTTAATTACTGATAGGGCATTGCCTCAGTCAAACTGAGACCTGTTAAAGATCTTACCTTTAAAAAGCCACTGTCTCTCACTGCATCCAGGGACATCTCTAGTCATCCTTTCTATATCTTGCCTCTGGATCTAGGTGATTATGGAAGAGAAAGTGAGGCAGGTGACCTTGCACAGCCCTCTCCCCCTTCAGTCCAACTCACTTGCATGTCATGGTATCATCTCCCTGATGTCATGTCCTCTTCAGTAACGAAGGACAAACATCAGTCTTTACCATCCATGGTACCACACAGCATAGTGCACAGAATGCTTGCATTGGTAACAAGATGATCTAGGCTGAAATCTTACACTTATTATTTGTGTGACCAAAGGCAAATTATTCATTCTTTTTGATCCTCAGGAAATTAATAAAATATTGGCGGGTTGTGGCTGTGCTTGAGTGGAAGAAGTTCTCAAACCATAAAGAAATCACAAATCATTTAAATACCAAGGATTTATTGTCTAACTTTATATGAATCTAACTTTAGAGTCTAAGGTTGTAGGTTTACATTCTGATACTGTTAGTTATGTGGTATTTAACCTTCCCTTCTTTCGCCCTTAAGTTTTTTTTCTGTGTAAAATGAAAAAGTTTAATTAGTCTTTAAAATATCTTCCAGCTCTAAATCTATGATCTTGCAATCTCAGCTCTCAAAATAGATTGTAAGCTTCTTAAGAACAACAACTGAGCATTATATTCCTTTATATTCATCACACCACCTGGCCTAGTATATAGTAGATACTTGTATATAGTAGATACTCAGTATAGGTACTGGTTGTACAAAGAATGAAAGAGGGAATTAGAAGATATTGAAGATAAAATAATTTTGAAATCATTAAGATTATTCAAAAGAAGACTAAGAGAAAAACAAATGGAAAGAGTGTTAATGTGATGACCTATCTACTGAGATTTGAGCAAGAAGAAATGGAACAACATGAAAAAAAGGTGGTTAGCAGCTACCTTCTGATTGTGGAAGTTGTCAAAGTTATATACAGTTCATAATAAAAATAATGATAGTTCACATTTTTGTGGTGACATATGATATACAAAGGGCTTTCCTCACCATTCTGTGAGATAGGTCAGTGTAAGAATTATCATGCCCATTTTTCAGATGAGGAAACTGAGGTGCAGAAAATTTAGGTGACTTGTCCTCAGTCACACAGCTAAGACAGGATTCAAAACCAAATCTTCTGACACCAAGTCTAGTTTTCTTGGCAGACTGACTTGAATTTTGCATTGAGGAGCAGAAGGTTTAGAGATTCTCTCTAAGTTTCTTCCAGCTCCAAGATTGTGTTCTTTTTTGGGGGGAGAGGGGTGGACAAAATAATTGGAGTTAGATGATTTGCCTAGAGGCACACAGCTAGTAAGAGTGTTAAGTGTCTGGGGCAGAATTTGAATTCAGGTCCACACTGATTCCAAAGCTGGTGGTCTATCCACTGTGTCATCTAGCAGCTCCCTAAGATTCTATTCTTCTGAATTGTGGTGTAGGAATTCAGTAGTAGGGATGAGAGAGAAGGAAAGGCATATGTTTAATCCAGGTTCTTTGAATGACCAGATAACTATGCAGAAGATGTCAAACTGTAATTTTTTCTTCTTTTTTTTTCAACTTCCCTTCCCATTCAAACTTTTCAAGGGAGCCAGGCTGGCACCTTTTTTCTTATGCCTCTAAATTGTGCCCATGAGGTTGAATGTGTGAGGTTGATGATTAAAGTTATGTGTCTCTCCCAAGCTTAGTGACTTTTGAAAGAGTGAGAACCTTCTGATCATCAGAATATAACCCTCTTGATGAGCTACTTTTCTCTTTCAGTACAAACTTTTGAGCTGGTTGTTAAATTCACTGTAACCTAAAAAGCTGTCTTTGTTTCAGCACAGTAAGAAGTGAGGGTCTTTCAGCAAAACACTGATTGACATATGTACAAACAGCTGTTAGTCTTCCTTTCTTTGAGAACTTGGATCAATCTCATCTCATTCCCCTTGAACTACCAAGATTAATAGATTGCCAAGCTGTGGGAAACTTTAGACCTGCCTTTTTCACCCACATTACTTGATCTAGTCTAGGCTCCAAGTGGTTTGGCCCTCCTTTGAGACAGACATCAATTGTGGAGATCAAAATGAGCTGGTTTTTGAAAGGGTTTTTAAAAATTCTCATTTCCAGTCTTGCTGAGTATTATAGAGAACCTTTCATATTCTATATTTGAGTAGTCTTTTGGAGAGGAGAAATTGAGCAACATATGGACAGAAGTCATTTATATTGGTTCCAAATTCATTTCAAATTCATGTCTACTGTTTTGTCCTAAACTTCTTACAGCAATTGTATCCCCTTGATCTTGACACTACTGATAGGGCTTGCCAGCACATCAGTTAAGATTGATTTCTAGGAGTTTTTCTCTGAGCAGGAACAAAGAGAAAAGTTCTTTTACAATGAAGGATTTCTTTTGGATTTCTTTGCCAGCTTACCCTTGATGTAAAAAACTTGACTCTGCAGAGAATCAAAAAGCAGATTTAGTGATGAAACCTAGAAGATTTGCTAAGCCAATAGTGAAATCTCTATAGGCAAAGTAGTAGCTGAATCACATCACCTTAAATTTCCCCGGGAAATGACCCTTAGAAGCCATTTAGTCCAATCTCTTCATTTTTTAGAAAAGGAGAATGGGGCTCAGTAAAGTGACTTACTGAAGATCATAGAAGTAGCAAGTAGCAGAATCGGTATTGAATCCAATTTCCTTCTAATTTTAGATTCAGCTTTTTTCCTTCCACCTTTCTGTATAAAGCTTTTTCAAGGTTCTCTAAATTCTCTCACATATTTCTTACAATGTAATAATTTTTTTAAATACCCATGCTCAGTTAATTAGCCATTTCTCATTTAGTAGATTCCTATTTTCCAACTTTTTACCACTACAAAAAGTATTTTTTACTATAATATTTTTGTATATTTGGGACAATTTTCCTTGCCTTTTTGCCTTCTTGGAGAACATCTGGTAATTGGTATCCTGGGTTAACAAGTCCATACATTTTTTGTGATTTTGGAGAGATCTAATTGTTTTCCTTAATAGTTGGACCAATTCACAGTTCCACCATTATGCTTCTGAGTACCAGTCAGTCTTCTCCCAGATTCTGCAATTTCATTTTTGAAAATCTGGTAGGTGTGAGGTATTTCTTTATTAATGATTTGGAGCATTCTTTCATTTAGTTGTTGATTGCATTCATTTCTTATAACATTATTGATGTTGTCTGCAAATATTTTTTCCAGTGAGTTGATCATTTAATATTAGTTGTTTTGACTTTGTTCATACAAAAACTTTCCATTTTCTTTAATTGAAATTTTGAAATTGTCCATTTAGCATGACATTCTTTTTTTGCTTCCTGAGTCTTTGTTAATCTGTCCCTTCAGTGACTGTTCTAAATCTCTTTTCTCCTCAAAACTCATATAACGCTCTCTCTAGCCACCCTTTGATTTGAGCACCTCACTTTTCATGCTTTATTAAGAAAATAAGACAAACATTGTGAGCATCCATCCCATCCCATCTTCACTTCTGCAATCCTCTTCTTTCTAATCTTTAGTCATTTCCTATCTACTGATTCGTTCCCTGCTTCCTGCAAACATTACTAAGGCTCTACCATCTTTTTTAAAAATCCTCTCAAAATACCCCAAAATCTACTAATCCTGTAATTCCCCTTCCTCAGCCAACTCCTTGAAAAAAAAATTGGTCTACATTGAAATTTTAAAGTCTTTCCACACAAAATCTCTTACACTACTCCTTAGTCTTTCTCTTGGACTTAGGAGAATTGGTAAAGTTATTGAATTCATTTTTTTAAATAGCTGAATAGGGAGTAGGATAAAGTTACTTGTAATTTTAAACCATACACATTAAAATACTATTCATTTTTTGATCCTTATTTTCTTCTTCCTTAGCATCTTTCTATTAGGATATATTGCTATGATGGGCATCTAATGTTTTATTTTAAATATGGCATTCAGATAGAGAAACAGATAAAGTCGAGTATTTAACCTATAACTTTATAATTAAAACAGAGAGTAAATGGACTAGGTTCCAGAGAGAGGGTTAAATTATATTGCAGTATAGACTGTGTAACATATACGATTATTATAGTATGTATATTATTGATAAAATATCAATATATAGTATGATGATATGCAATATCAATCAATTATCAAAATGGATAAATTATCCTACTCCTAATGTGATTAAATGCTTACTTTAAGGGAAACAAAAGCTATTCTTACTCATTGCCTCTACTTTTTGTCTTCTCATTTCTAAACTATTTGCAATCTGGCTTCTGAATTCATTATTCAACAGAAACAGTACTCTCCAATGTTATCAGTGATCTCTTCAGTTAAAAAAAATCGATTGGCTACCCTGACCTCTTTGTAACAATCAACTAATAAGTACTTATTAAGTCCTTATTACCTTTCAGGCACTGTACTAATCACCAGAAGTACAAAAGCAAAGAAGGAAACCTTTCTCACAAGAAGCCAGACATAGAAACAAGTCTATCTAGAAATACATAGGAATAAAAAACAAATAGATAGTGATGACTCAATACTATTGACTACCGTCTCTTCCCAGATCCCTTCTCTCTTTGATAAGCAGGAGTTTTTTTTGGTCATGATTTTCCCTGATCCAATGGCTTTTAAACACAATTCTGACTTTTATTGTTCCTCTGTTCATAAAGCCACATAGACTTTTAATTGTCTCATAAAATACAAAAGCCTCAACCTGACATTTAAACCCCTTTACAGTCTAATTCCAGCCTTCATTTCCAGGCTTATTTTAAATTATTTCCTCTTATATACTCTATATTTCACTTAAGCTGGGCCCTTTTTAGCATTCTATATTTTGTATGGTTTCTCCTTTATGCCTAAAATACGATTAATTTAGCATTTTTAAGTTCCTTCAAGACTCATTTCAAAAAATCTTTCATTATTGCTTTGGTGTTAGGACTCTCCCTTTTCAAATTATCTTGCTTTAACTTATCTGTATCCATGTTGTTTCATCTCCTAGAATATTTAGCTCCCTGAGGCAGGGAATGTTTTTCATTTTTTTATCTTTTTACCACCCAATGTTCAGCACAGAGCCTTGGACAGAGCTAGCACTTAATACATTGTTTCCTTAGTTCACATGAGTTGTATCTAGTTGTCTTTCATAAGCTTATTATTTATAGGACTCTCCTGACTTACATTTTCTCTTTTTCTGGATAGAAATTATATAAGACTGGTCGGGACATGCAGGAAAGGATCATGGACCTGTTGGCAGTGGTGGAGAATGAGGATGTAACAGTGGAGCTTATTCAAGTGAATGATGATTTGAATCAGGTTCTTCTTGGATATGAGAGGTGTGTATGGGTTAGGTTGTCTTCCTTCACTCAACTTCACCTTAATCAGGATTCTGTGCTGGGTCTTCAAGAAAGGTGTATGTAAAAGGAAATGGGTGACCCTAAGAAACTCCCAGCTTAATGAAAAAAAGCATCTCCCTTGCCTTGTAAGATCTCCCTGGCTGGCTGCAGATATATAACATACACGCTAAAGATGAAAGATGTTACAGAAAACAGTTTTGAGTGAATTTAGGTGATTTATCCACAGTTACATAACCAGGAGCCAAGATTCAAAACCAGATTTTCTGACTCCAAGTCTACATTAATTATCTTTAAAAAAAAATTTCAACAGTATTTTATTTTTCCAATTACATGTAAGCAATTCTACCTAAATTAATCTACTTATTCAGTCCATACCAACCAAAATGCCAAGAAATTCCTTTACAGAGCTTGAAAAAATAACAAAGTTCATCTGGAAGAACAAAAGATCAAGAATTTCAAAGGAATTAATGAAAAATTGCAAATGAAGGTGGCCTAGCTATACCAGATCTACAGCTATATTATAAAGCAGCGGTCATCAAACCATTTGGTATTGGCTTAGAAATAGAGTAGTTGATCAGTGTAATAGGTTAGATTCACAAGACATAATAATCAAGGACTATATTAATCTTTGGATTTAATGTTTGATAAATCCAAAGACCCAGCTTCTGAGATAAGAACTCACTATTTGATATAAATTGCTGAGAAAATGGAAAATAGTATGGCAGAAACTAGTAACTGACCAACATCTAACATCCTATACCAACATAAGGTAGAAATGGATTCATGATTTAGACTATAAGCAAATTAGGAGAACAAAGGAGAACTACTTCTTAGATCTGTGGAGAAGGAAGGAATTTATGGCCAAAGAAGAACTAGAGTACATTATGAAAGGCAAAATAGATAATTCTGATTATATTAAATTAAAAAGTTTTTTTGTACAAACAAAACTAATACAGACAAGATTAGAAAGGAAGCAGAAAACTGGGGGGGGGGATTTTACATCAAATTACATGTAAAGATAGTTTCCAACATTCATTTTTATAAGATTTTTGAGTTCCTATGCTCAAAAAGTTATCAAACTGTGCATACCCTTTGACCCAGCAGTGTTTCTACTGGGCCTGTATTCCAAAGAGATCTTAAAGGAAGGAAAGGGACCCACATGTGCAAAAATGTTTGTGGCAGCCCTTTTTGTAGTGGCTAGAAACTGGAAACTGAATGGATGCCCATCAATTGGAGAATGGCTGAATAAATTATGATATATGAATGTTATATAATATTATTGTTCTGTAAGAAACGACCAGCAGGACGATTTCAGAGAGGCCTGGAGGGACTTGCATGAACTGATGCTGAGTGAAATCAGCAGAATCAGGAGAACATTATACACAGCAACAAGACTATATGATGATCAATTCTGATGGACATGGCTCTCTACAACAATGATGTGATTCAAACCAGTTCCTATTGTTCATCGATGAAGACAGTCATATACATCCTGAGGGAACTGAATGTGAACCACAACACAGCATTTTAATGCTTTCTGTGAATATTTATATGCATTTTGTTTTCCTTCTTAGATTGTTTTTTTTTCTTCTCTCTATTAGATCTGATGTTTCTTGTGCAGTAAGATAACCGTATAGATATGTATACATATATTGGATTTTTCATATAATTTATCATATTTAGCATGTATTAGATTACCTGTCATCTAGGGGTGGGGGTGGGGGGAAGAAGGGGAAAAGCTTGGGGGAAAAAAAAAGCTTTTGCAAAGGTCAATGTAGAAAAATTACTCATGTTTTGTAAATAAAAAGCTTTTAATTTAAAAAAAAAAATTTGAGTTCCAAATTCCCCAACTTCCCACCATGGCCTCTCCCCTCCCCAAGACAGCAAGCAATCTGATATGGATTTTACATGTACAATCATTTTAAACATTTTTCCATATTAGTCATGTTGTGAAAGAAAAATCCTAACAAAAGGAAAAAACCATGAGAAAGAAAAAGTAAGCAAAAAAGGTAAAAATAGTCTATTTGATTTGCATTCAGTTTCCATAGTTCTCTCTTGGAATGTGAATGGCACTTTTTATCCCCAGTCTATTGGAATTGTCTTAAATCACTCCATTGTTAAGAGCTAAATCTATCATAGTTGATTATCTCACAATATTGCTGTTATTGTGTACAATGTTCCCCTGACTCTGTTTACTTCACTCGGCATCAGTTCGGGTAAGTCTTTCCAGGCTTTTCCAAAAGCCTGCTCTTCATTTCTTATAGAACAGTATTATTCAATTACAAAATGAATTATCTTTTCCAACCAGGCATGAATTCAGGCTACAGATTCTTTCCAGGTCTCTTCCAGCTACAAGATTCTATTCTTCCCAATTACCATTTGCTACCTACAGAATCTTGGCAAATTATCCAGTTTCTCTGGTTCACATTTAGGATAATAGTAGCACCCTCTGTCCAGGGTTGTCGTGAGGTTAAAATGAAATAATATGTGCCAGGGACCCAATATAACATGTGGCATTTATGAAAAGACTTGGTACCTATCTTCCCTATGAGCCAAAAGGGTTCAGATTCATTCTGACATTAACATAGGTTGTTAAGATGCAAATGACAGGAGTAAGCATTTTTTATTTTTTTTTTTGAAACCTGTTATATCCCAGGCACTGAGCTAAGTATTGTGACAGTTGCTCGTCACAACAATCCTGGGAGGTAGGTGCTATTATTATCCCAGTTTTATAGATGGGGAAATCAAGGCAGACAGGATAAGTGACATGCTGGGGGTCACACAGCTAAATAGTGTCTGAGACTGATTTTGAACTGAGGTCTTCCTGACTCCAAGCACAGCACTGTGTCCACTGAGTCTATATTGACCATCCAAATGAAGCATACTTTCTATTGCATTACAATAGAGCAGGTAAAATGGTAGGAATCCCTCCACTATTTCTTAATTTTGCCAAGTACTTAATCTGAATGACATGCATTATTGGTGTGTAGCACGTGTAAAATCAGATCCCTTTGTGTCCCAAGATACACCTCTTTGTTGATGCAAAGGTAACCAAGAAAAATTCCATGACTTTCCACTCAGGGCTGCTGCTTCTAAGTTGTTATTGGTTTTTTGTTTTGGTTTTTGGGTTGTTTTTTTTTTTGTTTTTTGTTTTTTTTTTGAGAATTCCATTGTATTTTGTAATAACTAACTGGAGCTTTCCTTTTAGATAGTGTGTGTATGAATGTATATTCATTTTAACAGCTTTTAACTTTAAAGGTCTGCCTCAGAATTAAGAAAAAATAGGTTCAGGTCCCTTCTCTTACACATAAGTGACTGTGATCTTGGGCAAGTTATATAACTTCAAAGTTCTCTAGGCAACTCTGTAATATACTTGCAGAGGTGCTAACTATCTTCATTATACTAATTAAGTCATAAAGTCAGTTCTTATCTCTGTCTCTTAACTTTGTGCTAAATGGGACCTGAAGAAACTAAGCTGTCTCCAGCATTTTGCAAAAGGATCTGAGAAAATTTTCTCATTTCCCAAGGGAAAGGGCCTTAAGCGGAGGAGTTCCATTGCGACTCTTAGGAAAGGCATACAAGTAGAATGCCAAGAATGTAGTAGGCATTTAATAAATAAATGGCGATCAGTAGAGATTTCCCCAGTAGAAATTCCACATACTCAACAAATAAGTCTAAATATTCCCAACTTCCATAGCTGTTCCTTAAATGAGAATGAAACCACTTTGAGAACAGGAACTCATTTTTTTGCTCTGTATCCCCAGTGTCTGTCATAGTGTACAGCACACAGTAGATGTTCAACAGATGCTCATAGAACTGACTTGTTCCCAAAACAACTCACAGAATCATTCTGGGATGACTTTCTTATTTGTGAAATGAAGGGGGTAGACCTAGACCAAAGCTTCTTAAACTTTTTTTTTTCTCAGAACCCCTTTTCACCTGCAAAATCTTCATGTGACCCAAGAAATCAGAAGTCTAGAGTAACAAAAAAAATCATTTCAGACATTTATTGAACACTAGAGAGTCAGTGTGGTATAGGGCCAGCTGTTGAATCAGGAAGACTTGAGTTTTAACTCTTATCTACTAACTGGGGCAAGTCCCAATTGCCTCAGGCAAGTTGCTAAGGTTATAAAATAAATATAAAATATATTATAATTATAATGTATAATTATATATTAATATATACAAATGAAGATAAATATGTTATAATATAGTTGTATGTTTATATATAAAATATAATAATAAAAACATTATAAAATAAATAAATAAGTAGGCTCCATGCTGGGAAATTTTCTACAGAGATGAAATCACAAGGATAAATCTGTGTGCCACACCCATGCCCAAAAGAAAAATAATTTAAAGTCTAGCATTTATTAAGAACCTTATCTTGTACAGCAGTACTACTCTCAAATCTAAATGGGGCCTACTAATTTGTACGTAAGGATTCCTATGAGTCATATTTAAAATGTAATATTTATTTTTTATTGTGTTTTTATTTATTTTGTTAAATATTTCCCAGTTACATTGTAATCTGATTCATACTGCACTCAGGAATGATGTAGGTCTCATTGGCCCATGGACCATGTATTTTATGTCTCTGCTGTAGAAGGCACATAACAATAGCACTTTGCCTTTCTATAGCTCTTTAATTTAGGCTATCAATACATAAATTCTCTTGTTTTCTTTTGAGAATAATTGTTTTTTTTTTTAAAATCAGGTTTTCTCGAAATAAGAAACGGTTCCTGGATCAAAATGGGAACCAAGGGGAGGCCCAGAAGGTGAGTACTTAGAAATCCAAAACACAAATGATTTTTAACATTTTCAGAATGCAGTAAGTGTCATAGAAGGTATTTGGGGATTTCAAGACTTGGGTTCAAATACCAGCTTTGCCTCATACTATGTATGTCATCTTGAGTGACTCAAATCATTTTTTTTTCTTAAGCCTCAAGATAAAAGGGAATGGAGTAGACATTCTTTAATATCCCTTCCATTACAAAATAAATCTTTTGAGACTGTGACATCTAATATTCTCTCAAAGAAGTTTATTAATACTTTAGGGTTATCTTTCTGTGCTACAAAGAAATCCTCAGCTGTTAAAAGCATCTCAGCAGGTTGAGCAAGAACTTATTCTTGTAGATAATAAAATGGGATTAACATATAACCTCCTCAAGGGAATTCCTCAAAAAAGGACCCTTTTCCCCAACATCTTTAGAGGGAGCATTTGACACTTGTTTTTGAAGTTGTTCTTTTTAACTAAACTTGAATTTTCATTTGTTTGTTTCCAGAATAACTGTGAGCCTTCTGCCCCATCCAGTGATTTACTTGATTTAAGTCCAGTTCCAAGCTCTCTGACTTCTGACTTGCCATTGGAAGGAGTCCATGCCATGAGTTCTCAATTTTCTGGTTTAAGTAAATGAATGTCCTGTTTTGTTCAGACCAGTCAAAGAAAAGATTCTGGTTGGGTAGATAATTAAATGCTACCTGAGAAGGAATATTACTGTCTCAGAAGACCTCTCTTCTTTTCTACCTTATTCAAGGGTTCTTAACCTGGGGTCTGTGAACTTCGCTTTTTTCTTTGTTTTTTCATATTTTGATTACTGTATTTTTATATAATTGGTATCCTTTCATCTATGTGTTTATGCATTTAAAATATTATTCTAAGAAAGGCTCTGTAATACAAAAGAGGCTAGGAACCCCTACTCTAATGGATAAATTTCTGCTAGATGATAATGACATGCCTTTAGATGAAAAGGATAGCCAACAGTATTGGGAATTTTTTGGAAGTGGGACTGGAGAGCATTAGTGTTGGTTAGTTAAATTCAGTGAATTTCTACTTGATAGTATTAAATACCCCATGGTACCTAACAAAATTTGTCAAGCTTTTTTCAGAAGCTAGCCAATATTTTTACTCCTATAGTTCTTTTAAACAATACCCTTTAACTTTCATACTTAAAGTTTATCTAGGATTTCCAATCAGCCATCTTCCAATATTTGTCTGTCTTGGCCAGTGAGTTGCTTCTTGCTGTTTTTAGCAGTGCCTGAGCCTTTAACTTAATATATTGTTTGGCACTATAGTCACTCAATAAATGCTAGTTGTCAGATTTTGGTTGCACTACAGTAAAATGATGGGGAATAATTGGTACAGGAAGAGGCAAGAAAGAATGCAAACATTCCAAGTTAATTAGAGAACAAGATATGATGGACTATCACAATTTAATGAAGAGAATGCTAATAATAATAGCAATAATAATAACAGGATTAACAATGGTAAAACTTGCATTTATATAGCACTTATTATGTGCCAGGTACTATGCTAAGCACTTCGTAAATATCTCATTTAATCTTCACAGCCACCCTAAGCATTAGGTGCTATAATTATCCTCATTTTACAATTGAGAAAACAGAGACAAGAAACAAATTGGCTTGGTCAGAGTCACAGAGCTAGGAATCATTAGAACTAGATTTCCACTCAGATCTTCCTGACCATGTTCAGCACTCTTATCCAGTATATCACCCAGCTGCCTCTAGATAGAGTTCCCACCCCCCTTTTTGTTGTTGTTAAGGATTTGGGGGGGGGGGGAGATGAAGAAAACTGATACTATATGAAATCATTGTGTTTTTTCTTTTATGCCTCAAGGCCTTCCACAGCCAAAATACTCCACATAATTGATTTGGAGTTGGCATTTTTTCTAGGAGTTAGTTTTTCTTCTAAGGATCATTGCTCAAACTGAAATGTGCTTATATTAAGCAAAAGATATTTTGTCCCATTTATGATATGTTGCCTTCTTACTTCTATTGATCAATGGGGCATTAGATGGATCATGAAGGAAAGAAGAGAAGTCTTTTTTTGGTGTGTGAAGTTTTTAGATGAAAAAAGAAATTTCTCCCATGAGGCGCTTAGCTCAGCCGTGTTTCAAGAATAGTTTTAATAGTTTATCAGTCATATAGAATACCGTGTGCTACCAGTCATACTTTTGTAGTATTCTGTTGATGCAGAGCAGACAATGTAAATTTCTTATCACTCCCTGTACCAGACAGACATGTTAGAATATCATGTGCTACTAGTAAGACTTTTGTAGTATTCTGTTGATACAGAGCAGAAAATATAAATTTCTTATCCCTTCCTTTTTTTCAATTTATCACTTAGCATTGAAATACCCTGTTTTTGTTCTTAGCAAAAAATATATATATATATATATATATATATATATATCCAGTAGAAAGAATACTAGTTCTGTAATCAGACAACTTGGATTCTAATCCACCTTTGTTTTTTATTCTCTGTGCAACCTTCAGATTCAGAAATCACTGAATTTCTCTGGTTCACATTTGTAAAAATGAGAGCATTGAACTACATAGCCTTTGAGATGTCTTCCATCTGTAGATATATGAGCCTTTGATCCTAAATGTGGTCTTTCAAAGAGGTTTGCATGGTTTTGTACCAGGGTTAATGTTCAGATATCCATCTTTAAAGTAGATATTTTATATTGTGAAAAAGCCATCCAAATGATTGGTTAAAGCAGTAGTGGTAAAGTAAGTCCATTTTACCTTTCAGATGTTAGCTCTCCACTTGCCACTGATGCCAACTCTTCAAACCCCTTGCGTCGCTCACAGATGGATTTACTGGCCTCGGAGAATCCAGAAACATCCCTGTAAGTACTATATGAGACTCTTGCAATTGTCAGAAAGCATCCAATGATGTTTTTATGGTAGGCCAGAAATTGTGAACCTCATGTATGTTCTGTATTATTTCTTTCACATTTCTTTTCAGATAAGAGGGCACTGTTATGGCTTACTTATACTCTACCAAGTATCTTTCTGCTGACTTTTGGCTCACTTATGATTTTAATTTGAGAGTGTGAAATTCCATGATTCATGTAGCCAAAGTGGGTGAGAATAAGTGAAAACCTCTATTAAAAAAGATAGACTTTAGCAAAGTGCAGTTTGGGATCATAGAAAGCACTGTGTGGTTTTGGGAAGTTAAGTAATCTGTCTCATTCTTTCTGTTGAGTTCTAGGCCCAGCTCCATAGTATTCATTCATTCATTCTAGGCCCGGCCCAGCTTGGGTAATACTCACTTCTTGTTCACTTGGTTTTATCTGCTTGGTGTACTAGACCAATTTCTTTTGAATGACCTTAGATCTCTGGTGAAGTAATGCAGTGAACATGTATGTATGTATGTATGTATGGGGATCTTGTCCAGTGTTCCTAATT
>JAJPUD010000730.1:399236-420724 GCA_023553655.1 Myrmecobius fasciatus | reverse complement strand
TTCTTGGGCCAAAAGGGATTGCAAGTGGAAAAAGTTTAAGAAGCCCTACACCTAGAGGGTCTTTGTCAATGAAATCTAAAGCCATTAAAATTGGACTGGGAAAATTGGCCTATGCGTGTACATATTTATATATTTATATGTATGTGTATTGTGTACATATTGTGTTTATGTGTAGGTATATGTGAGCCCCTAAGTGGTCCAGTGGATAGAGTCAGCAGGACTTGAGTTCAAATTTACACATTTATTGGCTTTGTAACCATGGGCAAGTCAAAACCTGTTTGCCTCAATTCCTTATCTGTAAAATGAGCTAAAGAAAGAAATGGCAAACACTCCAGTGTCTTTGCCAAGAAAACTCCAAATGAGATCACAAAGAGTTGGATATGACTAATCAAACACATGACAATTTAACAAAGGTATATATACTTCCACATATACATACATAGCCACTCATACCTTCTTGATATATTTGCCATGATGAAAGCAAACAGCTTTTGGCATGCATAACTTTTTTTTTTTTTTTTATAATTTTATGCCTCATTTAAAATTGTTCAGCGAATCTCAAATTATCAATACTCTCCTCTAGTTACATTTTTTGAGAAATCTTGTGTGATATTGTGTATTAAAAGGAAAAAATTTTTAGAAGAGGGCCTTTATAAGGATATATTTTGTACCATCAAGTCAAATATTGGAAGATTAATTTGGGGGGTTTTAGTAATTATCAAACAATATTTTTATGATTTTTTATCATCATATGATTATAAATTATAGGATTTTACATTTTTGAATTATAAGGTATCAAACAATATTTTTTATAATTTTTTAATTTTATATGGTTGT
The DNA here is from genome assembly GCA_023553655.1 of Myrmecobius fasciatus. Taxonomy (NCBI): domain Eukaryota; kingdom Metazoa; phylum Chordata; class Mammalia; order Dasyuromorphia; family Myrmecobiidae; genus Myrmecobius; species Myrmecobius fasciatus. The sequence goes on along the minus strand of JAJPUD010000730.1, from coordinate 419,887 downwards.
AAATTATAGGATTTTACATTTTTGAACTATAAGGAACTTTACAGATTTGCTAATCCAATTTTTCCATTTTATATTTGAAGAACTGAAGCTAGGAGAGGTTAAATGAATTGACCAAAGTCACACACATGTAGTAAGTAGCAGGATTGGAATGTGAACCCAAGTTCTCACTCCAAATCCAACACCATGCTTTCCATTCCCCCATACTTCCTCTAATAATCATCCTCCAAGTCTTGGCCTATTTATAGTTTCTGAGACTTTCATCAAGGAGATATTGAATATATGCACTGCCCATGATCATAAAGATTTGATGAATGTGAGAAAGCCAACATACAAGCTAGCAGTTGATGATCTTTTTTGATAACTTTTTTGGGGGGCAGTGATGCAATTTGTGTTCTTTTTCATTCTTTTGGAAACTTCCTGTCCTTAAAAGATGCTTCAAAACAATACAAATTTCTTTTTGTATATCTGTAGTCAGATCAATATTTTTCTCAAGTTCCTTTTCCTGAGTGTTGTTTATACTTCCTTATTTAGGACAGTAGGTAATAAGAGTCCAAATGTAATAGTGGCTCTCTGGTCACAAACAATGAGACTAGATTACTATAGAAGTATGAAAAGATCTGCTCTGTTTCACATCTATTTGTTATCCCTTCGGATTCATCTATAAAATCTCTTTAAATATTTTGGCCCAGTTGGATCCTCTGCTGACTTTTCCAGAGACTTCCCTTCCTTTCACATTTTTTGAGATAATTTTCTTAAGTTTTATTGTTGCTATTTTTTAAATATCATAATCCTTTCTGGATCTACCTCTCTCCCTTCCCACACAGTCCTATAAGAAGTCTTCTTTTTTTTAAATAAAGATTAAAAAAGTTGAGCAAAATCAGCTAACATGTTTGATATTGAACAAAATATTCCAGAACCTAAGTCTTAGCCTCTTCATTTAATGGAACTACGTTGTTTGTTTTCTTTGTTCTTCTCTGGAGCCAAAATTGGTCATAATAATTATAAGCCTTCAGCTTTATTTTATTATAGTTTATTTTTTTATTGTTCTTTATTTACCTTCTAGTCATTGTGCATATAATTTTTCATATTCTGCATACTTCACCTTCCATCAGTTCATTCAAGTTTTCCCATTTAACTTTGTATTTCTCCTTTTCTTTGTTTCTTACTAGTATAATAATGAATTGTACCATAATTTATTTAGCCATTCCTCAATGGGCATATATTTTATTTCTAGTTGTCTGCCAGCACAAAAATACTTCTAGAAACATTTTCTTATGTTTAGGGCCTTTCTTTCTTTGACTTTCATGGAGTGTATGTTCAGTAATGAGATTTGGGAGTCAATTGCTCATAATGTTCAATTACTTCCTTCTGTTATGTTTTGCAAATAAGATTACTCCTCCCTCCACCCCCAAACTAATATTGTTTCTGGTTACTATATTTCTCCACCTCCTAAGATAATCAAATACTCTTGGTGAAGATATTTTCTGGGTTCTTATGGCATCCTTGTTGTAGGAATTTGTGAGATTATAATGTCATGTCTTTCCTAACTCTAAGACTCATTCCACAACATGCAAGCATAAGGTGAGAGGACACTTGAATACAGCTAAATTGGCCCCAATCTCACCTATTTTTAAAAGCTGTGTTGATTATGAAAAAGGGGAAGTAGACATATATAAAAACATGGTTTATCATTACTTTTGGGAAAATTAAACTAATAATAATCTCCCATCTGGCACTTACTATATAATCATGGACATATTATTTAGCTCCTCCAGACCTCAATTTTCGTATTTGGAAATTGATGGTGGTGCTATCCATATAACTTTCCAAACTGGGCTATTAAGGGAATTAAAAAAGTTCATATATATAAAATAGTATATCTTTAATATAATTATAATCACTGTCTTAATGTTAACCTATTATTGCCTTTTAATTTTCTGTAATTTTTTATTTTTGTTCTTACTAGTCATTGATTCTAGTACACAGTTAATAACAAAATTGTTTCTCTAATCCCATTCTTTTTTTTTCCCCTATTGTTTCTTCTCATTTTTAAAAATGGTGTTGAGAACCTTCCTCTTTTAAAAAAATGACATATTCATGATATATAGATTTGTGCAAGGCCTTTGGCTTCTTTTATTTTTTTATTTTTTATTTTTTTTGCTTTTTGCTGAGGCAATTGGGGCTAAGTGACTTGCCCAGGGTCACACAGCTAAGGAATGTTAAGTGTCTGAGACAAGATTTGAACTCAGGTAGTTCCGACTTCAGGGCTGGTGCTCTATCCATTGCGCCACCTAGCTGCCCCAGCTTCTTTTATTTTTTAATACATTTTTTGCCATCATCCCTTTAACTTTTTTGCCATCATTCCTTTATGCCTGCCTTTGCATTAAAGCACCAAGAAGTAAAGGGTATGTTCTATATTGCTTAAAAAAAAAAAAAAAAAAAAAAAGCTCTAGCTCTCTTTATGCTTGGTTCCTTCATGATCAATGAGAGGTGGTAAGATGATCAAGTATCTGAAGAAATTATTTTTCCTGTTGCCCTTGAAATCAAATACTTTCAAGTGCTAAGACAGAATGAAAGTCAGCTGGATCTGTTTCAACAAGATGTACTATTTGCTGACTTTAGTTATTGTTAAGGACTGTTAAGGGGTCTCCTGAATGTCTTGAGTTGGCATTTCCTAGAGACACTGGGCCCAGAATATGCCCAAGGCCCTGCAGATGTCAAGGACAAATCAACTTACCTAATCTATTGTTTCCACCCCAAGCTGGATTCCTTATGTGTCTGTGAGAGGCAAGACTGATTCTAGCCAAATGTGCCTGGCGAGAAAATGGTTGTGCAGGTGGGGTCCTTTGCAAATGAGTGGATTCTCCTATTTTCATGGTCTAGCAGTTCTTCAGGGAAAATAAAATGCAGCTTTTCCATTGCTTTACTCCTTCCCCTCAGGAGGGCTTTTGTCCTTTTCCCCACCTTTACTGCATCTTTCTCCTCCTATGACATGCTTCTTTGTGTTTTCTCCTCCTCCTTTTGTTGTACTGTCATAAATATGTAAACTTCTGTAAGGATTGTGAACTCTTTGGGTTCCATATACATGTTCATTTCTTTTTGTAATAAACCTGATTTTCACATTGTCTTATAACACTGTGATTGCCTATTGACATTGCCCCTACCAGGGACATAGTACATTGAAGGGGAAAGTTGAAATGTACTTTTGTTTTTAGTAAAGACATTATGGTGCATTAAAAAGAATGCTTATCTTGTAATTGAGATCTGAATTGGGTTCTCTAACACAAGATGTACATGAAGTTGAGCAAATTACTTCCTCTTTCTTCATCTGTCAGATTTGGGTAAGGATGTTTATACCACCTACAGCTGAGAATGGTGGTTAGGAAAGTTCATGAACTTGACAAATCTATACAAATATAAGCTGTTTTGGCATTTGTAGACTATTCTGCTAGAAATGATTGTTTCAGCTGCCACAAGGCAAGGCTTTTGCCAGTGTTCTTTCTCTTCTTGCAAGTTGGTAGCATTCTCAGACTTTTATACACAAATAGGTGGTTGAATTCAGAAGGAATCCTAATGCATGTGGGGAATACTAATATATTCATGCTGTCTATATGGTAGACTGCATCTTTGATAATTGGGAAGGTGGTCTTATTTTTTCCATCACTTTTCTTAAAGCACTGATATTGATATATTTAGCCCTTAGTGCTTATTGAGCAGCAATCTTGTATAATGGGATATATCTCTTATGTGGACTAGTCAATATTCTCTTTTGGATTGTGGTTTTATATGTAGATATGAACCTTGCAAGATTACAAACTTCCTGAAGAGAGAGACTATCATATTTTTAGTATACTTTCTAGAAACCATAGGACAAGGGCCTTTCGGATTGCTTGATAAAGGGTTTTTTGTTGGAAGAATTAACTGTAGGGTTAACTATGGTAGTCATGCACTGTTATTCCACCTTCTTAGGTTTCTTCAAAGGACAAATCAAAACATTTCTTCAGATCATCTGTATGACAGTGTAAGTACTTTGCACATAGTAAGTGCTTAATACATTTTTTCTTTATTCTTTTAGATTTCTGGGTGAAATGTTCAGGTTTAGGTCTAAGCATTTAAAACTGCCTCTTGGTTAAATGTTGGGGAAAGGAGGAAGAGGGAGGACAGACACACATACACACAATCATTCACACACACACACACACACATAAAATTGAGAAAAAAATATGTGGACCTGTCCATTTCAGTTCTCTATCTCTTGCAACTTTTTTTCTTTTGAGAAAAAAAGAGAGGTCTAGGAGGTTGGAAAATATGACACCTTTCACCACAACCCATACTGTTATTGATTTAAATTGATTTAAATCTCAAACTAAGAGTAATTGTTTTGATCAAAAACATTTTCCCATACCACCACGAAATCTGTTTTACCCTTCTTTTTCCCCCCTCAAGACAACTGGTCTAATTTGACTTGAGTATAACATGATACCAGAGGGTAGCCATAACTAGTGGAGATGGTTACTATCTGCAGTGAGGAGACAATTAAAAATTACTAAATGGGTGACAGTTCATAAAAACCTAGTTATAAAAATATCTAACTTGTAATAAACTAAAAATTACATCAGAGAATCTTGACCCATCACATTCTGTTCTTTACTGATATTTTAGTTTGTCTGCTTATCCTATCTCCTTTAGGTGTTAACCCATTTAAATCCAGTCCTGATGCAGCCAGCAAATCTTCAGGCTGGCCATGCAGGACCTTCAAGCTATAGGCCCCCAGCTTCATCCAGCAATCAACAAGGTAATTGATACTTTAAAATTTGAATTTTAAATGGATCATTCTGAACTGTATCAACTGAGTTTTGAGCAAAGGAAACCTTAAACATTAGGAAAATATATGATTAACAACTGTGTATCCTTCAATTAGTAATTTTAAAATTCCACATTCTTCCTAATTTGAGTTACAAGAAACTTTGTAATGCATATCAAATCCCATTGTGACAAATTCTAACAGGTTATTTTGATGTATGAAATTTGATTGACTGTTTTGATTTGCACTGCATAGGATATCTATTAATTATCAATGCCATATTAGAATTGATTCATATTGGTGGTTTTAAAATATAAAAATGCTCATCCAACTCTGTTACAAAGTACTGTTTGTGTTTTTTCTCTCCTTGTTTCCTAAATCTATAGCAAGGAATGATCTTTCACCACCCAATTACTATGAGGTCATGGAGTTTGACCCTTACGCTCCAGGTGCCACTACAGAGTAAGTTATTCTGGAAACCATTTATTGTGTCTCCTCCCTTTAACAAGATTAGTCAAAGGGACTTAGTGATAGGTTAATTTTGCTTAGAACTCAGTGAAAATTGATGTCATAATTTAAAAAGACTTATCACTTCTTTTAGAAGCTATTTGAGATTTAATGTTCATATCATCCTCAACCCTGTAATTTAATTTTTTTTTAAGTAATGAAGTGTGCATTAATTCATTTATTGGTACATGCCTTTTTGCCTGAGAAAGGGCACTTTTTTTTTCCCCCTAAGGCAGTTGGGGTTAAGTGACTTGCCCAGGGTCACACACCTAGGAAGTCTTGTGTCTGAGGCCAGATTTGAACTCAGGTCCTCCTGACTTCAGGGCTGGTACTGTAAACACTGCTTCACCTAGCTGCCACAACGGGCACTTTTAAGAGAGTTTACAGCAATGGTAGTATGATAGCTCTAGGTAAAGTTTAGGTAATTAAAAGATGTTTCCAAAATGGAAAAAGTACTTTTGTTTTTTTGGAGTCTGTTTTTTTTTTCTTCTTATTCCTAAGAGGTGATGAATATTTTAAAACTTTTAGTCTACTCACATAATGCAGTACTGTTAGGTGACTAATTCACTAACAACCATGGAACAGCTTTAACTGGCGTTGACTGAAGGGAGGAGTGTTTAATTTTCTGATTAGATCGGAGTCAACAATTTCTCAACAAGAATGATTGAAATGATGTTTTTGAGATTTAAACTTTGAGTTACAAACCTTTAAAAAATATATTTTCTGGTGACCCATTACCAAACAAAGACCTCTCATATGGAAATATGAAGTTAAATTGATATTTTATTATGAGACTTGGCCATGTAATGGATGAAAGACAAAATACAGAACTGAAAGCAGCATAGATGAAATTTCTGCTAGCAAATGTACTTGATTTAAATATGTATTCAATGTAACTGATTTTTCCTTTGTAATCCTCAATATTTTGTATATTTAAAAACATTCTTAAAGAGCATCCATAGATTTCATTAGGCTTCCAAAAGTGAGGGGTCCCTGAGATTTATAATTTTAAAGATTAACTTTATACACATTTCATTGTGAAGATTAAAATAAATTTGTTGGTTATACCAATAGTTTTCTTTTTTCACTTAGTAAAATGAGATTGAGAAAACTGTGGCTTTTTTTTTTTTTTTTGCAGAGCAATTTATGAAGAGATTGATGCTAAATTCCATAAGCCAATTCAGAATCATACAAACGGCTGAAAGGTAAATATTTCAATTTGGGATAGTATTACCTTCCTTTAAAAAAGTATAAGTAACTTGGACATCTAGGTGGGTCATTGTATAGTGTGCTGGGCCTGGATTCAGAAAAAATCCGACCTCAAATCCAGCTTCAAAAAAAATCCTGGGGCAGGTCACCTAATTGCTATATGCCTCAGTTTCCTCATCTGTAAAATGGGGATAATTTTTTAAAAATAAATAAATGTGTCAATAGCACACAATGTTATTTTGCTTAATCTCTCAAATCAGCGATTTGAGATACTGTCATTTCAGTAACTAAAGTGAAACCTTGGCTACATTTGCTATAAATCATTGGGTAGACAATTTGTCTAACCAGAAATGTAGTAATTTACAGATATTATGTTAATATATGTTAACATCTGTATGTTACTTTAACTGACATTAATATGTATTAATACGTATTGTTAATGTTGATGTTAATACATATTAATGTCAGCATTAACAAAAAATATATAGTCCAATAGCAATGTCAGAGAGTGATCAGAGACAGCATATTAGAGGTACAAGAATAGTTTCTGAGATTATAGGAAAAAAAGGACAGCTAAGTTCTTGGTTATAAGAAGGCTCTCTGGGGAAAGATACAAGGGCAAATGAGGTGATATAAACACAAAAGTATCAATAAAAATCTTTTTTTAAAAAAGGGAAGCTTACAGCATAGAAAAGCCTACCAATATAAATGATATACGCTCTTCAGTATGTAGAATTTAGTAATCCTTTGACTGGCTTCTGCTGCTTTGTAATACCATAGGCCAGGCTCCATTCCTTCTTTTTTGTTCAGTCGTTTTTAGTCATGTCTAGCTCTGTGACCCTATTTGGAGTTTTCTTGGCATCCATTCCTTCTACCTCTTAATATCACAGAATGGAATAAAATTCTCATTAATACTTTGAGTTAACTGAAAAAATAAATTTGAAAATCTGGGGTTTTGTTTTTATGTTTTTATAAAAAGTTTCTGCCCAGCCACTTTAGGCCAGTGATCATTTACTTAATAAAGAGTTCCACAAATGTTAAACTTACACAAAGTAATGAGTTTTTTAAAAAGGTCTTTAGAAGATTGCTTAAGTTTATTCAATTGGTAATGTGCATAATTCCTGAAAGGTTTAATGCACATCTAAAAGGATTAAGGATTTGTGGATATATTCCATTCCCAAATTATCTTTAATAAAGGTTTAAAAAAATAGTATAGTCATTTAGCATTTTAACTTTTTTTTGCAGATTTTAGAGAAATCCATCATCATACCCCTCTGATACAGTAGATGAAAACTATTTTATTACTTCTTGAATAAATCATAAAATAATTGATAAAACTGGAGTTGTAATTCAGGAAAAATATTGTTTAAGTGCCTTCACTTAATTAAAATTGAATGTAAAAATAATCTTGCACTTCTGAAAATATTTTTAGCTTTTACATTTTGAGCTGGGGCATACAAGCCTTTTAATTATTGTAGTTTACATTTCATGTTTGTAATTGTCATTGGAAAATGTATAAAAATTCACTTTTTAAATGATTATTAACCTTAAAATAAAATATATTCTTTTACTGTAAAATGTATTATTTTTATAAAAGATTTTGTTCATAGTAAATACACTGAAATTACACATCTGTGTTGTAATGTAAGTAATATTAAAGGAAGAGTAGGCAAAGGAAGTAATATTAAAAAATAATTTAATACTTAACATAGTCTCTTTACAAAAGAGTTTTTGATGCCAAGAAAAAGCACATAGTACCATACATACAGTGAGATGTTAGTATCCAAGTGTTTGGAACCCTCACTATAAAGGTAATCTGGTAGAAATTAGTATTTTGAGAAACACTAATATACTATACTTCATTTCTAATTTACAATGGCATTGTTTTCTCGCCAGTGACCTCAAAATTAAAATATTTAAGTATTACAAATATAAAATAGCAACTGAATTTTAAAATTCAAATCTTATATTTACTCTTTGCCCTGGATTAAACTGTAACCCTTTTGCTTCTGTTCACTAATAGTGTGGTAACTATTTTTAACAATTTTGTCAGGTTAGTAGCTTACTCTATATGCTGCCACTAAACCCGAAGCCTAAAGAAAGAATCTTAAAAAAAGAAAAATATTTCTCATTTCTCAGATGTGGCACTACTCTGGGAAAAAATATCACAGAACAACACTTTTGAACTGACAGATGAGGCTTCTTTTTGATTCAATTTGACCTATGACTTTAAATGTCACTGATTTCAGAAGCTGATTGTAAAACAAAACAAAACATAATTGTATATATTAAGATGGCCAAGATAGCAGAGTGAAAACACTTGGCAAATGGGAAACTTGAGTTATAGCCACTAACTTGTGTAATATACTAAGCAAATCTTTTCACCTCTCAGGATTTCAACATCTTAATTTTAACAGAAGAGATGAATGAGATGATCCATTAATATACTTAAAAGCAGCTTTGGTACTTTACATGTGATCTCAGCAGATCAACAGGTCCACATTTGTTGTGTACTTATGAAATTGAGTGGATTTTTTTTTCCTGATATACCACCCCTCCAAAGAAAACTTGATGCTATTTTACAAATATGATTTTAAGTTGAAATTTGCACCTAGAGAGTTTTATTCATTAGTATCTGCATTCTTATGGTCTCATACAAAGTAAAATATTAAAATAATTTATGAGGAAAATATTGCAGGCATATAGTGATTCTAATTTTTGCTCCACTAATATTCTTTCAAAAAGAGCTGAGAACATGATTGCTCAAAAGATTATAAAACTAAGACAAAAGAATTAGGAAAGGGCAAAGGAAAGACATTTTTCATTTCAATTAAAGCCTGGGACTGGCAATGTATGTCCTTCTTTTGCTTCGAAAAACGTGTAAGAGAGAGTGATCACATCAACTTTTGCCATTTTTGGATCTTCAGCAAATTCAGGATCAATGAAGAAAAATACAGGCATATCTACTTCTTCTTGAGGATTAAGCCTTTGTTCTTCAAAACAAAAACACTAGAAATTGAAAAGAATAGTTATCGTTCCTATTTGTACAATTATAGAATTCATGACTTACACTGAAAACAGTATTTCAATTTATTGTCATTACTTTATCATCCTAGAATTCAGTACAGAACCGGTAAATTTTAAAACTTGGTAAGACTACTGGCTAAATTTGGTTTTAGAAAACTACAGTCTGTTAAATGATCTAGTCTCAAAATACACTTTCTCTTTCCTTTGTTGTAAGAGCTTTAAGTTGCTCTAGAGTCCAGCTTCTTAAACTGCATTGCCATCCCACAGAGTCTTATAACTGAATGTGGGGGTCATAAAATTATTACCAATGAATGTTTGATTTGTATACCTATTTTATATACTTATAAATCTGGAGTCACATAAAAATTTTTCAGGTAATAAGGGGTCAGGAGTGTAAGAGTTCTAGAGGGTCAATCACTGAAAATCTTGGACAAGTAATCAAAGGGGAAAAAAACCTCAAAGCTTTGAATTTATGCTTCTATTTAAAGTAATATGACTTTCAAGATTGTTACTTTAAGTCATCCAAAATATAACAACAAATTGAGATGGCAGTTATGCTATCTATACCTTAATCTTTTCCATGAAAAGTTTTTACTTAGCATACCTGTATTTTGTTAAAATACTGTCCAGCTTCAAATGGCACAACATTATATGTAGATATTCCAATTACTGGTTTGTCAGTAGGATTTTTAGCTTTGTAAAATGCCAATGCAGTCTCTCCTGGTGCCACCTGTTTTGAAGAAAAAAGCATGTACTTTATCTATATTTAACTTTTTCTTTCATCAGTTGAATTGCTCCCCTTACTGGTCAAACAAACCTAAATGAAGTCAAAGAAAATGATTTAGAACTGAGAAAAGAAAAAAATTAGTTTAATCTCTTCTTACAGCCCTATAAATGGAAGCCTAGTTCAGTTCAACATACAATAAATGTCTTATGTGCAAAATGGTGCCTACTCTTATAAGACAGAAAACTAGTACAAAATAACACAAAATAAGCTGATGAGAGATTTTTTTTAAAAATTGAAAAAAAAAAAAAAGTCGTCTGTGTGTGGAAGGAAGATTATTGCTATTTAGGGAGGATTTAGGAAGGTTTCCAAGATTTAACTTGAAACAAGAAGGTTTACCTGAGCAACAATCTCCTCTATAATGATCACGACAAACAGATGATATAGCCTTTACTTACCTAAAGTGCTCCTGCAATGGAGAATTTTCTACTTTCTTAGGAAGACAATCTCAATTTTGGTCAGCTCTATCACAAGTTTTTCCTCTCACTGGACCAAAATAATCTGCTTCCCCATTGATTTTAGCTGAATCATTCATTTGTATATTCATTAAAGATTAAGTACCTACCTCTTTAGATAACTAGGCTAGATAGTAGGAAACATAAGACTGGGTTACCTATGTCTTTAGGGCACTGGGCTAAGTAGTAGGAAACATAAGTTTGGATTAGACAGGGTTCAGAAGTTTACAATACAGTAGGAGAATAATTATGACAAATAATATAATACAAATGAGGTAGACTTGCAACCAAAAAAAAAAAATGCTACATAAGATCAGATGCTATTCCCAACTAGTAGAGCTAAGGCCAATATTCTGAGGTAGGCAAGAATTCAACAGGTAAAGAGATAGGATGATGACCAGGCACAGAAGACAGGGTAGACCACTTTTACTGGAATAATTACTGACATTTTTATTGCACTTTAACGGTTCAAAAATTACTTAAATGTAGTAACTCATTTTATTTTTATAACAACTCCATTAAAAAAAGAAACTATAAGCATTATGCCTATTTTATAAATGATCTTAGTCATGTTCAAAGGTTAACCCAAAGTAGGATTCTTCACACACACACACACACACACAGAGACTTCCCTTGACTCTAGTGCCCTAGTTCCTAAATTATACTGCCTCTGGAACACAGGCTAAAATGGAAAAGAGTAATACAGGTCTGTCACCTGGTGGAACAAGAGTAGACAAACTAAAAAGGTAAAGCAGAGTCAAAGGCTTCGCCCAAAAGGAAGGAGACATTAGGACATCTCAGTAGGATATCCAAGTACAAGTATTCTTGAAAACAGCTAGAAATATATGACTAGAACCCAGAAACAAAGCTAGGAGTACAGACTTAGGGGTTTTCTGCACAGAGTTGGAATGAACAAGATTGCCAAAGGAAAGGATATAAATAGAGATGAAGATCAAAGACAGACTTTAGGAAATACGAGCAATAAAAAAGCAGGAAGTAGACAGGCTGGTGAAGGAGTGGTTAAATGGGGTGGGGAGGAGTCTCAAATTAATGGAAAAGAAAAAAATATTAGCAAACAAAAGTAATCAATTGTGTTAGAAGCAGCAAAGAAGACGACTGGGGAAAAAAGCCAGTATAACTTCTGGGATTCTGAGGACATTGGTGAGTGAGGGAGTAATTTCAGCAGAATGAAGACAGAAGCTGGATTTCAAAGGGCTGAGAAGATGGAATAATGACAAAATGAAGGCATCTGCAGATAAATTCTAATAGATTTGTGATGAAAAGTGCCATCCACATCCAGAGAGAGAACTCTGAAGACTGAATGTGGATCAAAGCAGAGTATTTTCACTTTTTTGTTGTTTGCTTGTTTTTTTTTCCCTTTTGATCTGATTTTTTTTTTCTCAGCATGATAAATATGGAAATATGTTTAAAAGAATTATCAGATTGCTTACTCTCTTGGAGGAGGGGGGGGAGTAGGAGAAGGAGAAAAATTTGGAACACAAGGTTTTGTGAAGATGAATGTAGAAAATCTCTGCATATATTTTGGAAAATAAAATACAATTAGAAACTAAATAAATAAGGACCAGTACCTGGATAAACTAGAAGGATTAAAAAAGACTGAGCATATTAAATATCTAAACAGATTTGGAAAGAAATAGGAAGCAAGCTGAAAAAAAAAGGAAAGATTGAAGATGCCCTGAAAAAAGAGGAGCTGCCTTCAGAATCAGAAGCTTAGGGGGAATAGGATCAAAAATCTATATATAGGGCTTAGTAAGGAAGAGTGATGCCTTGATTATTCTAGGCTTTAAAAAAAGTGATATTGCAACAAGAATTGAAGAATAGAGGAGGGGAACCTGAAGAAACTAAAGCAGGATGTCCTCAATCTCCTGAGAAAATTTAGACTAAATTCTATTTAACAGAAGAGGAGTTTGAGGGAGAAAAGAAAAGCTCTGAAACACACTAGGGAATGAGTCAATCACTGAAGATAAAGGATGTAGACAGAATAATGGACTTTTAGTTGTGATAGAGTGTATCATCGCCCTTAACTTTTATCTTCTCAATATTAAATAATCCTAGTATAGCATGCTCTCCAGATCACTAACAAACCTAATCAAATGGCTCATATATCAGAATGTTAGAGACAGAACTTTTAAGAAGGGATAGCAAAAAGGGCAAGGATCCTATGAATGAGAAAAATGGAGTGAGGAATAAGAAATATCAAGAGACTTATTGACTTTGAAGCCAAGAGTAACAGAAGTATCCAAAGGAAGTAATCAATGTATCAAATGCTACAAGAAAGGTCACTGGGAGGGTTTTTTTCCTGAGGCAATTGGGGTTAAGTGACTTGCCCAGGGCCACACAATTAGGCGGTGTTAAGTATCTGAGATGATTTGAACTCAGGTCCTCCTGACTTTAGGCTAGTGCTCTGGGAGGGAATTTCTAAAAGGTTGCTGGTGACCTTTTGGAGAGCAATTTCACAAAGTGGGGAGAATAGGTAATGAAGAAAAGCAGCTGATGACAAAGTGAAGGCATCATTAAGTATAAAAACTTTCAAGTTGGCAGTCATGGGGGAGAGAAGATGATGAAAGTACCTGGTTGGAACAGACATGTCAAGGAAAGATTAAGGAGCTAAGATATAGAAAACTGATCACGTTTGTTTGCAAGCAGATGAAGAGGATCCAGCAGGGAGGGAGAAACAAGAGGAATGAAAGAGAGGTAATGGTTTAGAAGGAAGATTAAGTAAAGACTGAAATTAAAGGAGAAAAAAACAGTTTTGGCTGTTCATTAAAGAGAATATGCAATTTAGTAAGTATTTTAATTAAGAGTTTATAGCAGTGATATTAAAGCTCACCATGATCATTTCATTAAAATCCAGAACCTGAAACCCTGAGATATTCAATTCTTGGAAGCAATGGTGGAAAGAATGTATAGGGGGAGAAAAACTAGGCAGAAATAAGAGAGGAAGGAAAGAGATCAAGAAGGAGTAGGAGGGATGAAAGAGAAAAACACATTAAAGTGATTAATACTAGTCATAATTTTAAAATATTTAGATGAGTTTTTTTCTAAAGACTTGAAATTTCTTAAAGTATTAGTAAAAATATATTTTTGAATTAAAGTTATCGAATCTGGTACTATCTCTAATGCTACCCCTCTTCCCCCATACTTCTCTCTGGGCTTTATTCATTTGCATTATGAGGGCTTGAATGAGATAAAACTTTTTAGCACAGACTATTAAATGTATCAATCACTTACATATATTTCTGTTTGTTGAGGCCTAAAATTCCAGTGGAGACTTGCATGCACATCTGCATTGAAGGTGACTTTAACAATTCGATCTTTAACAGGTATCATAGTCTCAATCTGATCTGAAGCATGACCAGCTACAGGTGACCCACCGAGTCCTGTAGTCTGGGGAAAAAAAATATTACAAAGTATATTAAAGATAAGACTTAGATTTTTATAGAGGTATGTCACAATCATGAAATGTTCCTTTGAAGCATTATTACAGGATTAAAGGATCCCTCATCAACTTGGATTAGTGAAGTTAGAGAACCAGGCCTAGTCAGGAAGACTCACCTTCCTCAATTCAAATCCAACCTCAGATACTTATTAGCTGTGTGACCCCAGCCGGGTCACTTAATCCTATTTGTCTCAGTTTTCTCATCAGTAAAATGAGCTGGAGACTGAAATGGCAAACTACTTTAGTCTTTATCAAGAAAACACTAACTAGCTTTTCAAAAAGTGAATGGAGCACAGCTGAAACAAATGAATAATCACAAAGATCTATAGCCAAAGATCTACCTCATAGGCCAAATACTTTTTTGGAGAGGGGGAAGGCATATAGGGTTAAGTGATAACCCAGTGTGTGGGCTAGATTTGAACCTGGGTTCTCCTGACTGCCTACCTGCTCCTCCAAAATCAAAGATTTTCAACCAACTCTTGATGCTCCAAAACATAATTTCTTTCCATCAAATCCCAATAATGCAGTGAAACACTATTTTTAAAAATAATTCTTTAAATGCATTTAAATTACAACTGTAACAGTGTTCCTAATTGCTTTAAAACTCATAAACATACTCCTACCATTTAAATTTGTGTTATCAGTGTAACTTTCCAGATAAGTATGAAATGTCTACATTTGTGCATTTATTTTACTTTTTAAGTGTTTAACATCTTAATTTCCAATTCTGTTCACTAAACAAAGAGGGTACCACATCTGGGGTCACATTTTGTGGTCACATCCCTAAGAACCCTTCTGGTCCAGCTCTTTAGCCAGTTCTAGAGCCATCTAATTATATTCAATTAAAAACATTTATTATGTTGCCAGCATTGAGTGAAGCATGCATATAGAAAAAAAAAAAAAAACAAGAGTACTTGTTTTCATTTTAAAGAGTAAACAACATATGTATGTATTTACAAAACATACAAAGCGGATACAAGCGCAAGGGTTGGGAGACAGAAGCACTATCAAGAACAGTCTGGTATAAAAGTTAGCCCCTCAGTTGAAGGAAATTCACAGGGATTCCTAAAACTGGAGGTGAGAGAGCAGTGTATTCTAGGAAAAGGCAATAGCCAGTGCAAAGACATGACTAGTTGTGTAAAGAATAAGCAAAAATCATAAAATGCATAGGAGTAGTAATGGGTAATCCGATTGGAAAAGCAGGATGGGAACCATGTTTTAAAAAAACTTTAAATTTACAAAAAAAGTTATTTGATCCTAGAGAGGGAGATATTGGGGTTCATCAAGTAGAGAGGTGACACCGAGACCTGCACTTTAGGAAAATTACTTTGCAGCAATGGGGAGAATGAATTGAAGTAGGCAAGTATATAGGGCAGGTCAGTTTAGAGGTTATCAACTATCCAGATGAGACCTGAAGAAGGCCTGAATGGAAAGTGGTTGGATAAGGGAAAAGACATGTAAAGTTGTAAAGACATGTTGCAGAGGTAGAACTGACAAGATCTGGCAATTACCTGAGAATGTCAGGTCTCCAAAGTTCAGCTGGGCCTTCCTGCTGCCTAATGAACAGGAACTGTCTTCTCAAAATGTCCTGTCCCCCAGGGATCCACACAACGTTGTTGTACACGAACACCATGCACTACATAACCTAATCTAACCCTCTTCCAGCTTTACCAGTTTTCTTACACATGACTCCCCAACGCGTGCTCTGAGCCTCCTGGCTGTTTCATGAACAAGACATTCCATCTTTTGGTCCCAAGCACTTTCTCTGGCCTTTCATTCTATGCCTGGAATTGCTCTCCAGTCTTTGCTCCAAACACTGACCTCCCTGGTTTCCTGTAAGCCTCAGACCTTCTGCTGGAAGCCTTCCCTAACCCCTCTAAATTTCAGTGTCTATTCTCTTTTAATCACTTCCTAATTATCCTGACCACAGCAGGTTTTGTGTATATTTTTTTGCATTTTAATCTCTGTTAGATTGTAAGCTCCTGCGGGCAGGGGCTCCCCATCTCTTAGCACTGATCTGAGAAATCGTTGGCACTTAAATGTCTCTTGAACTGAACTTAATGTTTCTGAATGAAGTTAGTCCTAAGGGCTGTGTCTCAGAAGACAAAAGGGGCCTCTCCAGAGCCAGGAGATGATCAACAGCATTAAAAGCCACGTGAAAGATAAACGAATAAACTGAGAAAAAAGCTCTGGATGGAGCAACAGTAGCTTGCATTCATGTAGCAGCTATTTTAAAATTCACAAAGCACTTAGCCGGTTATCTCCCTTGATCCTGATAAGGAGGCAGAAAGCGGTGGGTGCTCTTTTTGTTTTGTTTGTTTGTTTTTTTAAAAATCTCCACATTACAGATGAGGAAGCCGAGGCCTAGAGAGGGGAAATAACTGGCCCGGAGTCACACAGGTGCGTTCCAAGCCGAGCTTGGGACCAGCATCGTTCCCAATAAGGTCCCTCACGGTCTGCATGACCTAAGGCCTGCCCTTCCCGGCCCTGGGTCTGTTTCCCAGTATGAAAGGGGGACTTCCGGGCTCGGGTTCCCCGCGGCCCTCCTACCTGGCAGTAAAGGCGGTAGAGGGGCACGGCGGCGTAGGAGGCCCCGATCATGCCCACGGCGACCGCAGCCACGTACGTGAGCACTGTGCGATTCCGCCGCCGCCATTCCTGCTCCTGCTCTTGGGCAAACGGATTCGTGCTCTTTAGCCTCCACCACGGCGACCGCGGTTGAGGGGCCGTGGCTCGGCCGCCCCACCAACCCCAGCAAGCCTTGAGACACTTCCAATGGGGCCGCCCCAACACCGCCATGGCAACCGGGGCAAAGCGCCCGAGCCCCACTTCCGGCCTTGGGTAGCGCGAGATCTAGGCCCCGGGGCGAGAGTGACTGCCAGGACCTCGTGACGTCAGAGTACGGCGTCGGTGTCGGCGGCTTATTCCAGCCTGCTCCCGCGGGCTGCTACGGCTCCTCCAGCAACCTTGGCTTCAGGGGACGTTCTACGGCGGCCGGGCGGCAAGATTGTGGGTGAGTTCGCGTTTCGCTCCCGGACTCGAGCCCCTCCCCATCCGGCCCCCAAGCACCTAAACTTGAAGTTCCGCGCGTGGATTTCTTCTTGCTGCCAACCCTCTCCCGCCCGAGTCAGAGCTGGAGTACCAGCTTGATGGGAGACCCCCGGCATCATGCACCTGTATTCCTAGTGATCTCTCTGGACTCTGAGAGCTTTCATTCCTGTTGAGAAGCAAGGAGGGAGGTGGGAGGTAGAATCTGAGAATCTGAATGTGAATTCAACTTCTGGCTTTCTCTTGCTGTGTGACCTTGGGAGCATCACCCAACTTCTCTGATCCTCATTTTCTTCCCTGTACAAAGGGCGACTTGGCTGGACCAAAAATTCTTTCCTTTTTTTTTTTTTCTTTTCTTTTCTTTCTTAATTTTTTTTTTTTTTGGCAGGGAGGTGGGGGGAATTGACAGACCTTCTTTAGCATCCCACCAAAACGCATTTATTAAACGTCGTGCTAAACGCCGTGCTAAAAGGCAGCCCCATGGACTTCCTGTCCCATCCTACTCAAAAGTTTTACAAGGCATAAAAATGCATATGACTTCAAGTCAAATTAGCAAGCGTTTATTAAGAGCCTACTGTGTGCCAGAGAACCTACTGTGTGCCGGGTGCTGTGCTCAATGCTCAACCAGGGAGGTAGGAGCTATCTTTATTACCATTTTGCAGAGGAGGAAACAGGCTGAGAGAGGTTAAAAATCGTGACCTGGATCACAAAGCCAGTACTTGTTTGAGGCTAGTATTTGACTTTCTACCTCTAAGCCCATCCTGTCACCTAGCTGCCAATCCCCCCCCCCCAAAAAAAAAAAAACAACCCACTCCCTGACCTCTTCTAATAGGGATAACGGCACATAAAAGGGAGTTACCTGAAAAGGAAGCCAGTTATCTTGAAATACAATATATCCTGGTCAATATCCCCTGGACTAAATAATTTTTTAAGAATAAATTCTATAAAAAAAAAATTTTCCCAGTTAACAAGTTTTTGTTTTTGCTCCTTCCCTAACAGACAAATAACAACAAAACTCCTCCTAACAAATAGATATATTGGCCAGAGTAAATGATCTTTTAAAAAACGTTTCTGCTTCAGTGTTGCCAGTCTAGCGATTTAAGGACCTATCTTGATTCAACAGAAAAATGCACTGAGATTTTTGGGACCCCCTATACAATACAGATACACACATTCATAGGATCAAATTTAGAACTGGAAGGGTCCTTGAAGTCCATGAAATCCAACCCCTTATATTCCAGCTGAGGAAGCCAAATCATAAATGAAGAAATTTGCCCAGGGTTTTGAATTGGGTTCTTTCTGACTCTTAAGTCTAGCACTTTACCTATTATATCACCCTTAATTCCATTTTGAGTTCTGTCTTTCAAATAAGAGCTTTTTAAGAGAGTCCATTCTTTTGTTCATCCTGTTTCCCTATTATTTAGTAGAATGCCTGGTGTGTAAATAGATAGTAAGGTCTTAGTAAATGCTTGTTGAGGGACAGATCTGGCTTCAAAACCAAAAAGACCCTTTTTAAAAAATGCTTTCTTTTAGCCAACTCTCTGAAACTTATAGTCTTAGAAAGATACCAATCTACATTGGCAGAGGAGATTTCCTCTTCTGGGACTTTACTCAATCAAAAAAAAAAAAAAAATCACAGGTCCAGGCTCTATCTTCTATTCTTATTTCAAGTTCAGTGATGATAGATGTACTAGGTGCATAAGTGTGGGTTGATGTTATCTGTTTTGCCATTCTCCCCTTATATCCTTCTAGCATTTAGGGAACCTGCTAATTAAAATTCCTTACTTGCAGAAAAATTGGGATGTTGTGTCTGCTTCTAGGCAATACACTTAAGAGGGGCTGGAGGAATTCCCGGAGATCAGTCTGGAGAGATTTATTGCAATACTAATAGGACCATAGATTTAGAATCATGAAGAGATCATCTAGTCCCCAGCTTCTTAAATTGTGAATGTCATAATTGAATGTGGGGGTTGTAAAATTATAATTTATTATCAGTAAACATTTTATTTGTATACCTACTTTATATATACCAAGATCATATAAAATTTTCTTGGGCAAAAAAGGTTCATGAAAAGAAAAAGTTTAAGAAGCCCTGGTCTATTGAACTACCTTCATTTCACAAATGAGAAAAGTTACCTCCAGAATGATTCTGTGAGGTATCTTGGGAACGATTCCGTTCAACAAGCATCTGTTGAACACCTACTATGTGTTGTAACCTATGGCAGATGGGTACTGAGGATACAGGAAAAAAAAATGCAGTTCCTGCTCTCAAAGTGGTTTCATTTTCATATAAAAAAGAGTTGTGGAAACTGGGAAGGTTTAGACTGAAAAAGACAAGATGTAGTGTTTTGAAGGGGATGGGAGGAGGAGAGAGAGAATTTTAGGAGGAGAGGGGAGAGAGACAGAAAGCGCTTCCAAGAGCAGTAGCAAGAGTATGTGACTGTCTTCAGTAAAACTGAAGATAAAATAAAACATTTTTACATGAAAAGTTGCTGTTCCTCTTATTCTGTCTAGCTAAAGAAACTCAGAGTTCTAGGACCCTTACCAAAGTTCTGGTTTAGCAGAAAGTTTTTTTCTAATTAGAGTTGGCCATCCTTGGTCTTAAGTTTATCACCCTCAGCCATATGTGGTATAATGGAAAGACACCCAGGCTTTGGAGCCAAGAAACCTGGGAATAAGTCCTGCAGACTCCTTATCATTGTATGATCTGAGGCAAGTCCTCTGACTCCCCTGAGACTCAGTTTTCTCATACATCCAATGAAACTTAATAGTATTTGTATCATTTACCTTATAATTGTGATGAGGAAAGTGTTTGGAGGATTTTATATAAATATGAGCTGTGATTGTTAATCATTTAGATTCTAGTTTCAGGCACCTCCCATTCTGAACTAGAGAGTTGAGGTCCCTTCAGATCCTATGAATTTCTTTTGGTTTGCATGTCCATTTTATGCACATGTAATTTTTTCCCCAAATTATTTTGTAAGCATCTTAGAGTCATGATCACAGATTAGAGATGGAACAAACCCTAATGATCATTTATTCTCAGAAAAAGTAAGTTGCTTAGGATCTTAGAAGATTTTTTTTTATTTCTTCTTTATCTCTCTATAGGATCTAGAAGATAGTTTCCCCCCTCTACCCTTCCTCCAACCCCACAGAGAGTACATGCAGTCTTTCTTCCTCTCCCTTCCATCCCTCTTTGTCTTTTCCCTTCTCTTCTTCTCTCCCTTTCTCACTCTCTTACACCATCTTCCTTCCTTCCTCCTTTCCTCCTCCCCTCTACCTTTTTTCCTTCTCTCTCTCTCTCTCTCTCTCTCTCTCTCTCTCTCTCTCTCTCTCTCTCTCTCTCTCTCTCTCTCT
>JAJPUD010000730.1:378518-394874 GCA_023553655.1 Myrmecobius fasciatus | reverse complement strand
CTCCCTCTCAAAAAGAAGATACCATTCATCTCAATCAGAAGTGGATTAAAATTCAAGTTCTGGTACCAGTGTGGCCAGAGATAAGTCACTTAAGCTTAGAGGACCTTGGTTTCTTCATGTATGAAAAGAGGAGACTTAAATAAATTATCTCTAAAGTTCCTTCATGTTTTAAATCTACTATTCTATGACTATGAATCGCTATTCTAAAGCTTTGTAAACCTTTGCTCTAGAATTCTGTTGGCTTGTACTCTAGAAGAGTGGCTATGTTTCACTTCTGTCAACAGTGTCTCTATTAGGGAAATAAGGAAGAGTTAAGTATTCCTTTCCCCAACCCTACAGGAAAGAAGTGTCTCACTTATCCCATTTTCCCCATGAATTGCTTTTTCCTTGAATGAAGAACAAAAAGGGGCTGGCTGAAGTCTCCCCACCAAATTATGGAACTGGTCAAAACAGAGGAGAAATTCCTTAACTCTTTTCAACCAGTAATACTTCTTATTAATTGAGAAATGGGAGGGAGCCAAGGGCTGGTGAAGCTCTGCAACTTAGTACCTATCTGGGAAAGGATTAAAGGATTTAGCATCTAGTGAAATGATCTCTTCCAAGGGAGGCAGCTCTTACCTGAATTTTTCTTGTGGTCAAGACGGTGGTACCATAGGGAAATGAAGGAAAACAGCTGGAAGCCTGAAAGATTTTGGAATAGTATATTTGGGAACATCTAACCTTTGGGTTAAGGGCACCTTTGTAGCAAGTGAATAGAGTGTTGAGTAATGAGAAAAAACTTGAGTTCAGTTCTGTCCTTAGACACTCACTTGCTGTTGGTCTTGGGCCAGTCCTTTAACCCCATTTGTCTCAGTTTTCCCATCTGTAAAATGAGCTGGAGAAAGAAATGGCAAATCACTCCAGGATCTTTGCCAAGAAAATCTCAAAAAGGTCACAAAGAACCAGATGTGACTGAAAAATAACTAGGTAAGGTGATCTTTGGGTAGGAGGACTATGGCTCTGGAGGAGAAAGGTAGGCTGGTGGCTTTGCATAGCCCTGCCTCACTTAAATCTAATTGACTTGCAAGTCATTATATTACCTTCATAATATAATGGTCCTCTTTGAAAATGAAGGACAAACAACAAGCTGGTAGTAGCAGAGAGGAAAGGGTATCTTCCTTTCAAAAGGAAAGCTGCCTGATACTGAAAGGGGGAAGAGAAATGCATAATGACTTCCATGCTTCTTTGCCCAATATAAGACAGAAGAACGGTGCTTGGGAATTCCCCATCCAGATGGATTTACAAGAGGATGTGGCTAAAATTTTAGATCTAAAAAAATTGCTTAGATTCCATGATCTAGCCCTCTTGTTTTACAGGCGAGGAGACTAGAATCCAGAGATATTGAAGATCACGTAGCTTAGATGATAATAGAGCTAGGATTTAAACTTCCTGCCTGTTGACCACAAAATCAGTGTTCTTTACAATATGTTGCATTGCCTTGCCAGAATCAATGGAACTCAGAAGCTTGGTATTCTTCCTTAAAAGCGGGTCAGAAACAAGTTAACTTTTTTGAAGCTGATTTAAGTTACACCTTCACAAACTAACATGGGTGCCATATATGGCATAACTTGCGCATTAATTGTTTGACAATTTTCAAAATGCTTTTCTCACAATGACCCAGTGAGCTTTAGAAAGGAATGACCCTTTCTAAATCTCTGCTCCTGTGTGCCTTCCTTCAGATATTCTCTTCCATTCATTATATATATCTTGGATGTCCCTTGTTAAATTTTTATGTTATTTTTCCTCATTAGAAAGTAAACTTCTTGAAAGCAGGTGTTAAGTTTTTGATTTTCTTTGTATTCCCACTGCTTAGCATAGTGTTTGCCTTATAATAAATGCATGTTAATTCATTGTTAAAGTCAAGGATTATATGTTTTGTTTTGTTTTGTTTTTTCTTTTTTTCTTAGTACTTAACATAATACCAGAAGAGAAGGATCCATTATTTCTTCCATGTGGAGAATTCCTAGTGTGAAAATTGCCTTTATCAAAATCTGTTGTAAATAAATCTTCAGGAGTTTTTTGTGACACATAGAGATTGTCTCACAGCTACTGAGTGGGAAGTGAACCCATGATTACTTGTCTTCCAGGCTCACAATCTATCAGATAGCACATTTTCTCTCCTTTTAAGTCATTCTGTCTTCAGAGCAGATTTAGACCTGGAAGAGTTGGAAAAGAGTATTTATATATTCTAATTTCTCTTTCTGCATTACCAAACATTTTAGAAAAGTAGAGGCAGAGTTACTTAATGAAAAGAACCACTGGATTTGGGGTTGTAAAACCTGGATTTTAATCTAAGCTCTGTTATTTACCTTATGTGTCCTTGAACAATTGATAAATGCTTGCTGATAGATTCAATCTCTCAATCTTTATTATAAAACAAAAGATTTAAACTGCATGATTTTTAAGGTCATATTTATAACCAGGAATTCAAGCACCTAGTGTGAAGGGATCTTCCCACTACTTTAGGGAAACCCTCTTCTGTCCTTGGAATAGATTCAAGCCCAACTCCAAAGTCTCCAACTGATGATTAGGAGCCAGAGTAGTATTCCCCATGGAAGTTGTTGATCTGTTCTGAACTCTTAATAATATAGCCTAAATGATTCAGATCCCTTCTTTTTTAACAGTTACTTTTATTTTCCTACTAATTTTCATCTAGTTGAACCCAATTTCTGTAAAAGCATTTTGAAAATTTGGGATGAGATGCAAAAGGTGTTAAATATTCAATTATATCACTAACCAAATTGTGGAAAATAATTGGTTCATGTATACATTTATTTACATATTCTAATGAGATTTATTTCTCTACACTACTAACATTCACAATCAAGTCACTTATGATCCTTGGCCTGCTTTTTAATGTTTTCATCAAACATTATCAAATGTTTAAATCAAACAAAATCAATAACTATCTTCTAATTTGGACTTATTCATCTTAACCCAAGTCTTATGAAAGTACCACAACTAAGACTGTTGGGAAATTTCCTCTTGTTTTTTCTGACAAGTTTTTAAAGGCCCACTTTTGGTTTTATTTTATTTTCCCACTAAAAATACATTAAATGAATACCCTATAGATAAATCATCAGAACCATTTATAGAGAGAGAAATACCCAATATACCAGTCATCCAACAAATGTTATTTTATAAGTTTTTATGTTTTTAACACATCATGACCTAAATCCAGTGCAGAATTATGAAAACAGTATCATTTGATGGATCTATCATTCTTTTTTATTCCTTTATAATTAATTGTTTTCTAAATAATGTTATTTTGCTTAATGCCATGTTTTTGACGAGCAATTAGCAATGTTAAGCAGATATAACTGTATTTTGTTCCTTATACTTACCTTTTGTTCTTAAACTTTTGTTCTTCTTGTCAATAAAGTAGGAAGTCCAAAAGCGTTTAAATCCAAACATACTACCAATCACTATACTGGGCATTAGATTTTGAGAAGTTTGGCTTACTTTTCATTTCACACAGTCCTATATCAGTGTTGGGGAAGGATTTGAGCTGCCTCTTGTTGAATGTAGTTGCTTGTCCCCCCAGTGAAAAGGGACAGAGCAGCATTGTAGAAAGAATGCTTCAATTTGAAATCTGAGGACACAAGTGGAATTCCTGCCTTCCTGCTTATGTCTGTGCAAGTATTGGCAAGTCAATTAAACTCTCAACCTCAATTATTCATCTGCAAACCTAGACAATTGAACCAGATGCCTGGCTCTGGATCTCTGATCGCCTGATTTCTGAATACTGTAGAGCTGCAATGAATGAATATATAAAATTCAAAAATTTTTGTGTTAACCATTAAATAAGGATTGGCTCATAATCAGATCTACGAGAAACAAAGCAATAGAGAAATAATAATATTAAAAAGTGAAAATAGGATTGTTTTAATTTAATTGGATTTATAATGTACCCAGATTTCAAAAGAACCATCACTCTGATACTTCGTGAAAGAAGCTTTCATTTAAAGTTTGTGATAGATTTTTACCATCAAGTATATGATCTTCATGATCCTACTAAAGCTGTGTGTGTCTCTGTGTGTGTGTTTATCTTAATATGCGTAATAATATTACATTTTCTCTGGATTCCTCACATAAAGAATAAGGGGCTGTCCACTTGAAATAATTATCTGCCCCTCAAAGGAATAGGTAGTTAACAATTGGTAAAACTGTAAAAATAGCAGTGTTTTATTTAAGTGGTACTTTTTAAATGCACAGAATTTTTTTCCCATTCAAAGAGGGCCACACATACTACAGTCTTTCTATACAATTACCCTTCAGGGGTGGGGAAAGCATTCATTATGTTGTTTGCACTGTGATTCACTTTACTTTGAGAGATAACTTGTAAATTATATCAGAAAGATTTTCAAAGTAGGTGAACCTGCTTCCAGTGAATAATCATTGGGGAAATTAGAATAATGTGGGTAGCCATTTTTCTTTAATGAGCATGAGAATGTTGTTTTGCTTTTACTAGCCAAATTTTTGTTTGTTCCTTATCAAATGGAGATAAAAAGAGTAGGCTGAGAGGAGAGGAAATGAGCACTTTCTTTCATTCAAATTATGGGTTGGAACTGGTTTTAAGTACTGGAAGCTAAGAAACTCTGAGTTTCTCTGATGTATTTGGGAGATCCTTTTACTCTTCATTGTTTTTTTCTCTGGCACTGTTGATTTTAATATTTGTTTATTTGACCAAATTGGGAGGAGTTCTACTTACTTCACTTTCCATCATTTTACATGTTTTCTCATGCTAACTTGAGTTCTTCATATAATTTTTAAAAATAAAAGTTTACTGGTAACTTTTTATATCATTATCATTTTAGTAATGAAGTTTGCATGATGTCCTAGTCACAACATACAGTTCTTTCTTTCCCTTCATCATTGTAGGTAATACCTTTCTATGACATGGTATAGAGATGGCCAGTTAGTCTCTACTAAAACCACATCATTCTGCACTAATCTCTCTGTTCAGAGTGAGATTGTCCCATGGCTAGCTGATATCCAATCTATCCCCCAGGCCCATGCACTGTGATTTTCATCTCAGACATCTTACTGCATAGCCTTAAAATCCAAAGTTATCACTGCTCCACAATGTAATGTCAATTTGAAAACATTGAATAGAATTTGCATTTTCCATATTTGTTCATGAGATCATTGATTAGAGCTCAGAGGATTCTTAAAAATCATTTAGTTTAACTGCATTATTTTAGATGAAGAATGAGCCCTGAAGAGGTCAAATGGTTATCTTTTCAGATTCCCCATAATTTTAGTGCCTTTTCTTTTAAATATCCATTTTATCATATATGTAATTTATTTGTGCATTATTGTTTGTTGTCTTCCCCATTAGACTGAACTCCTTCAAACCAGAGACTGTCTCTTGCTTTTCTTTGTATCCTCAGTGCCTAGAATTGTGCTTTTCACACATAATAGGGGCTTTTAAAATGTTTTTAGACTGACCATCCAAGGTCATATATGTGATAAGTAGCAGAACCAGGATTCAAGTCAAGATCTCTGGCTCCAGATCTAAGAAAGTCTTTCCATTTCACTACCTTTTGGTGCTTGAGAAGGATTTGTTGAATTGAGTAGGTAGCTTTGTCTAGAGATTTGGGTATTTCTTTCACCTCTGATACTAGTGAATAACCATGAGCCATTGTAACCTCTCAGCCTCAATTTTTTTGTCTTCAAAATGAGAGTAATGAAACTGTGGCACTAGGCACATAGTTTATTATGAAGTTTAATTGACAAAGTGTACATAAAGCTCTTTGCAAAACTCAGAGAACTGTGTAAATGTCAGTATTAAATAGTTCTCAGAGTGCTGAGAGAAAAGGTATGTCTAGTGAATTTCTTTTGACTTGTTTTAGTTTTTTCTACAGCATACCCAAGAGATGTTTAATTAATGGAAAAAAAAAAAAGGATATGCAAGCATTGGCTTTCATTGCAACATCTATCCTGGATCATGTTGCCATCTTTCAGCATCTCTAACTGAAAAAGTGGCATTATTTTCATATTTTGTTGTAGTTTTATTTCTTTTTTGCTTATCTATTCCCCAGGGAGAAGTGACTTCTCCATCTTTTAAAATCTTTTAACACCATTTCTTGTACTTATTACGACTTTGACAAGTGAAACCAAATTAATATAGTAGGTGGCAGGCCCCAAGGGTAGGACACATAAACCTAAGGAATAAAAAAGACTAAACTTTAAAAAAGTTTCTTGGGTTCCACCCGATTTCCTATAGCTCAGCTCCCTTCATTGGGGATGGGATCAATCAATAATCATTTAAATTACCTATTATGTGCTCACTACTGTATTAAGTTGTAGTTATACAAAAAATTAAACAGCCTTGACTATTAAGGGACTTTGGAGGAGATACATATATGCAAATCATATGCAAAATAAATATAAGGTAATTAGATGAAGAAGAGCACTAGCTCTTGAACTAGTAGCATTTGAGCTCAGCTTTAAAGAGAACCAAAGAGTCTAATAAATGGAGGTGAAGAGAGAAAGAGAAGACATTCCAGGAACAGGAAACAAAGACGTGGCAGCAGGAGATGGAATACTAGGTTTGAGGAACAGCAAAGTCTAGTTTGACCAAGTTGTGAAATTTTGAGTACTGTAAAGATAGGCTGGTTATTTAAATAAGATTAAAAAATAGTTGTCAAAATGAGTAATTTCTATTTTATCCTATAGAGGATATATAGTTCCTGAAGTTTTTCAAGTATGGGGAACAAAGAATATTTTGGTAACCATGTGAAGGGCAGGTTACAACATGGAAAATATGTGAAAGGGGTTAATTGTAATGAAACTGGAAAGGTAGCTTGAAGCCAGTTTGTGAAGTGCTTTAAATGCCAGACATTTAAATGTGAAATGCTTTAAATGTATTTGGTAATACGGAACCACTAAAATTTATGGAGCAGAGAGATAAAATCAGTAAGATAATATGTAATATTAACACATACACACACACACACACACATATATATATATATGTAATGTTATATGTTATAAAGTATTAACATTCTGGAGAAATCAGATCCAAATAACGAAAGCTTATTAATTTTGCAGCCAACCTTTAAATTTTTTTTTTGCATGGCAATTTTTCTGAAACATTGTATCACTACATAGGTTTATATGAACATTCCTTATGTTCTACTAGATTTCTGGACTCAGGCTATCCACTAGATGGCATGCTTGATCATTTTTTATAGAGCTGATTGTAGTGTTCAGCTTTCCAATTCAACAAACCTTTAACAAGCAAGTATTCTTTGTAAGTCATTGGGTTATAAAAATGAACAACAAAGCATTGCTTTCCCTTAAGGAATTTACAGTATAATTGGAGGGATTTGATTTGTGCACAAATAAGTGCAGTATAAGATGGAAAGTAATAGGAGAAAAGTTGTTTAGGAAAATTACCTTATTTTCTTCCTTTTTAAAAAAAATAATTGCATTTTATTTTCAAAATACATTCAAAGATAGTTTTCCACATTCACCCCCCAAAACCCTTGTATTCCAAGTTTTTCTCTATCTCTTCCAGCCATCCCTCCTCTAGACAGCAAGTAATCTAATACAGGTTAAACATGTGTAATTCTTCTAAATATATTTCCTCATTTATCATGCTACAGAAGAAAAATAAGATATAGGATACTGCCAAATAAATGGAATCATAAACCCATTTGAGTAATCCCTATTTGATACGTGAGACAGTGGAGAGAAATGAAATGATTTGCTCATGATTACACAGCTCATTTGGTGTCAGAATTGGGGCTTGAACTTTAGTCTTTAGTTGTTAGTTGTTTGATAACTTCTAAACCTGGATCCTTTGACTAAGTCTTTGGATATGTGACTTGGTTTTTTAAAAAACAGACTAGAAAGGATGCATCTCAGTGAATATTGCCTTCCAAAGTATATGTTGTGTGAAACTTTAGGTCTTCCAAGGAAGTTGTCTAGATTAAAAATGGGAGAATAGAAAGAACATTGGATCTGGATTTAGACCTAAATTCAAATTCTGGTTCAACCACATAATAGCAGAGTAACCTTGAACCTAGTGACTTAATTTCCCTTGGTTTCAGTCTCTTCACCTTTAAAATAAGTTTCTTAAAATCAGTTCTTTTTGTCCCTTCTAATTTCCAAAACTATGATTTCATTTATGGTATTCCTATTTAGGAACTGCCTTTTAGATCTCTTTATGAGCCACATAAAATTAATCTCATTACTTTATGATGGCTCATATGCAATTTTTGTTGTGCAGAAAAATGCTTCTACCTGTGTACGTTATAAAAGCTCTTGGTTTCTCAAAGGCTTTTTTTTTTTTTTTTTCATTTTCAGGCTCACTTTTCTTTTTTGTGTGTTGGAGATTACTAGAAATTTGACTCTGGATGCAGAAATGTTACTGTAATTATTAAATATTTTTATTAAACTCATAAATATTTTAGAAGCTCATGATAACAGTATGGACCCAGTTGAGTTAATATTATCATAATCAGTTGTTGAGATAAGAATTTTTTGCTGATATGATAGTTATCTAAGGAGTCTTTCTGTTCTTTAAAAAAAATTTTTTTTTACAGGCATTTTTTCTCTCCCCCGCTTCCCAATTCCCCTATTAAATACACATACAAATAAAAGCCATTTTAGTATATATGCACTTTCATTTAAAGCAAATACCCTCATTGGCTGTGTCCAGAAATATGTTTTATCTTTCTTTTTGAGTCCATCACTCCTTATGAAGGAAGTAGGTAGCATGCACCATCTTTGGTCCTTTGAAATCATGCTTTGTCATTGCACTGATCAGAGTTCTGAAGTCTTTCAAAGTTGTTTTTCTTTATAGTGGTGTTCTATTTGTATAGAATGCCCTTTTGAGTTTTTCAGGTTTTCTCTGGAACAGTTCATTTTGTCATTTCTTATATAACTTTCCATTATATTCACTAATATCCAGGTGCTTCTAAATAACAACAGAGGTTATTCCATGAAACTGTTATCACCAAAGACTTAATTTTTTCTCCTTTTTGAATGAAGAAAAGAGGTTTCTAACTATCATAGAGCCAGCCATGTTACTAAGTAGTGGTATGACATTGGGCATTTCTCTCATAGCTTCAATTTACTCATCTGAAAAATGAGAAAGTTATAACAAATACAAGGGCAATATCTCTTTTTGTCACCATTATTTGATAGAATTCTAGAAATGTTAATGATTACAATATGTCAAGAGAAGAAAACAGTAAAAGCAAACATGAGATGGATTATATTCACAGATCATTAGAAAGAAAGGAAGGAAAGAAAGACCTAGGTCTTATTATCATCACTTTTTTATAATTGAGGAACCAGAGACAAACAAGAGTTAAGTAATTTGTTCAGCAAGTAAGTGTCTTAGGATATGTCTTTGTAACTCTGGCCCTGCACTCTATCCACCATACCATCTACTTGCCTCTGAAAACATCAAGGAATTAATTGCTACAATAGCTTCAGTTATGTAGCAGAATACAAAATAAATCTCAAATCATCACATTTTTGATACATTATCTAAATAGAAAAGATCATGTCATTGAAATAAAATTGGAGGAAAATGGAAGATAATAACTTTTGCAGCTATTAACTGGAGGAGAATTTTTGATCAACCAAAAGATAATGGTGACATAAAAAATAGAAAGGATAATTTGGTTGGATAGAATTGACAATAAAATGGACTTGTAAGACAAAAGGGAGAATTGTTGATTCAAAAGAAAGCCTTTTATCAAATATCAGATAATGGTCTGATAGCCAAGATATGCAGAATATTAGTGCATACACATGTAATGCCAAGGGCTGTTCCTCAACAGAATATGAAGAGAATATTTCAAAAGAATTGCAAATTATAAACAATCCAAATAAAAGATTATTCTAGATAATAAGACATATAAATTAAAACAATGCCAAAATTGACCAAAAAAAAAAAAAAGATAAACATAGTAGCTTCTAGAAGGCAAGCGTACTCAACATTTCAGCCAAACTGGCCTTTTTTTGCTGTACCACACTCAGGATACTTCATCTTTCATTTCAGTGCCATTGCATGTTATGAAACATTTACTTCAAAGCTAAATTCAATGGCCACCTTCCACATGAAGACCCTTCTGGTCTTCCTAGGACTAGTATCTCTCCATAAAGAAAGTCAGACTGTCTGTTCTGTGTGTTTATATGTGTACATGTTGTTTCAAGCAATAGAAGGCAGGCTGTGGGGAAAGCATGTGTCATTTTTGGTCTTATATGGCAGATACTTTGTATAATGCTTGTTACATAGTAGAGAGATTAGAATAGGAGTCAACTGCCCACTATGAGCCCTTCATTAAGAAGGTATAGAGTTAGAAGAAAAGAACCTAGAACTGAGCTTTGGAGTGTTCTCACAGGAGCTGGATATAAGATCATAAATCTAGAGACTTCAAAAGCTCTCTGCTCAACCATCTCGTTGTAAGGTAGCTGAAATCCATGGGTTGCCCAGAGTCATAGGGCACATGTTACAAGCAGCATGGGTAGGAGTGGTCCTGTGATTCTAGAATCATTGTACTTTCCTTTGTACTCCACTGCCTCTAAGAAGTGGTCAGATAATCAAACAGGCCACTTTGAGTGGAAGTAAGGCAGAACTTCGTGGCAGATTTCACTTTCATCTCATTTATGATTCATAATTTAAAACACTTTCTGAAGGTTGAAATGGTTTCCCACTTTTGCAGAGTTTTTTAGATCCCAATACCAGTTATCATCATTAAATAGTTTAATGCCTTTTAGTGTTTGGATCTCCTCTTTATCAGTTAATATAAATGGCTTTTCTTAAGTTCTCATATGTCATTTTTAGCATAATATTCCACTACATGAATATACCATAATCTGTTCAGCCATTCCCCTAATTAATGGACAACTGTTTTGTTGCTAGTCTCTTGCTACCCTAAAGATTCCTGCTATGAATATATATGGGCGAAGAAAGAACTTTTCTTTCAGTCTTTAATCTTTTTGGAATATACACCCCAAATAGGGTATTGGGGAATCTCAGTGGGCATAAGAAGTTAGTGATTTTTCTCACAATTATAGGTTGTGTTCCAGAATGGTTGGACCAATTCAGAACTCTGCCAGCTATTATTTATTGTGCCTGTCTTTGGTCAGCTTTTTCAACATTGACTATTTTCTTCCTTTATCATCTTTGCCACTCTGAGAGGGAAGGTAAGTTGTATAATCCTGGACTTGTTTTAAAGTGAAATGCAAATTAAAATAATTCCAAGGTTCTACAACTCATCTTCCTTCTCAAACTGGCAAAGATAATATGCTTTTCATTCTGCTGGCATAGACTTTTAAAACGTAGATACCATGATAAGATATTCTGCCAATCAGTGGCTTATTTGCATTTCACTTATGATTAGTGATTTAGAATAGTCAGGTGGTTGTTGATGCTTTTTCATTTTTCCTAGGAAAATGTGCTTTTATATTCTTTGACCATTTGTCCACTAGACAAATCAATATATCTTCTTTCCCCAACTCAAATCCAAGTAAGATTATAGGTAGCCTGTAGGAGTCCTTTTACTTGTATCTATCCATGACAGATTCTTACATTTTTTAGTAACATAAAGGATCTGAAATTTCCTCAATTTAATTATTCCTTTCCCTGATATTATTTTCTACCCCCTGCTATGCAAAATAGCTTACTAGATTGTCTAAAGAATTTCTCTGTCCAGTCTGGTGATATCTGACTCAGCTAGGTGGTCCTCAGTCGACATTTGGTCTATTACTGGAACTCTAATAAATAATCTTCCCAGCTCTGTAGGATGTTTTTTATTCTACTGGCATAGCCTTTGAAAACCCAGAAAACTGGATACCATGATGTGTTCTGCAAGAACCTTAAAGAAAAGTGTCAATCAGTGACTTATATGAAAAGAGTATGATTCCAGACAGAATTCTCAAGTGACAGCCACGTGTTTTATTGTTTTTTATTTAGGAATCTCATTATAGAAGCTGCTAGTAAAGGCTAATCTATTTTTAGTAGTTATCACTAGTTTGTGAATGTTTGCATTCAAAGTTAAGCTATATCTTCTTTAATCTTCTACTTAAAATGAATATGTTATCTCTTCTTCCAATTGTATAACCACACAGGGTAAGGGCAGTAAGAATACAGTATAAATTTATGTGCATATTGGTGATAAGCAAATGCTCCCTTAATAAATCATAGAGAATTTTAGTTTTTCTCTGCCCATCCCTCCCATTCTTACTGATAAGGAAACTGAGTAAGTACCTTGCTTATGGCACACACATAGTTAATAGGAATAGAATGTATCTATTATGTGTTGCTTCCTTTTAAATAACTACTAAATAACTAGACTATTCATATTTTGAAATATATAAATGTATAAAGTAGCCAAAAAATGCAACAATCTTATTATAAGGAAGTTTTTCAG
This sequence comes from Myrmecobius fasciatus, assembly GCA_023553655.1. NCBI lineage: Eukaryota > Metazoa > Chordata > Mammalia > Dasyuromorphia > Myrmecobiidae > Myrmecobius > Myrmecobius fasciatus. Next base: position 382,437 of record JAJPUD010000730.1, on the reverse strand, counting down.
GGTGGGATTTTAATATTTATAAAGGGAAGTTTGATTTGCTGTGGACCAAAAAGTAAGTTTAAAGGTAGAGGTGATGGCCTATTATTAAAACCTGAATGAAAATAAATATCATATTTTTGTTATAATCATAGTTGTTAATTCACATCACTAGACACTTGATATTTGAAAATAACCAGATATTGTACATTTCATCTGGATTTTCTCTCTTTATGTCTGTATGTTTGTTTCTGTGAGTGTCTCTGTCTCTCTGCATATCTATCTCTCTGTATCTCTTTATTTCTTTCTCAAATCTGTTTGAGAATTTTATTATTATTTGACAATTCTATATATGTGAGCATGAAAAACCACTCCACATTTTTCTATAGCTGACCTTTCTAAAGTTGACCTGTAAAGGCTTTTGATTTATAAAATTTTTCTCTGAATGTGTATTTTTTTCAACTTAAAATTAATATACAGATATTATGCCTAGATTGTACATGACAGTTATTACTTTGAGATTCTTTCTTGCCTGTTGCTTCATTATATTGGTAGATATTCTCTTTTCAGAGGATTAAGAAAATGAAGGATTAGGAGCAGCTAGATGGCACAGTGGATAGAATACTAGCCTTGAAGTCAGAAGTTCAAATCCGACCTCAGACACTTCATACTTCCTAGCTGTGTGACACTGGACAAGTCAATTAGCCTCGGCAACAACAACAAAAAGGAAAGAAAAGAAAATGAAGGATTGAAACTGATCTGAACTGTAGCATTCTACCAGTCACTTGTCTATACATAGATGAGCATTCTTATTTGCAAATCACATCATTAAAGCTTTCATTTTACATGTTTTTTTCCTTCCCCTCTCCCCGCTTAAAATTTCTTATTAGACATTTCTCTAGAAAGAAACCACATTTCTGCCTAAAAATAATTTTTTTTCTGGAATGCAAAAAATATTTAATGAAGTAAAATCTGGTACTTCCAACATTAGACTTTTGTTTTAGCTTGAGACTGTGAGAAATAACGCTTAATCTTCCTTGTTTTTTTCAAAGAGCTTTGTTTTTCCTTTCTGATAGAATGTGTCCTATTTAATTCTAAAGATATGTTCTGTGTCCTAAAATGTTTGCAAATGAATTCTACAAAAATGACATTATCAAGTTAAAGTTTCTGCCATATCTGTTAAGATAGTGAATTTATGCTAGCTTTACCACTTTGTTATTCACAGAATTGTGATATGTAGTGTGATAATCCAGGATCAAGAGTTAGACCCAAATTGTAGTCCAGATTCCATTATTAACATGTTTAGTAATATAAAGCAAATCATTTACCTCCCTTGAGGTAAATCAATTTCCTCGATTAAAAAGAAAATTGGTTTTTATTAGAATCTTTTGTTTTTATACATTTTTATTTTTATACATTCCTCCCAGTATTCTACCTTCTATCCCTCCCTAAACATCTATTATTACAAAGAATTTTTAAAAGAAAAAAAAATTAAATCAGCAAAGACAATTAGTACAATGAAACCATTTGATAATTAGAGTAACATTTTATACCCATGGACTCCTACTACTGCCATTCAGCCTAGATTGATATCTTTTTACGTCTCTTCTTAGGGACCAAGCTTGGTCTTTGTAATTTCTGAACATACAATTTTATTTGTTTTTTTGTGATCGTTCTTTCCATTTACATTCTGGTAGTCATTTTTTTTTTAACTATATATTAAGATTCCATTACAGTTGAATGGATCCAAACCATTCTGGAGAGCAATTTGGAACTCAAAAAGTTATCAAACTGTGCATACCCTTTGACCCAGCAATGTTTCTATTGGGCTTATATCCCAAAGAGATCTTAAAGGAAGGAAAGGGCCCCACATGTGCAAGAATGTTTGTGGCAGCCCTTTTTGTAATGGCTAGAAACTGGAAACTGAATGGATGTCCATCAATTGGAGGATGGTTGAATAAATTATGGTATATGAATGTTATGGAATATTATTGTTCTGTAAGAAACGACCAGCAGGACGATTTCAGAGAGGCCTGGAGAGACTTGCATGAACTGATGATGAGTGAAATGAGCAGAACCAGGAGATCATTATACATGGCAACAACAAGACTATATGATGATCAAGTCTGATGGACATGGCTCTCTTCAACAATGAAATGCTTCAAACCAGCTCCAGTTGGTCAGTGATGAAAGCCATATACACCCAGAGAGAGGGATATGAAATATGGACCACAACATAACATTTTCATGCTCTGTATTGATGTTTGCTTGCATTATGTTTCCCTTCTCAGATTTTTTTTTCTTGTAGATTCGACTTTTCTTGCACAGCAAGATAATTGTAAAAATATGTATACACATATTCGATTTGTTAAGTATTTTAACATAATTAACATGTAGTAGACTTCCTGCCATCTAGGAGAAGGGTGGGGACTAGGGCAGAAAAATTTGTAACAGAAAGCTTTGTAAAGGTAAGTGTTGAAAAATTACCCATACATATGTTTTGCAAATAAAAAGCTTTAATAAAAAGGAAAAAAAAAGATTCCATTACAGTCAGAATTATGCCTTTGTAGATCCTAGGAGAAATCTCCTTCCAAACAATGAAGCCCAGGACTTCTGGGTCTTGTCATTAGCCCTGCAAAATAATTCTTCCTTATGTATTGTCTCCTCCCTTATGATATATGCCCCCTGAGGGAAAGACCGTCTTGCTTTTCAATTTGTATTCCTGTCATTTAGGAAATTGGTTCACACATGGTAAGAACTTAATAAATGCTGCCCTATTCCATTCTATCCCGTGCAAATATAGAGGGAACTAGGACTAAACATTAGTTATCATTTCTCTTTCCTGATTGAAACATCATTATCTCTCTTGCCTACAGTCCTATGTCCAGATGCTGGATCAAGCCCCAAATGTAGTTTGGTTTAGAAGGGCTATTGGGTATGTATCATAGCCCTTTCAAGAACATCATGGTCTAAACTTCATTTATGAAAATCCAAATGTTGTAAAAAGCAGTTCTTTCTGTCCTCCCCTCATTGTCCCATCAGTCCTTCAGTGACCTTAGACCTTCAAGGATCAAGTTCTTTCCGTTTTTGCTTTCTACATACAGATTTGTCTATTTTAATGAAAAGACCATGCAATGAGTCAGAAGAGCTGGATTCTCACCCCCCACTCTGTCCCTGAGTAGCCAGATTCCCTTCAGTGATTTCCTGGATCTGTCTGGGTCTTAATGTTTTCCATAAAATGAGATAATTTTTAAAGCTCTTTCTATGGCCTAAGTTTAATTAGGTTTGTCATAATGTTTTTGTACTTATTCTATTTATCAAAGAGTTTATTTAGTATCTGGATCTTTGGTTAACATGAAGGGAAGGTCTTTTTTGAGATGTTTTGAATACTACATATGGAAAACATTGGTATTATCTAATAAAGTCCTGTTGGTTCTTATAATTTGAGCAGATTTAGTTGGAGCACAAAGGAAGGAGCATGCTAGCAAACTGAAGTGTTTTTGCAAATAGTACAACTCCAGGTACCATGCCTGGAGAGGAGACTGCCATCTCTAGTCTCTGTTTGATCCCTTACCTCCTTCCTCATCCTCCCCTTTCTGTCACTTTCCCTTAAAACCTTTGTGGGAATAAGGGATTTCAGATATCTTTGAATTATGGAAAAAAGTCAACTCTGAACTACTGCTCCAGGGAAGAAAAAGCCCCATATTCTCCACAGAGAAAGTGTACCCATGTTGGTTCCTGGGACAAAGCCACTCTTCCTTAATCTTAGTTCTAAAGATTATTGATTACTTTTTCACTTTAAGAAAAAAAAAAAAAAAGGTAAAAGGACTTACTGAAATAACAACTTGTACCTCAGCAGGTATTTAAGGATACAGCCCGTATATCCTTTTACACACACACACACACACACACACACACACACACACACACACACACACACACA
>JAJPUD010000730.1:321360-375835 GCA_023553655.1 Myrmecobius fasciatus | reverse complement strand
TGTGTGTGTGTGTGTGTGTGTGTGTGTGTGTGTGTGTGTGTGTGTGTGTGTGTGTGTACTTCTAACAAATCAACTTAAAAATCCTTTACTAAAGCAATAAGGTATGTAAGAACATTCTGATGTATGTTCTTCATTCTACCACAAGGGTGCAGTCACATTTTAATAAGAAGCCCCAGTGTTTTTTCCTCTGTACATAGGGCCCTGGATTTGGAGTCAGGAAACTTGAATTTGAATACCATTTCTGCTATCTAACACTTCTGTGATTCTGTGAATTAGGGGGTTTGTTAGGCCTCTAAGATCTTTTTTAACATTGTAAACCCCTGCTATAACAAAGCAGAATCTGAGAGACAAATCAGTTCTGCTGAACTCCTTCATCTTTCACTTTCCTCTTCCTTTATTCCCACCCCGAATTAGGCAATTTTTTTTAAAAAAGCCATTCCATTTCTTGCAGTTTTAGTATATAGTTTAAAAAGACATAGGTTTTATGTATTTGTTTGGTTTTGTTTTAGAGGAATGAAAATATGTCTGACTACTGGTCTCAGAGACAGAACGGTGTGACTCTAAGGATGTCACTCAACTTCTAAATCTCACCTTCCTTATCTATAAAATACGAGCCATAACTTCTGACAAGTGAAGAACACTTGAAAGCTTTATATTAGTGATATGATCTGACATTAGAAATTAGGCTTAACAAAAAGAGAAAGAAAACTTTCATTGTACATAATTCTGTGATCCAGAATAGATTTGATTTTCCATAGTAAATTGAAACTATCTTCTGATTTATTTGAAGATAATTATGGAAGTCTGGCTGATGGGAGCTTTGCACTTTAATATAAACTAAAATATTTCTTATTAAGTGTCCTTATTTGACCTAGTTCTATTCCTTTTTTGTACTTCTGTGGGGGCAGGTAGCCTTGAATCTTTAATCTGGCTTTATTCAAATTTTTTTTTTTCATAGCTTTGAGACTCTTGTGAAGTATTTTGGGAGTGAGCATATGTCCAGCTTCATAATTTTATAAAATATGGTTACTTCTTTGAAGGCTCATTTTTCCCCCCATTTTTTGAGACTGAGTAAAGACTGTCTTATCCAGGCTAGAAATGCAGCAGCCACTTATGGGCTTACCTCCATTACTGATCAACACGGGAGTTTTGCCCCACTCTCTTTCCTGGACCATTTTGCCTTCTCTTTAGGCAATTCCTCAGTCCTAGGGGTTTGCCATATTGGTGTCCAAAATATCTAATCTGTTTTATCCTCCTCTAATTCATAATTCTCAAGCTCAAGTGATCTACTGGTCTCAGCCTGTTTTAAGGATTACAGGCATGTACCAACTAGCACCAATTTTCTATAATGAAATACTATTTTCCCTCTTTCTTGGGAAGTACTCTTAAAGTGAGTATTTTGTACCTTCAAAATCCTTATGTTTTGGGGAATTTTTTGCATTATGCCAACTTTAAGTAAAGATCTTGTTTTTTTTTTTTTTTGTTGTTGTTTTGTTTCTGCTTAAAGTATCAGGCAGTCTACTTTTTAAAGGTATTACCTGATGACATTTAAATATTTCTTTTTAAGTCCTAAATTTAATTAAAGCCACTTCTTCCAATTAGTTCTTAGTAAACCTATATAAATCATAACTTGTTAAAATTTGATTTAATCCTAAATTTCTGACATTTTAATTATATTGAATAGAAATTTAAAGTATAGCTATAAAAATCTATAGATTCTAAAATATGACCACATTGAAACTAAGTACAATTGTGTCTTGTTGGCTTTATGATTGACTGAATAGAAGAATGTGAATTAATAGTTAACTGAAAGTTCTATCTCTATTGGTCTCTAAGCTGATCTACAAGTGTTATTTTATTTTTATCCTAGGGACCCTGCATTTCAGATGATAACGGTTACCAAGGAAATAGGTTTAGGCCTGAATATTGTGGGAGGAATTAACCGGAATGAAGGACCCTTGGTATATATTCAAGAAATAATTGCTGGAGGAGACTGCCATAAGGTAACAATATAACAGAAAAAAAAATTTATGTTGATTTTATTTTCATCTATTAGTAGTATCAGTTGAGTATCTTCTGTGTTTAGAGGGCTGTATTATGTGCTATTAGAGATATAAGGTAATTAAAAGTTACAACCCTGCCCTTATGCTGTTTTTAGTCTAATGTATGAAGCAGAATGGCTTTGCAAAGTTTATAAATTCTATGTTCTTGTGGAGTTCTGTAAAATGAGAAAGGGACTCCTTTTATCTACATTTTATCTACAGTTATTTCTATCACCATATCATAGTCTGGTTTGGCAGTTTGAGTTCAAAATTAGACTGAAATGAGACACTTGTAGAATATTTAGCACTTCCGGATATAAATTTTGCCCAGCTGTGAAAGATACTCAGCAGGGCTGTAGTTCCTGATTCAGATAATCTTTCTATACCCATTTCAACCCTGTACCCTCACCCCCAAAACACACATGGTCACCTAGACAGGGTGTGTTAGGTTATTGGCCATGGGATGTCTATCAGGTGTGAAAGATACTTACTCCACATGGCCTGTATTCTTTTTCATTTGTAGGCCACCGGCTTAGGGCTTGACCCTTAAATACAATTCTTCCTTCTCTTCCCCTCATTTCTGCCAGTCTTCCTTGCCTTTTATGTAAAGAATTAACCTTCATTAGTTTTATAGTGGATATTTGTTCTTACTAATACCAGGATTTTCTAAAAGATGGATAGTGTTTGCATTGATTGATTTTGACAGATGCTTTTGAGATATAATATTTATTTAGCTAGCACTTTAATTGTTTTATCAGCTCAGTCTTTCTTAGGAGAAAGAAAGATCTTACCACTACAATTTTCCAAAAGAATATCCATAATTGCTGTTATTTTGCAGCTTCTCAGTTTCCCAATCACCTTTGAAGCATTTCCATCCATTATGTCTAAAGCAAAGAGTACCATCTATTATGGTGTAGCAGAATCAGTCCTGGAAGGGGTGTCAGGGAGGCCTCTGGGAATACCTTAAATTAGCCACTAACCAGCCATCTGAATTTCATTAAGTAACAAAACTTTTCTGTACCAGAAAAAATTATACCAGAGCATTCTTGAGATCTATTCCAGGTCTTAGATTCATGATGGAATTTTGCTGTCTTAGTAGTAGAAATTGTATGTTTATGTGCTTTTGCTCCTTTAGATTGTTAATCTGGTGATATTTTACTTTATACACACACACACACACACACACACAGAGTTCATAAACTGAATAGAATACCAAAAATAACCTACTGTTATTAACAGATGGTGTTCTTGTAGTAAAGTCTTAATCTGGGGATTGTAGAGTATGTGTACCCTCTTTAATTTCAAGCGGGTATAATTTTTTTTTTAGTTTTCATACTAGATAAAAATCAATCTTTGAATATATTTGATACAATTATAATAATCAAACCCAAGAAATGGATAAGTGATGATATTTTACTGCTAAAAGCATGTCAGGTTGCATATTCCTTTAGATAGCAGTAAAATAATCTTTCAGATAGAATAGTAAATTTGTGGTTGTGGTGGTACATGCCTTCTTTGCTTTGCCTGATTGCAAGATATCTTCAGTATGATTAATTAGGTACATTATTAGCATCTTTTCAAATCTGTCAGCAAAACAATTTTGGCCCCAAACAATAAATGGATACCAGACAACTTGTAAAAAAAATTATATATCTCCAGCTGCTCTATATAGTTTGACCTTGGGGGCAAATAATAAATATGAAGCTAGGAGTAATGAGTGTCCCAGCAAATAGACTTGCATTCTTTTTCCATTTTATTTTATTTTAAAATGTTTTTCCCAACCCTTTTACTACCACCTCATTTTAGCAGAGTTATTAAAATTAGTAGTCAGTTCAAAAACAACTTTTTTTTTTTTATTCCTTCTCCATCTTTTCAAACTGTCTAAAAGATACATACAAGGTTTCCTAAGAGTTCATTCAAAGTAAATGCTATCAAATTTCCTTAATTTCTGCTGGACTTTGTTTTTTCTTCTAATTTTTTTTTTCCTTCAGAGTAATGATAACCTATTAATGCTATATAACGTAGGCTATTATTATCATTATTACATATTTTCTACAATTTATTTTTTCAGACTTCATAATTTGGTGAGGGGAAGGGGGAAAATTATATCATTTACCACTAGAGAGCAGCAAAAAATTATTAATGTTGCTTGTTTCAGGTCTAGCCAGACAGAAGAAAATTGCAAAACTAGGTTGGGGAGAGATGGGAGATAAATGAGTGGAGAAGAAACACAGTGCATTGTTAAGGGCAAATCATTTTTCTGAATCACTGATTCTCACCCTTGGCAAATATAAGGGCACTTTTTTAATATCAAAGAATTTCTCAAGTACCACTAGATAATAGTTGTAGTTAGTATCCTTCGATTGCAAAAAATCGTTGAAGACCATCTAATTCAATACACGTGAACAAGAATCCTCTCTATAACATATGTGACAAGTGGTCATTCAGTTTTTGATTGAACATTACAGAAAGCTACCCAGTATTTAGTAACAACTCGATGAATTTTATGTATTTGTAATTTTGAAAAAGATAATACATATATTTTATGTACTATTAATATTCTTATTAACAAAAGTATAAGGATAGATCATAAACCAAATTTTTTATCTTATACATAAATGAAGCATCAATAATATAAAGCCTTGTACACAAAATCCATTGTTGATTTGTGCTATATTTTTTGTTGAATCCAAACAAAGACCAAAATGGCAATGTTTGATGTGCATAGGAGCTCTTGGTTTTTTGGCAGTAACTCTTCAAGGCACCCCAAGATGATCTTTGGCCCTCAGTTTGGATACCATCATTTATTACATTGACAGCATTACAAAGTCATTTACTAATATATGTGAGCATTTTCTTTTCTTGTTTAGGTAGAGTTTCAGCATTAATGTGGGCAATCAATCAGTAAACATATGATGAATTTAATTGAATGGTTTTAATACTAAATATTTTCTCTTAGGGAACTGATGAAATCACTTAAAGAAAAGTATATAAGAAGAGAAAGTCCAGGACAGAACCTTGGACTTACGATACAAATGATGAATTAGCAAAACAAAATGAGGAATTTTTAGTGAAGTAGGAGGTTCTAGAACCAGGAGAGTAGTAGGGTCATGAAATTCCAGAAGAGAGAGTTATCACCAGATCCAGATGCTGCAGAGATGTCAAGTTGGATGATGACTGTGGAAAAAGTGATAAAATTTGGCACCCCTTCCCCCAAAAAAGGTTTTTTCTATTTGACCAGGATATTGCAAAGATGTCTATTATTATCACTATTTCAAATAGTATTATAAAAATACAGCAATAAAAAAAGAAAAAGAAATTGAGGAATAAGGATAGGCAAAGAAGAAATAAAATGCTTACTATTTGCAGATGTTGTGTTTTACTGAGAGAACCCTAGAAAAACATTTTAAAACTTAATTAAAACAATAACTTCAGCAAAGTTTCTAATTATAATTTCACATAAGTTAATAGCACTTTTGTATATTACCAACAAAATCTACCAGGAAGAGGTAGAAAAAGAAATTCTATTTGAAATAACTACTGAGTACATAAAATACTTGAGAATCTACCTGCCAAATCATGTACAGGATCTATATGAATACAACTAAAAGACACTCTACATAAATAAAGATAAATCTATATAATTGAAAAGATAGTAATTTCTTGTGGATAGGTTGGCAAATTTAATACAAAAAAATAAAAAAAAACTATACCTAAATTAATTTATTCAGGGCTATGTGAAGGATTATTTTATAAAACTAGAAAAAATAATAATGAAATTCATCTGGAGAAACAAATGTCAAGTATCTCAAGAAAACTTATGAATAAAAATGGAAAGGAAGGGGTCCCAGCTGTACTAGATCTCAACCTATACTACAAAGGAGTAATCATCAAAAATATTTTTATTGGCCAAGAAATAGTATTTGATTAGTGGAGTAGATGAGTTTCAAAATATGGAGAAGCAAACAAGCACAGTAATCTAAGGTTGGTAAAAGACTCCAGCAATAGGGATAAAAATTTAACTACTCACCAAAAACTACTAGGAAAATCAGAAAGTTGTCTGATAGAAATTAGATATACTAAATGGAAATGGATAGCAGAAGTGAATCAAAAATCAGGATTCTAGAATATGTTGTTTATAAAAAAAGAAGACAGACATAGAATAAAGGTAAGGGGCTGGAGTAGGATCTATTATGTTTCGGCTGAAACAAAAAAAAATGCAGAGGTAACAATCCTCATCTCAGACCAAGTAAAAGCTAAAATAGACCCTAATTGAAAGAGAGAAGGAAGGAAACTACTTCTTGCTAAAAGGTACCATAAATAATGAAGCAATAGCAATACTAAACATGTATACACCAAGTGGTATAGCATCCAGATTATTTTTTTCCCCAGAAGCAGTTGGGGTTAAGTGACTTGTCCAGGGTCACATGGCTAGGAAGTATTAAATGTCTGGGATCAGATTTGAACTCAGGTCCTCCTGACTTCAGGGCTGGTACTCTATCCACTGTACCACCTAGCTGCCCCTAGCATCCAGATTCTTGAAGAAGAGGATGTCCCCTCTCAGAACCTGATTAAATTCAATCAAAAATAAACAAGAAAGAAAATAAGAAGATAAATAGAATATTAGATGCCATAAGCAAATTAGAAAAGCAAAGAATAACCTCCCTGTCAGATCTATGAAAAGAGGAAAAAATCATGGCTGAATGAGATAGAGAACATTAAAATGCAAAAATAGTTTTGATCGTATTAAATTAAAAATCTTTTGTACAAACAAATCCAGTGCGTTCAAAATTACAAGGAAAGCAGAAAGCTGGAAAGCAATCTTTGTAGCAAGTGTCTTTGATAAAGGCCTCATTTCTCAAATATATACAAAACGGAGTCAAATTTCTAAGAATACAAGCCATTCCCTAATTGATAGATGGTTAAAGCAAATGAACAGGCAATTTTCAGTTGAAGAAATCAAATTTATCTAGGCAAATGAAGAAGTGCTCTAAATCATTTTTGATTAAAGAAATACAAATTAAAACAACTTTGAGGGTACCACCTTATACCTGTATCAGATTAGTCAATATGACAGAAAAGCAAATTAATAAGTGTTGGAGAGGAAGTGGGAAAATTGGGACATTCAAGTATTTTAACATAATTAACATGTAGTGGATATCCTGCCATCTAGGGGAGGGATGGGGAGTAGGGGGGGAAATTTTGTAACAGAAAGCTTTGTAAGGGTTAATGTTGAAGAATTACCCATACATATGTTTTGCAAATAAAAAGTATTAAGAAAAAAGAAAAAGAAAATTGGGACATTAATGCACTGTTGGTGGATCTGTGAATTGATCCAACCATTTTGGAGAACAATTTGGAACTGTACTCAAAGGGCAACCAAACTGTGAAGGCTTTTTAATCCAGTATCACTACGAGCTCTGTATCCCAAAGAGATGATCATAAAAAAGGGGAAAAGACCTACATGTGTAAAAATATTGACAGCACTGTTTCTTATAGTAGCAAAATGATGGAAAGTGAGGGAATGTCCATCAATTGGGGAATGGCTGAGCAAACAATGGTATATAAATGTAATAGAATACCACTATGCAATAAGAAATGATGAACATGCAGGCAAAAAAATCCAGAAAGACTTATATCAACTGATGCTAAATGAAATGAGCAGAACCAGGAAAACATTGTATACAGTATCAGTGTCATTGTGTATTGATCAGCTGTGATTGACTCTTCTCAGCAACACAATGATCCAAAACAAGGACAAAGGACTCATGAAGGAAAATGCTATCCATAACCAGAAGGGAAAAAAAAAAAAAAAGATTGACTCTGACTATGTCTTGAAGCTTTTTTCCCTCACTTACTTAAAAAAAGAAATAAACTAAGTATAGACCAACATTTCATACCTTATAACAAGATGTATTTTGTACATGTCTTAAATATAAAGGGTGACATCATAAATGGATGATAGAAAAAAATTACCATTCAGATTCATAGATAGAATAGTATGGATCAAACAAGGGATAGAGATAATCATAGAAGGTAAAATAAACAATTTTGATGTAAAATTTTTAAACATTGCTTACATAAAATTCAGCTATAGTTAGAAGGAAGTGATTAATTTGGGGGAGGGGGATCTTTGTAACAAATTTCTGTAGAAAAGGTCTCATTTCTAAAATGTAAGGAATTGGTTCAAATTTATAAGAATAAGTGTCATTCCCTAGTTGATAAATAGTTAAGTGTGATATAAACAGGTAATTTTCAAACCATCCATAGCCATATGAAAGCTAACTAGTTGACAAATCATTTAAAATCTCCTTGGGACTTTTCTGTTTCACTATCTTTTCTTCACTTGTCATATGAGAAATTACTACTAATTTACCCCTAGAATAATTTTCCAATACTAAGATTCTATGAGGAAATTGCTATCTAGCTTTTTAAAAATTTATTCAGGAGGCACTTTTGGGCTATTACTGTACTTCAGGGGCATTATTTTGAAATCAGTTGTCATGGTACAGTTGTTGTGTAGGAGGGCTAGTTAACATTGCTTACTGCAAGTCTCCTGCATTTTTCAAAAACTGTCCTTATGTGTTTTCATGCACAAATCACAGGCATGTACATAAGTCATTGCAGAAATTTGTTATATAAATGGGCCCATGTTGTTGATCTTAACTAAGAAAATTCCAACTAGAACCAAATCCATTCCAAAGTATAGAAGCAAAAAAGGTTAATTTGGGGCTTCAGACCATTATAATTAGTATTTAAGTTAGCTTTAAAATTATAGTCAACATATTAATTAGCTTTAAATAGATTGATTTAATTAAAATTTTAGAGCACTTTTATTGGGTTAAAAATTGAGAAACTTAAATTTTTTCCTAAAGACATATTAAATTAGCTCATAGTGACTTTAAAAACAGTGCAAAAAAAAAATTCCAGTACAATAGATTTTTGAATACTGGTTGAATAAGTCTGTGTGGTAATTACATGCTATGTAATAATTTTGATCAGATAGGTTATTTCTTAATCCATCCCTGATGAAAAGTAATCTTTTCAACCTCTAATTTTGTTAGCCATCCTTTGAATCTTCTGTTTTCAATTATGCTTGTGTAGATGCATTTTGTATGGTCTCCTATAAGTTATAAGGCATGGATTTTGTTCTTTTTTTGTGTTGGTATCCTCAGGCATCCAACCTGGTAGCTTTTTCCTGGTAGGCATTTAATAAGAAACATTTGCTAAATTTGCCAGATGATTATTCAAATAGGCTTCATTAGAATACTCTGTCTCATTTTCAATGAATCATAAGGTAAACTGTATTTGTTACAATCTGTATTCAGAGACCTTGTCATTGTAGATGCATACAAATCTAAATGACCAGTAATGGATACTACTCTCTCCTAGTTTTTGTTTTTTTTTTTTTTTTTTTCTATCTGACTGTTCCTTCTTTGACTTCTTTGCTCGATCCTCATCCAGAGCACTCCTTGTAATAGTGGGTTTCCCTAAAGGTTCTGTCCTGGGTCCTTTTCTCTTTTCCTGGTGATCTTTGGAATATATAGGTGTTCAATGAGAACTACCACCTCTGGTGTGAAGGCTTTTCAGTGACTCATTCACTTTTGGTGTTTACCTCTCACCTAACTATTAGCTGTGGCTCCAAGAAGTGTAGCATGTATAAATTGTCCAGGATGTGTAGCATCCTGGCAAATTGTCTTGGCAGATGGTTTAAAAAAATCAGATTGAGGGGAAGCTAGGTGGCGCAGTGGATAGAGCAACAGCCCTGAAGTCAAGAGGACCTGATTTCAAATCTGGTCTGAGACACTTAACATTCCCTAGCTGTGTGACCCTGGGCAAGTCACTTAACCCCAATTGCCTCAGCAAAAAAAAAAAAAAAATCAGATTGAATTTTGGATTACTTGTCATCTAGGAGAGGTGGAGGAAAGGGGGGAAATTTTGTAACACAAGGCTTTGCAAGTTGCATGTTGAAAAAGCTAAAATAAATAAACAAGCAAAAAAATAAACAAATGCATGAATGAATATAAAAAAATAAATAATAAAATAAAGTAAAAATTACATTGAAGTAACTGACAGGCCTCAAACCCATTGGTAAGTGAGGGACATGCTCACTTCAAGTATGTGAAGACTTCCTTCAATGGAATGGGTAGCTGAGAACAATTTGTTCCAGTGCTCACCAAGGCAGTGTTGTGAAACTCTTGGGAATACCAAGATGATCCGCTGTGTCCTGGGCCATCACCTGCCATACTTTTTTTTTTTTGGTCACAATATTTTGTATTGTCATCAGATTTTAACAATTCTTGAAGAGCGAATGAGACTGACTACTTTATGTAACTCAACTTCTCTTAAATTCATTTCATCCATGAGTTAAGACATCACCCTCTGAGGTAATGGATCCTCTTTGGAGAAGAGACTAGTGACAACTTAGTGATGTCATCTGCTCCATCTCTATGCTGATGACTCTCAAATCTACCTATTATGCTCCAGTCTTCCTGCTCACTTTTTAATTATATCTCCAGCTGTTTTTCAAACATCTTGGACTGAATGTCCAGTAGAGACCTTAACATAATCATATGATTGTTGTTAGTGTGTACTCTACCCTTCTAATTTTCTTTTTTGCTTTAAATTAAGCATTTGGCATCTATTTTATACTATTCCTGTGGAAAAGGGAGTTAAGTGGATTAAAACACAACACAGTTTAGCTTCAACTGCTAATCATGGTTCATTGTCAACTGGGCAGGAAGTATCCAGTAGAATTATCTGGATCCATGCTTAATCTTACACTGTTTAACTTTTTTTTCCCCCATGACTTTAATAAAATAATTAGAATGCTAGCTTATTTGATTTGTCAATCACACAAAATAGGAAGAGCTGAAATAACTAACACATTGGTCAGCAGAGTCAAGAGCTAAAAAGATCTTGACAGCTAGTGCACTGGATTGAATCTATTTGTATGAAATTTCATGGGGACAAATATAAAAATATTTTTAAAAATTTACAAGCTCAAGATAAGAAAGAGGCTTTGGTAGAAAGTTAAAAAGAATTGGGAATTTTGGTGAACTGCAAGCTCAATAACAGTCAGCAGCATGAGGCAGTAGCCCACAAAAGCTAAGGCAATTTGGGACTAAGGAAAGCAGGTAGGTGGCACGGTGGATAGAGCGCTGGACCTGAAGTGAGGAAGACCCAAATTGTAGTTTAGCCTAAGAAACTAGCTGTGTGACCTTGGGCAAGTCACTTAATCCTGTTTGCCTCAGTTTCCTCATCTGTAAAATAAGCTGAAGGAAATGGCAAACCACTTCAATATCCTTGCCAAGAAAACCCCAAATGGGGTCCCAGAGTGCCAGATATAACTGAAATAATGACAAGAAAAACAATAACAAGATATAGCTTTTAGGAATTGGAAGATGATAATCCTCTGACTATGTTCAGTTCATTGTGTCAAAGTTTAAGAATAATATTGATATTCTCAGATTGTCCAGAAGATGACAGCCAAGTTGATGAAGAGTATTGAGCCTCTTATATGAGAATGGATCAAAGTAGGTTCTTATTCTAATTTGTGTGTCAGGGACCCCTTTGGCAGCATAGTGAAGACTGTGAACCCCTTCTCAGAGTAATATTTTTAAACAAAATATATGTTTACAAAGGTAACTGATTATATTGAGTTATATTACATTGAAATGCATTTCCAAAATAGTAAGAAAAGCAAAATTCATACACTCCTGATTTAAAGCCCCCCCCCTGGTAGTAGGAATTATCAATGTTTAACCTGGAGAAGAGGATGGTCAGGAGAGAGATGGTATAAAGAACTAATGTGTAAGTGAAGGATTAGATTCTCTTTTTGGCTTCAAAAAGGTGTAGGAGTAAGGGTATAGAAGTTGCAAAAAAAAAAAAAAAAAAAAAGGGCAGGAAAAATCTTCTAAAAATTAGAGCTACCCAAAACTAGAATGGATTGCCTCATTATTGGTAGCTTCCCTTTTATTTTTGGTTTTCAAGCAGAGTTTGGGTTGCTGCTTGGTTTGGTGGGTATAATAAAATAGTGATTCATTTCTGGCTACTGGATTATACTACCTGGCCATGGTGATTCTATGACTCTTCTATCAGCCTCCAATCATCTTCTGGCCATCTTTCTGGAACAAATTTCTCATTTTTCTGGAATATCTTTTGGAGAACTTGGCTTCTCTATCATCTTTCATTTTGCCAGCTCTTCTGAAATTTTCCAGAGCCTCTTTAAAATACAATAACATTATCCTTAGTCTTTGCGGGATAAGCTATTGGTATTACAGTTGATCAATGAGATCACAAATCCATCAAAGTACCTAGTGATTTGTCCATTTTTGACAGTAGTCTTATATAACATTTAGTCCACTGCTTGTTTTGATGGACAGCAAAATATCCATGGATTTGCCAGCATATATTTAATACTTTAATGGCCCATGAATTTATCAATGTGGTCATTCTTTTCACTGATCATATTGAAACCCCTCTAAATCTTGGGGGGCAGAGAGGGATAATGTATCATATTTTTATCAGTCTGGAAATGCACCTTTGGTGCTCCAAGTCACTATTGATCAGAGAAATTCAAATTAAGACAACTCTGAGATACCACTACACACCTGTCAGATGGCTAAAATGACAGGAAATGATAATGATAACTGTTGGAGGGGATGTGGGAAAACTGGGACACTGATACATTGTTGGTGGAACTGTGAACAGATCCAACCATTCTGGAGAGCAATTTGGAACTATGCTCAAAAAGTTATCAAATTGTGCATACCCTTTGACCCAGCAGTGTTTCTACTGGGCCTATATCCCAAAGAGATCTTAGAGGAGGGAAAGGGACCCACATGTGCAAGAATGTTTGTGGCAGCCCTTTCTGTAGTGGCTAGAAACTGGAAACTGAATGGATGCCCATCAATTGGAGAGTGGCTGAATAAATTATGGTATATGAATGTTATGGAATATTATTGTTCTGTAAGAAACGACCAGCAGGACGATTTCAGAGAGGCCTGGAGAGACTTGCCTGAACTGATGCTGAGTGAAATCAGCAGAACCAGGAGAACATTATACACAGCAGCAAGACTATACGATGATCAATTTTGATGGACATGGTTCTCTTCAACAATGATGTGATTCAAACCAGTTGTTCTGCGATGAAGATAGTCATATACATCCAGAGAGAGGCCTGTGGGAACTGAGAGTGAAGCACAACACAGCATTTTAACGCTTTCTGTGAATATTTCCCTTCATTTTGTTTTCCTTCTTAGGTTGTTTTTTCTTCTTCTCTTTCTAGATCTGATGTTTCTTGTGCAGTAAGATAACTGTATAGATATGTATACATGTATTGTATTTGTCATATAATTTATCCTATTTAGCATGTATTAGATTACCTGTCATCTAGGGGTGGGGTTGGGGGGAAGGAGGGGAAAAGCTTGGGAAAAAAAAGTTTTTGCAAAGGTCAATGTAGAAAAATCACTCATATGTTTTGTAAATAAAAAGCTTTATTAAAAAAAAAAAAAAAGGAAATGCACCTTTGACTGGTCCTTTAAAAACCTGTCCTCTTTGTAGGATCTTCCAGGGCTTACTTTCCATTCCCACAGCCTTTCAGAACCCACAGTCAACTCCATGCCATAATGAGGAATCAAAAGAGCTTAGTGGAGATTATCAGCTTTTCTTTATACATAATTTCATTTTCACTAAATTTAAATATTCAGGGTGTTCCCAAAGTCTTAGCACACTTTTAAGCTATTAAAGTTATCATCATCATCACCATCATTATTATTTAATAGCTATTAAATTCTTAAAATTTAAAAACACACTAAGACTTTGGGGATACCCCGTATTATGCAAGTTGATTTAATTGTCATAATGAAATAAAAATACGGGGTTAGGGAAGGAGGCAGTATGGTAGATAGATTCGAAATTCCATCTCCTGTACTAACTGTGACCATGTGTGCACTTATGCTTCCTGAACCTCAAGCAATGCTCAAAAAAGTATAAAGCATATGAGTGCAATCTGCATGATTGGAGGGAAAGTCCCCATATTTTGAAAATCACCAGGTCATTACTATATTGACATTGTTAAAAAAAAGAAAGAAAGAAAGAATGAAATAAATAACTGTGGGATATTTTTGGCCCTGCAGAATGTAGATTTTTTTGTTTGTTTGTTTGTTTGGTTTGGTTTTTTAGGGGTTTTTTAAATGGGATTTTTAAAGACTCCACTTCGAAACTTATAGTTACTGCCCCAAGGAGAATCATTGGCCCAAGTAGAAAAGTGAATTTTCCTTGCTTAGAGACAAATTGAAATGCAATTGAAAACTTCTTAAAAAAATTCTTTGGGGCAGCTGGGTGGCGGGGTGGATAGAGCACCAGCCCTGAAGTCAGGAGAACCTGAGTTCAAATATGGTCTCAGACACTTAACATTCCCTAGCTGTGTGACCCTGGGCAAGTCACTTAACCTCAATTGCCTCAGCAAAAAAAAAAAAAAAAATTCTTCCTAAGTGAGAACTGAACCTAAAACATTATTTTGGAGGAAAAGAAAATTAGAGAATGTGATTTAGAACTTAGATGAGTTATTTTTTTTAATGGAAAGATATATGTAGATATATTTCTACATATATATATTGCCAGTGATTTGGTTTAAGAAAAATGATTTAAAACCTATAAAGTAAAAGTGAAACATTTCACTTACATAAGAAACCAAACTCCAACTTGATAGCAATCTTTACCTAAATTTTATAAATTCACTCTTTGTACAATATGTTGTTATTATTATCACTACTATTATTATGTGCTTTTTAGTAATGTTGATTCTGTTCAATTTTCTTAATGAAAAAAAAGTTTTTTTATTTACTAGGATGGGAGGTTAAAGCCAGGGGATCAGCTCGTTTACATAAATAAGGAGTCATTGATTGGTGTTTCATTTGAAGAAGCTAAAAGCATAATTACAAGAGCAAAATTAAGGTAAATATCTTAACCATAAAAGATAATATGTGTTACTTAGTATATCTGTTAAAGAGCAATAGTTGTAAAAGTTTTTGTCGAATACTTCACACTATAAGAATCTCTAATATGTATAACAGTAGTGTCAAAACCAGACAGAAATGGAACCACTAAATTTTTCATTGGGGCCCCATATTTACTTCAAAAACCATGTTAACATTATCTGTGCTATTTTTTATATTTATTTCTGTTGTGAAATATTTTCCAAATACATTTTAATCCACTTCAGGCCATGAACCACATTTGACATCTTTGCAGTAGACTATATTACTTTCTATTTCAAATACCTAAAAAAGTCTTGTTACATTTATAAAATGATTTCTCTTTAATTCTAGATCAGAATCTGCTTGGGAGATAGGGTTCATAAGACAAAAACTTAGCTCAAATCAGCAAGAAACCACACAACGTTCATCTCTCTTGCCATCCACGGAAGGATGTGAGACTCAGGTTCCAACATCTTTTAATGTCCTTTCTCGTCATGAGAACTTTGATGAAAACATGTCATCCACTCCCAATACTGTAGATACCACCTTATTGTCTTTAAAAAAAAATCAGGTAAGAGTTTTCATTTGTAAATTTACAAATACAATTCACCATTTTTTTCTGTGTTTCTATGTGTATTTCACTCCCAAGATTCATCTTCCTCAAGTTAAGCCAATGAGCATTTATTAAGAGCTTATCAAGTAACCAGACACCGTTCTAAATACAGGGAATACAAAAAATAGAAAAAAGGCAGTCCCTTCTCTCAGGGAGCTTACAACCTAATGACTGGCATTATGCAAACAACTATAAGTGCAAGATATGTACAACATAAATAGGAGTTAGTCTTAAAGGAAAGACACTAACAACTTCGAAATGATAGGGAAGGTGTTCCAGGGAAGACCTTTTGCAAATTTTTCCATTGGTATTCTCAAAATATAAAAAGATCTTGAGGAACCCCTTCAGTATTTTGGGTGAGTCATCTTTGGAAGATCCAAGGAAATCCATGAACAAAAAAGAATGAAAGGACACAAATGGGTTGGTATTTGTATTGCTGGAGGAAATAACCACAGTGGTGAGGTCATCAGACCATTGCATTTTCAATGTAACATGGACTGAGCACCTGTGACTCTTGAGACAGCATCAAGGTGACCCAGTGGCAATACATATCAACACATTGTCAAGAGATCACATTGAGTTTCTGACAACTCCAGTGGTGATTGATTTATCATCCTCTCTTTTGATGCCTTAGATGACTTTAGACAAGTCTCTCTCTTGATTTTCTAGCTTCTTTGCTGTATACCAAAGCTGCTCTTTAGTGTCTGTCTGGTCATTGCTCTCTCCTATATAGACCCTATTTCCTTGAATATGGTTCTGCAAAATTAGATTCGGGCAGAATGATAGAATTTCAGATCAAACCCATATCAAGAGTTCCCTACCACGGAGCTCTGACAGCTGAAAGGAACAAAGAGAAGTATTTGTACTTGAAACCTGTGTTCACTACAAAGATTTGAAAAAAAAAAAAGAAAGAAAGAAAGAAATACAGGTAGGCTTTTAGATAACGGAATGAGAATTTTCAAAGATAAAGCCAGCCATAGGTCCATGCTGTTCAGACATAGCACATGAAATTTCCTAGCTTCTTTAGTCCCTGGCTTTTTTTTTTTTTAATATTGGGTTCTGTTACTCTTTGAAAGCAACAGCATAAAGCCTTATATTTTACTGGCCTTGGACACAGTAGGTTTCAAAGTAATTGTTACCTTTAATTCCAAATTTCTTTTACTTTATAGCTATCTATCTGAAGATGAGCATATCCAAATGTTAGGGGTTTGGCTCATATTTTTCAGTATTGCTTCAATCTCTTTAACCATATTTTTTTTTAATGTTAACATGTCCTCCTAACTTGGTCTTTGACCTACTTTATAAAATGTCATTTCATGTTTCTCATTTTCTTTCATAGATAAAAACCGGATTCAAGAAAAGAGAGCCATCTCCAATTACGTCTCCAAACAACAGCTCCACGGATGTATCTAATCCAAGTAAATGCCCACTTAATTCTTTTTTTCCTGTTGTTGTTTTTCAATTCTACTTCTTTGGGGAGGGATATGTAATGTAACTTCATAGACTTTCCAGAAAGGTGCAGTATGCTTTTTAAAAAAATTATTTTTATTGAATAAATGACCAAAATGAATGGGCTATTTGGTAGTCCCTGCCAAATTATGACTAGCATTGGAAATGTCCCTGGAGAGGTAGTTAAATTTTTTAAATATGTATGACCATAATCTTCTTAGTGTGCTGTAATAATCGATGAACTATGTTGAAACCAGATAATGAAAATTCTCCTATAAATAAAGATCTGGTTGCTGTGGTAACAGTACTTGTCACTTTAGTGAGGTATGTTAGATTTACCTTTTAAAAACTATTTTTATAATGGCACTTGGCTTTGGAAAAGAAATACCTTCATGAAAATAGGCACTTAAGATTAAAAAGAAAATAAAGAAAAATCCTACAGGCAGAATTTCTTATCTATTACAAAATTATTTACCTATATCTGAATAATGACTGTTTGCATAATGTTGAATTATTACAGTTTATAAAGTATTCGTGTCTAAAAAAATAAAACATGTTAATGGACTGTAATTATCACCAAAATGTCTACTAATTACATCCTGAAAGAAAATTTTGTGAGGTATTTTGCCTAAGTTTTTGGGTTAGGTAGGGTTCCTGTGCATAGAGCACTGAACAAAGTCAGAAAAACCTGAGTTTTTAAATCTAGCTTTGCTTACTCACTAGCTATGTGATCCTGAGGAAATAATTTAATCACTGTTTGCTTCAGTTTCCTTAATTGTAAAATGGGGATAATAATAGTATTTATTTCCCAAAATTGTTTTGAAAATCAAATGGGATAATAATCATAAACTGTTTAGTACAGTGCCTGGCACATAGTAAGTACTATACAAATGTTAATTATAATTATTATGTTGATTTCTAAAGAAGTTTATCACTTTTCATCAGTGTCCATTTGTCTTTTCACATTTCTAGGTAGGCTTGAATTCCAAAATGATGAAAGATGAATTTAAACTTTAGACTTATCCAGCTTATGAAGGAATTTTTCTCATTTATATTAAGGCCATAGTAGTTTCCATTAATTGGGAGAAAAATTCACCAAAGGGTTAGAAATTTTTCATTCCTTGTATTCGTCTAAAACTTATAATGTAGACATTGTCACTTTTGGGAATCTCCTCATTCTGTGAATACTTCTAGTCTCTAGATATATTATTCTTATTTCATATTAAGACCTAAGTAAGAAAAGAAATAGAAGTCAAAGTTCCATTCAGAGTTGTGGGATGAAATGGAAAATGAGAACCCAACCTACTGGGGTTTTTTTTTATTTGTTTGTTTCAATTTCATAAGATGATAATGGCAACACTACCACATATTTTACATCTTAATTTTTTATTTTGGAAATCATTCAGCACTTCCATGGCTCTATATGATTCATCTCCTTTATTCAATACATCTTTATCCAGTGCTTGTTTTATGAGTGGGGTAAAGGAAGAAAGAGAGAATAAGAAAGAAAAAAGAAAGAGAAGGAAACAAGGAAGGAAAGAGTTTTTCCCTGAGGACACTTAAAAGTTTAATGGAGAATTCTTTATGCATTATAAAATTATTACCTTATTCATTTTACTTGTGGATTTTTATTTTATTTTATTTTATTTTGATAGTACAACTCAGTATTTCAAGGGAGGTACTTAGAAAAAGAAGTATATACTTGGGAGTTCTGACTTAATAGCATCTGCCCAGTGGGGCATATCCCATGTCAATAATTAAGAAAAAGAAGCATGACTTTAAAGGGTTTTGGTTTGGTTTTTTTTTGTGTGTGTGTGTGTGGTGAAAGTTTCAAGTGTTCTCCAAGGCCAAAAGAATGTGAATGGCTGCTCCAGAAAATCTGCTCTCTTCCATCCTTCCTTTTTTCCTTCTTTCCATCCATCTTGGTACAGCACGGGTTACTTATCTACATGTCTGTCTGTTTGTCTGTCTTTCTCTCTCTCTCTCTTTCCTCCCGCCACTACAGATCTTCCTAACTCCAAATAGATATTTTTCTTCTCTGTATTTTTCATATAGTTTCTCATTATGTGATGACATTACATTACATTTCTGTGCCATAATTTGTTCAGCCATTTCCTACTAAATAGAAAACTTGGGACAGCTAGATGGCACAGTGGATAGAGCACCAACCCTGAAGTCAGGAGGACCTGAGTTCAAATCTGACCTCAGACACTTAACATTCCCTAGCTGTGTGACCCTGGGCAAGTCACTTAACCTCAATTGCCTCAGCAAAAAAAAAAAAAAAAGATAAATAGAAAACTCATCTTTTTAACTCTGATATTCTTCTGGAGGTGCCATATGAAATACTACCATCTTCAAAGAGTTAAAATTTTAGATAATCTAATAGGTAAATGATAATCATGTGGTAGATATAAGTACACTGCAAAAAATAACCAATGAATAATAGATCCCAGGAAGATATAGAAAACATATCATTTAAGTGGTGTCAAACATAAATAGAAATGAGGGCCTCTAAACCAAACACAGTGATCCCTGTGGGCCACATATTGACTTGGGAAACCATATATTAACATTATCTGCATTCTATTGCATTTTTATTTATTTTGTTAAATAATTCCAATTATATATTAATCTGGTTCAGCCATACTCTGGAGTATTGCATGTTTGATTTTTGCATGTCTAATATAAGCTAGATGGCACAGTGAATAGAGTGTCAGCTCTGGAGTCAGGAGGATCTGAGTTCAAATCCAGCCTCAGACACTTACCACTCACTGGCTGTATGACCATGGGCAAGTCACTTAACCCCGATTGCTTCTCAAAAGGAAAAGAAAAAGAGTTCTATGAATGTAAAAGAAGGTAACCATTCATTTAAGGAGAACAAGCTTAAGTGTTTTAATACTATTTTTATTGATATCTTTCGGGTTTTTGTCCCCTTCATTTTCAAATATGTCTTTTCCCCTTCTCCACTCATTGAATTATCCCTTAATATTTTTTAAAAAATTTATGAAGTTAAACAATAGCAAAAGTTAAAAAATTGAAGCAAACAAATATAGTCAAGCAAAACAAATCCAAACAGCAGATCTGTCCAGAAAAGGGTCTTCTGTTTCTATCACCTCTGCCAGGAACTAAGTAATATGCTTCATTATAGGCCTCTGAAGACACAATTGTTAATTGCATTTGTTAGTATTTGGTATTGATAATTTTCTTTAAATTTCTTTCAACTTTCTGGACCTTAGTTTCCTTATCTGTATGATGAAAGACTGGACTAGATAATTTTTGAGATCCCTATCATTTACTGTGATTTAAATAAGACAATATATGCAAAACACCTTATGAATATTAAAGGTCCATGTAAATATCTATTAATGTTATTTTGTCCTTCTAGATCTCCTACCCCTAAAATTGAGTTGGTATATACTCTAAGAATAAAAAGATTTTAATACTAAGCTAAGTAAAATCCAATTAACAAGATTTCAGGAGGTCTGTGAAATTGGATGGAAAAAATAATTATTTTCACTGACTTCTAACTGAAATTTATCATTTCCTCAATTTTGAATTAAAAATCTCCAACATGATTCTGAGGAGTCCGTGTGCTTTCCCAGAATGTGCCACAGGGGTTCATGAGACCAAAAAGGTCAGGAACCTCTGTTCGATAGCATGAACAGTTTGCTCAAGAAAAGAATTGGTAGATACTGGACATGGTTTTTTATTAGTCCATAAAAAAATAGTCAGTAAACATTTAATAATAAGCTCGTACTACGTGCCAGGCTTTCTGCTAAGCACTGAATATGCAAAGAAAGATAGAAAATAGTCCCTACTTCTAAGGAGAGCTTCTAAGGAGAAGATGACATATAAAAAATGATGTACAAATCAGTGATATATAGCATAAATTACAGGAAATAATAAACAGATGGAAGGCACTAGAATTAAGGAAGACTAGGAAAGACTTCCTTTACTAAATGGTATTTTAATAGATTAGGAAAAAAACTTGTTATTGATGTTAGTTCTCCTTGAATTGCTTTCTGTATTTATTCAAACTATCAATTTATCAGAAATAAGGTTAGAATTCATTTAGAGAGAGAGAGAGAGAAAATGTCAGAATTGAGTAACTTGATCCTGAACTGTTTAAACAAGTAGTTGAAAATCAAGAAAGGAAAGTGGACAAGAGAAATGATGCTAACAGTGACTAATGATTTTATCCACATATTTAACCAATGCCAAATTGCCACATCAAGAAGTCAAAAGAGTCTAGACTATACTTTGGTTAGCAAACATCTGACAACTTAGTTAAAGAGAGATGCTGCCGAAGGCAACTTTGAATTAGAATATAAATTCATTTATTAAATCTTGTATCTTATTATAAAAGGATGATGGATGGCTAGGAACAGTATTATCTTTTAAAGCAGATAAAGAAGTGTTGTTTAGTTGTTTTATTAGTGTCAACTCTTTGTGAAACCATTTGGAGTTTTTTTTGGTAAAGATACTGGAATGGTTTGCTCTTTTCTTTTGCTCATTTCACAGATGAGGAAACTAAGGCATAAAGAATTGAGTGATTCATCCAAGATCACACAGCTAGTATATATCTGAGACTGGATTGGAACTCAGGTCTTTCTGATTCCAGGCCTAGCACTGTATTCATTGAACCATCTATCTGCTCCTGACTAGATGGTAAAAACAGTTCAAAGAAACCTTCGTTAGAAATGTAACCAAACAGTGTTATTCCAATGAACCTTTTGGATGAAAACAGAACTACTACAATAATGAGAGAAATGGAAATAATTTGCAAAACACTTGGACTTTAACTCACAGTCCTGGATATACTTATTGCAGGTATAGAAATTTAAAGAGAACAAAGATAAAAATCAGTTTCATTTGACTAAGTGAAAGGAGACAGAGATCCAAAGTGGGGTCATAGCAAGTTGGACAGAAGTGGCAAAGATGCCACAGTTGTGATGGGAGTGATATACAAAGTGGTTAAAGGAGAGGAAAATACCAAGATATAAACAAAAAAAATCATTTCTGAACTTAATACCAAAAAAAAGTCAATCAAAAGAGCATCAGTAACTACTGAATTTTATGCCTACTCTCCCATCTATAAAAAACCTTTATGAGAGTCACCTCTATATGAATCAAGAGCATCTTTGCTGTAGCTATTTGAAGATAAAAGCAGGCTTTCACAAGCAAAATTCAACAATCATCCTCATTTTTACAATTTTATAATTAACTGAAAGATTTAGAGAATGTAAGATCTCATTTAGCTTGTTTGTTAAGTATAGAAAAGAATTAAGTTTGGCAGAAGCAGCCCTTGTCAGTGATTCTCAGTTAATGAACATCAGGGATGATATAAAACAGGGAGACATATACTATTCAAAAGTACCCACTTCTCTTCTGGAGGAGATCCATTACTGAGAATCCAAGTTGAAGACTAATTCAAATAAGGAGATCAAAAGACATTGTTCAGTTTACATTCCCCAGAACCTCTTGGAAAGACATTCATAATCACCCAAAGGAATTTGACCTCTTCATCCACAATGAAAAGACTAACTGGATGGATGTTAGCTTCCCAAATTTCAGCTTATGTTTATATGGATAGCCTAAAAGTCTCTATCTGGAATAGGCCTAGGCTATTCCAGGCCTAGTATTGCTCTGGAAAGGAGAACATAATGAATTCTTAAGAGATTTCAAAAGTCTTTTATTGCTTCCAAGTTTTCTGTGAATGCAAAAGGATATCTTTTCAATACTGACATTCTACTGGTGTTGCCATATAATAGTAAGATGTGGAAAACATTTGTTTCTGAAGAATTAAAAATTTAAAATGATTATCATCATGAAGAAGCTTGAACCTGCTATGACATTTAACCAATGAGGTGTTCCACATAGGAACTGAAGTAAAAGATATTATCAAGAAATTATATCAATAACAAGAAAAAATTGGTTAGTGACATGGCAGTAGTGAGGGATGACAGGTGGATAACCAGAATGCTTTCCTGATATCAGTGTCAGTGGATCCCTCACACCAAACTTTTGGGCACACATGGATAAGGATCTTGCAGGATTAGTAGACATGGATAGGTTACAATCTGCATCACTGAAGGGATGCCTAAAGCGATCACAGATCCATTTAGAGAATGCTTCCCTTGGGAATAGGGTAGATGTAGCTCTGAGATCCAACATGGGGTAATCCAATAAAGAGGTATGTGTAGCATATTAGAATTGAGAAAAAAATCATGTAATCTAGCCTTTTCATTTTCTCCCTTCTACAAGAAAAGGCCCTTGAAGACAAGGACTCTCTTATTTTTTCATTTGTATTCCAGCTTTTAGCACAGGGCCGGACACATAATAAGGATGCTTTTATTCATTCATTTATTCATGGAGAAACTGACATCCAGAGAAGAGAAATGTTTTGGTTGAGGTTACACGGAGAATGGATGGTAAAGCCATGGCTACACCCCAGGTCTCATAGCCCCTAGTCCTGTGCTGTCTCCAGTATACCAAGTTGATGAGCCTATTGTTGCAATTTCCAAAATTTCTGTTTTTGTAGTACTCTAGTGGCCTATGGTCTATCATTGTGGGATTTCTTCCATTTAGAAAAATCACAGCTCATTAATGCTTATCTGTCTTGTGTTATTTTTATTCATGTCATCTTTATATAAGCTTGCCAGAGGGAATCCACCCAGTGTGGAAAATCTGGATATCACAAGGTTACCAGTAAGGCACATGAGTTGGCCATAAATTATCTCTTGCTCTTACTATATGATTGATCCCACTTCCCCTGCATAATTCCTTAATTGTAGTCTTTTACATCTTGCTTATGCCCATATTAAACTTCTCCATTTTCAATTTTTCAGAAATCCCACACATGAGGAGATCATATGGTGGTAAATGACTCATAGCTATTCATCATAAATGGAAGAATATTTCTTTTATAAAGATAAGCCTTTGTTTCAGAGAGAAAGTTTTTTGTGGTTTAGTCATTTCAGTTCAGTCTAAATCTTTGTGACCCCATTTTGAATTTTATTGGCAAAGATATAGGAGTGGTTTGACCTTTCCTTCTTCAATTCCAACTTCAACTCAATTGAGGCAAACCGAATTAAATGACTTGATTAAGGTCACATGGCCAGTGTATCTAAGGCTGGATTTGAAGATAGGTCCTCCTGGCTCAAGACCTGGTATTCTATCCACTAAACCATCTAGGTATCTGGACAAAAGCATGGACATGATTAAAAAATCTTAGAAATTTTCCAAACACAACCTAACTTTCTGTCTTTCTCCTTTTCAGCTTAGGAACAAGCTCACTGTTCATTTGCAGTGTTTGTCCAAGTTTATATTGATGGGTGAGCTCCTTAGATTGTGTATCAAAATGCATATGATATCTTGAACAAAAGACATTCTTCATCCACTTAGTTTTTCCTATGTGAATAGTTGGTCTAAATTTTTTAGTCATGGCAACTTTGGTTTCTATTATTATGTTAAAAAATTTCCCCTCAGTTGGTGGAATTTGATTACACATATGTTTTTGGCTTAGTAACCAAATATTGTTGTGATCTTAACACCTGTATCTTGCCTTCAGAATTCTGCATAGATATGTCAAAGGTTTTCAAGAAGACCAATTATTTTCATTTCTGCTTTTTATGTTCTTGAGAAATAAAGGGAATGCAAATCAGGTTGTATTTGAAGACAGATGCTCTGTGAAAGAAAAACTCAAAGAAAAGCTGCATAAAGATGTGACAGTTTCAGAAAAGAATTTCTGCTATTCTCTTGTTTCCATGAAGAAGTAGCAAAATTGCACTCAGAATCTTATTTAGCAGTGATAACTTAGAAAGTAAGGATTGAGCTAAGTTACGGAATAGAATACTCCAATTTGACAGTTTAAAAAAATTAATTCTCCAAGTCATTAGTCCCTTTTTGTATCACATTCTATTTTGTTCATTTTTCAGGAATGAGGTATTTAAGTTGGTATTTGAGGAGTAAAGAATAGCCAGGAACTGTGGCTCTATTTTCTTTCAAGAGCATTTTTACCAAATGCATTTTATAAGCATATATTAATTGCCTGTTATGTTCACGGCATTATAGCTATAAAGATAAAAATTAGGGAGTCCCAGTTTTCATGAAATTTCCATTCTACTTAGTTGGAATTGGAGGTAGAAGGGATTAAGAAGAGAATAAGGATGTAATAAGTCCATAAAGAAGAATATATATACAATCATTTCTTTTTTCCTTCCTCTTATTAAAGCTTCTTATTTTTCAAAATATGTGCATGGATAATTCTTCAACAGTAATCCTTGCAAAACCTTGTATTCCAATTTTCCCCTCCTTTCCCTCACCCCCTCCCCTAGATGGCAAATAATCCAATTATCATAATCATTTCAAAAGTGGAGGGAGACAAGGCAATTCCAATAGATTTAGGATGGAAAATTCTATCCACATCTAGAGAAAGAACTATGGAGACTGAATGTGGATTGAAGCATAGTATTTTCACCTTTTGTTTGTTTGTTTCTTGTGTTTTTTTCCCTTTTGGTCTGATTTTTCTTTTTTTTTTTTTGGTGAGGCAATTGGGGTTAAGCTCAGGGTCACACAGCTAGGAAGTGTTAATTATATGAGATCGAATTTGAAGTCAGGTCCCCCTGATGTCAGGGCTGGTGCTGCATCCATTGTGCTATCTAGCTGCTCCTATGTCTGATTTTTCTTCTACAACATGACAAATATGGAAATATGTTTAAAAGAATTATACATATTTAACCTAAATCAAATTGCTTGTTGTTTTGGGGAGGGAAGATGTAAGAGAAGGAGAAAGAAAAATCTGGAACACAAAGTCTTACAAAAATGAATGTTGAAAACTACCTTTACATGTATTTGGAAAAATAAAATACTATTAGAAAAAGTGAGTGGAGGGAGGGAGTCCTATAGATAAAAAGAAAGGCAAAAGACAGTCATTGTGACATAGACACAGAGCTTGTGGTCCTGTAGGGTAACCTACATGCAAACAGCTATGTAAAAACACAATATTTACAGGATGAGGTGGAAATAATCATTAGAAGAATAGTCACTAGAATTAAGAGGAATTGGGGAAAGGCTTCCCTTAGAAGGTGGGATTTTAGCTGGTGCTTGAGGGATACCCAAGAAGTCAGGAGGGAGAAATGGGGAGAAAGAAGATTCCAGGGGTGTGTAACTCACACCATTTTCTGTTCAAAAGTACATCTTCTTGGGGAAAAAAAAAAGAGAAAGGGAAAGTATTTTTTACAAATATACTTTTATGTTTATCCAGTCCTTTAAAGAACCAAGAATGGTATCTCCCATGGTTGCCTTTTTTTTTTAACATCATAGGTAAACCATGTGAGTGTATGTAAATGTGTATGTTATATCTTGAACATGTTTCCCATGTGAATGATTCACACTTGGTTTTTAATTTGTCCAGGTAACATTGTTTTTATGCTGGTCACTTTTCTTTTTTCCATTGTCTTCACCAAATTTCTCCAAATGTGAAGTCCCTTTTGAGATGAGCTGCAGGGTGTTCTACCAGCTGATAATATTTTCATATTTCTACTGAGCTATAACAAACAATAAGATATTAGTTCACTTTAGAACCCAAGTCACTCTAATTTTAGATTTAGTACTCTAACAGCCCTGGCTTTCAGACCATTAATTTTAGCTGGGTCTGGTTTTCTTTTTTTTTTTTTTTTTTTTTTTACTTTTAAAAAATTTTATTTTTATTTTGAACTGGAAACACCCAGCTAAATGAGCATTTCTATAATTTAGTATAATATAGCAGAATAATATATGTGTGTGTGTAGATATATATACATATATAATACATACATATATACTATATATATATATATATATATTTTTTTTTTTTTCTTGAGACAATTGGGGTTAAGTGACTTGTCCACAGGGTCACATAGCTAGGAAGTATTAAGTATCCATGGCTGGATTTGAACTTAGGTCCTCCTGACTTCATGTGCTCTAGCCACTGTGCCATCTAGCTGCCCCAGAATAATATTTTATTGTTGTGCTGGCAACACAAATTAATTTATCCAAATTGTTGAATAAATGGATGAGAATGAATGAATGGGACTAAGCACAATTCAGGTATATAAAAATCCATCCAGAGAATCCAGAGTTATTCCTTAATACCTTTTCTATACTGTACAGGAGAGGATCGTGACTTTTATGTCGTATAAACTATGCCATATAGGCATTTCTTCAGTATGCATACAATATGGAATTAACAAACACTCCCTAATAGGAGAGTAGTGGTGTCTTTTTGTGCAATCTTTTCTATCTAGTGAAATTATTTTGAACAAATCAAGATAGGCAGAGATGAAAGAAACAAAGTCACATTCTACCTAAATGACAAAAATTTCTGCCTTTGACTTTCTTGGATCTGGATGAAGCTGTCTAGTATCTGAGGACCCTTGCACTTCTGGGATATAATTGTCTACAGTAAGTGAGATGGGAGGGAACAGGCATTTATTAAGCACCCACTATGTTGCAAATATCTCATTTGATCCTTACAATAATCCTGTGAGGTAGATGATTACCCTTATTTTACAGATAAGGAAACTGAGTCAAATAGGTGACTTGCCCAAAGTCATACAGCCAGTAAGTGTCTGAGGCTGGATTTGAACTCAAGAAGATGAGTCTTCCTGCCTCCAGAAGCAGGGCTCAGTTTACTTTTATACATAAAGCCATTGCCATATAATGGTGTGAGCTGTCATCACTTGACCAATGCATCTGTAAACTTAGTTTAATTTTCACTGGAGTAATTTGTCTATCATTAATACCTACAATTAAGGAAGAAATTTTATCTTGATCATGGCTTTATGTTCCAAGAAGCCAGATTTTCAGTTTGGCAAAGTTAACTTAAGTAACTTTTTCCGGTTACCTTTTTTTTTTTCCCTGAGGCATTAGGGGTTAAGTGACTTGCCCAGGGTCACTCAGGCCCTCCTAACTTCAGGGCTGGTGCTATCTATTTTGCTACTTAGCTGCCCCTGAAGTTACCTTTAAAAAAAAAAATCAAAACTTTATTAAAATAACTGGATATAAACACTTTTAAAAATAGTCTGAAAAAGCAAATTTTGAAGGAAAAGAATTTCACAGGCATAATTAGTTCTCTTTCTCAGTAATTAAAAATTTTTCCTTTTCCTCTAATCTTTAACCCTATTCATAGACTTTGATTAGATTAGTTCTTTTCCAATTCATTCTCCCTTTGGTGATATGTGATTAGATTGAGGGCTTCTTTCTGCAACTTGATTGGTTATCAAAGGCACATAAGGCTTTATTCTTTTTTGCTTTTTGCTGAGGCAATTGGGGTTAAGTGACTTGCCCAGGGTCACACAGCTAGGGAATGTTAAGTATCTGAGACCAGATTTGAACTCAGGTCTTCCTGACTTCAGGGCTGGTGCTCTATCCACTGCGCCACCTAGCTGCCCCTGTAAGGCTTTACTCTTCTGTTGACAGTAACTTCAATTCTAGATCTTTAGTAAAAGAAGATTCTTCCTAACTAATCAATTGAAAAAGGCTTTCCAACTTCCCAATTCTCAGCTTTTGTTTCTTTACATATAACTGTTAAAAAGAAAAAAAGAGAAAAGTAAAGTTAGATATGATGCTACTGGTGTACTTGAAATCCTATGATCTGTTTTTTACAGTCAAAACATTTCTCATTGAATTTACTAATTCAGTCCTAGCTTCTCACTTTTCTTACAAATCGATATGTTAACAGTCAAGCGTAACCTGAAATTGTAATGCAATTATGCTTTTGGCAATCAAACCTTTATAACATTACAGAATCTTGAATTAGAAAAATATCACTTTTTATCACTAACTTTAAAAAAAAAAAGGTTCATTTTAAAGTTACATATAAACAGAAAATTTGACAAGGTTTTTTAATTCAGTGTAAACATTGTTTAATTGAAGGCTAATAATATGCAGAAATGTTGAGTTGGGTGTCTACATATATATCTTTTTACCAAACGTAGCAGCCTACTTCTTCTACATAGCAGCACAATCAAAAGATCTATGAGGAATGCTTTGGTAAAGTGAAGAATACATCCATTTTGTGGGGCCAATAGACAAAGAATCCATAATTTGCCTTTTTTCTTTTTCAAAATATCTAAAGTATAACTATTTTTAGAAATGGATTAGACTTATTGGGCAGTTAAAAATTAAGAATTGCATTAAGGTTATTTCATATTCAGCAACATGGTTATATAGTAGAAAGGTTAGAGGTTGAATTTTCTTTCTAACTCTTAGCCTATGAAAGTGTTATGGTATTTGGGAAAGAACACTGAACTAGGATACATATCTCATTTCTGCCTTAATCAGTTGTATGACTTTGAACAAATCATTTCACTTTAACTCTTTGGGTTTCATCTCTCTTTTGTAGGATTTAAATCTCTAGGATCCTGTACTGTCTTTGGCATACTTCATGTGCCATTATCAATTTTATAACTAAAATTTGATTTGCATTTGGGTTTTTCTTAATATATCTAAAATAGCCCTTTATTGAATATTGCCAATTACCAAAGAAAGTTATATGCTGGTGATTAGAGTCAACAATTTGACTTCATTCAGAAATTTTCAAAGTCTACAACATAAGGATTCTACCACAGAAGGATTTAATTCATTCTGTTGGTAAAATTCTACCCATTAAAAAAAAGCACCCCAAATCACTATTGATCAGAGAAATGCAAATCAAGACAACCCTGAGGTACCACTACACACCTGTCAGATTGGCTAAAATGACAGGAAAAGTTAATGATGAATGTTGGAGGGGATGTGGGAAAACTGGGACACTGATACATTGTTGGTGGAAATGTGAACAGATCCAACCATTCTGGAGAGCAATCTGGAACTATGCTCAAAAGATTATCAAACTATGCATACCCTTTGACCCAGCAGCATTTCTACTGGGCCTGTATCCCAAAGAAATCATAAAGGAAGGAAAGGGCCCCACATGTGCAAGAATGTTTGTGGCAGCTCTTTTTGTAGTGGCAAGAAACTGGAAACTGAATAGATGCCCATCAATTGGAGAATGGCTGAATAAATTATGGTATATGAATATTATGGAATATTATTGTTCTGTAAGAAATGACCAGCAGGATGATTTCAGAGAGGCCTGGAGAGACTTGCATGAACTGATGCTGAGTGAAATGAGCAGAACTAGGAGATCATTATACACGGCAACAACAAGACTATATGACAATCAATTCTGATGGACATGGCTCCCTTTAACAATGAAATGTTTCAAACCAGCTCCAGTTCACTGAAGAAACCCATATACACCCAGAGAGAGGGATGTGAAATTTGGACCACAATGTAACATTCCCATACTCTTGATTGATGGTTGCTTGCATTGTTTCCTTTATCTGATATGTCTTTTGTGTAGACATGATTTTTCTTGCACAACAATGATAAGTGTGGAAATATGTATACATATATTCATTCGATTTGCCAAATATTTTAACATAATTAACATGTAGTGGATATCCTGCCATCTAGAGGAGGGGTGGGGAGTTGGGGGGAAAAATTTGTAACAGAAAGCTATGTAAGGGTTAATGTTGAAGAATTACCCACACATATGTTATGCAAATAAAATTTAAAAAAAAAAAAAGCACCTATTCCCCTACAAGAACAACAAAAATAAAAACATACTACTTAGTTCCCCAATAAGAAATCCCAGAATTCCTTTCTAGTGATCGAGGAAAATACACTTCCTGCTAAAATTCCAAATTGTGAAAGAACACTTCCGCTTGACAGTGGGCATCCCTGTGCATTTAGAGACTCTGACCACTGAATTAGATACATATTCTTAGAAACATAGAACAGAAAATAGGAAATAGATTGGTTGATTAATTTTATATTCCTTATATGGAGGTATGCAAAATATATAGACAGACACAATTTTGGGGAGCTTTTAGCTAAAATGGTTTCCATAATCCTTGTTTTTGATACAGCTCATGTCAACTTGTCCCCTTCCATTTCCCCTAATAGTAAGGGGCTATTCATTTTAAAGAGGCGTATGATTTGTTACTAAAACTGGAGCAATACTATCTCTCTGTCTTTCTTATTGTCCCATCAAGCCTGTTTATATAGCACATTTCACAGACATTATTAGTTGTAGTATAACATAAATAAGACAATTAGGCCAGTGTGTTATTGTTGTGGTCGTTTAGTCATTTTTCAGACATGTCTGACTCTAAGTGATCCCATTTTGGGTTTTCTTGGCAAAAATACTAAAGTGGTTTGCCATTTCCTCCTCCAGCTTACTTTATAGATGAGGAAAGTGAAGCAGACAGGATTTGGTTAAGTGATTTGCCCAGGGTCACATAACTAGTGTATGAGGATTTGGCCTCAGTCTTCCTGACTCCAGATCTAATAATATATCTATTGCACCATCTAACTGTCCCAAATTAGGCCAGTTTCATAGTCCTTAAATTGTTTTCTGTTTTGTTTTGTTTTACTTGTTTAGATTCAGTAGGAAACTAATTCACAATATTAAAATAAATTTTTAACAGCAGGTCTTCCCACCTGTATTCAGATGATTGCACTTTCTTAAGTGGAACCACTCTCTATAGTACAAAACAAAAACAAACAAAAAAAAACTCTGGTCCACCTGATATTATTTTACCTATTCCCTGGGAAACTCTGAATTTCAGTAAATCTTTTTTTCTCTGTATACACGTAAGCCCAGGAAATAGGACTTTTACCATATCTCACATGTCAGTTTCTTCTTGATTTTAAGAACTATTCTTGTTTCTCTGTAAAAATGAGT
This sequence comes from Myrmecobius fasciatus, assembly GCA_023553655.1. NCBI lineage: Eukaryota > Metazoa > Chordata > Mammalia > Dasyuromorphia > Myrmecobiidae > Myrmecobius > Myrmecobius fasciatus. The sequence continues at coordinate 343,975 of JAJPUD010000730.1, read as the reverse complement.
TTGCATTGCCACCTGCCAGTCCTTGGGGTTTTGTTGTCAGGGACCTCTCCTTGTAGGATGGCTGGGGTTCAGTTGGCTTGCTGGTTCTTGTACATAAGGTGTGTATCTAAAAACTAAAACTGGTTAGTTTAACTGTTCTTTGAGTTGTAAGCAGTATCTTATGTGGACCTTTCAATCTCAGCAAAAGGGTTGGGGTTTTCTTTTGGGGGGGGGAGAGGGTTGGTGGACTATTGTGTATATCAGATCCCCTGTATTCAACTGTTGGCAAGAATTTTATTTTGAGTTCTGTTGGGAATGCTGTCTGGACCTGTGAAAGAGAAACCTTTGTATTTTGCATTAGTTTGGTGTAACCCATTATCACGTTGCTATGAGTAATATTCAAATCATGGGTTGTTAGCAGGGTGAACAAAAATCTCATGTACTGGCCTGTTTTGATTTCATAAGAGCTAAATCTGTCTTTCATGGCCAAAATTGGCCTTTATTGATATAAAGCTTGGATTTAAGGCAGTTGTCCAAAACTAGACCTGCATTTTCATAGAGTTTGGCAAGCACATTCCATCTTTCTACTCTATGCATTTCTGAAGATGGTAAGGGTAATGGAAATATTACTTCATACCACAGAATTTTAGGAAGTACTGTATTATCTTTTCTATGAGATGTGTTACCTGATCACTCGAGAGATTCTGAAATATCCCCATGGAAAGCAGATGATTGAAGACTCTTCACTATTATCTTAGAAGCAACTTTTTTTTTAATTATATGGAAAGACTTATAGTCATCCAGAAATCAAGATATTTTTATATTCTTCACCTTTTGTCATATGAATGAAATCTCTTTGTAGAATGAAATCTCTAAGGAATGTGCCTATGAGCAAGGGCCATCCTGGCTCTACCTTTACAACTTTGCCCACATTGTGAAATTAAAGTGTAGAATAGATTATGTAATAGGACTCTGCATTTGATGCAAATTTCAGGGTATAGCATCCATTCTGTATACTCCTTGACAATATATGCATGACAAGATTAATTAATTAATTGATTGATGAGACAAACCCTGCAGATCAAACAAAGATCCATCTGGATGGGATCATAGTGTACCCAGGTCCAAGATACTTCCTGGAAAAACATTGTTTTTTTGATATTTTTCTTTTTAGGCTTCTCTGGCAAGTCCAGTTTTATGACCAATGCTTCTGAGTATTGACCTTAGTCTGCACAAAAAAGAGTATTTAAATGAGCATCCCAACAGAACTCAAAGATCTAGTTGTTGCTTTGTTTGATTAGTCAGTTGAGTAGTTCCTTTCATCAGTTTTATAAATATGGGGACCATTGGTTTTATATTTAATAATAGCAACAGATTCATGAAGTTAACATGCATTTATTAAATGCCTAGTACATGCCAGGCACTGTACTCAGCCCTGGGGATATAAAGAACATCCTTATTCTCAAAAAGCCAACATTCAAATGGGCAATATAAAATGCAAATAACCATGTACAAAAGAAGATATATACAAAATCCATTGGAAATAATTTCAAAGGAAAGGAATTAAAATTAAAGAGGACTAGGAAATTTCTATCTGGAGATGGGACTTTATTTGCAATATGAAGGAAATCAGGGATACCAGGAGGCAGAAATAAAAAGAGTTCCAGACATGGAAGACAGCCAGTGAAAATGCCCAAAAGGCAGATTTGAGGGGGAACCAAAAGACATGAGGTCATTGTCCTTCCTGTTGGATCCCAAGTTATTTATTACACCAGATCTCTTAACAGTTGTCAGTAGAAATGTTGATAAACTGATCAGTTGGCGTTGGATGAAGACAATTAGTTCTTCTACTTGGGGAGAGTTGACATGCCGGAAGGGATTCATCTCAGTCATCTATATAGCCTCAGATAGTAACATGCCTGATCCAAAGATCCATTCTTGTTCTCCTCTACCCCTCCACCCCCCCACCCCCCCCATTCTGCCTGTAGCCTCTTCCCTCTGGACTTTTGTATTTGTAGGTATATAAATTTTGTCTCATTTCCTTTTTGAGCTTATCATTGTGCACAATGGATGGCAACCTTAACAATTAATCTGTGGCTTTTGCTTGCCAATTTACCTTCTTCTTTTGGGGGTGACTAGAAATTTTCAGTCTTAGACCTATATCTGCTGCTGTTACTGCTCCCTCATCTTTTCCTTTGGATTTTTCTTACCTGAGTATTGGTGTCTTTGAAGTATGCTTCCTTTCAGTATCAGTTCCTTGTTTGTCTTGTCTACATATAGAGATCCTGCTCTGGTCTTCATTCTTATGAAAAGCTTCCACAATTCCTTCAGTGAATTCATCATATAATCCCAAAATCATAAGAATTTTGGATATCAAAGATCATCTCAGGAATTAGCTAGGAAGTGATGGTAAAAAGTGTTTGTAATTGGGCTTTTCTGTCTAAGTAACTATAACATATCTCTCCAGATGCGCTATAAACCTGTGACACCAAGATGAGTTCTTCCCAGAACATGAGTCTTCATTAATTTTAGAGAATTCTTCCATAATTGTTATATTACTCTGTAATGAAATGTGAAACTGAATAGGTCTATCAGGGAATAGGCATTATGAAATCCTACTAAATAAATACTACATCTTTCCAGTCCTCTCTTTTAGGAATATTGATAGTGTTTTTTGATTTTGGAATTTTAGACTTTGTTTGGATTTTTTTTTTTTTTTTTTTTTACCGTTTTTGCCAGAAATCCTTGGTCTCAGCTCTATTCATTTCTATCCCTTTACAAAGATAGAAAACCTTATCAATACTTAACACCCTGGAAACAATTCCCTAGTCTAAAGTTCTCCAGATGCATTCTTTTTGAAGACCTAGCAAATTTCTGAAGGCAGAGAGGCCTGATCACCTTTGGAAGGAGGCCTCCCTGAAACTGACTAAGGTTATGATCAGACTAAGAACCCCTTTAATTAATTTTTAAAAAGCATCACTTGAGATCACCCTTGATCAGGTTGAAAGGAGAAGCTATAAAGTGGCTAAAAATGTTTTTAGGAAAATAATTCTTTAGAGTGACTGAAAAATAAGTTATTATTCTGTTTAATGAATCAAAAACACTGTTCATTAAACTTTGAATCTTGATTATGAAATTGTGTCTTTATTCTTTAACTCTAAAAATTGTGGTTTAGAAATTATTTTGGTAGAAAGATTTTCAGGGAAAGATGGATCTACTCCCTTTGGATTTTCTCTCTCTTTGAGCAGAATTACACTTAATAATTTAATTAATGCATTTTTCCATAGCAGAGTACTGAAATTTTTTCCACAGTATCCTTTATTTCCTCCAATTCATTCTCTAATCTATTTGTAGCTTCTTTATTAGGACCAATTACAACTTTAACCAGTTGCTTCCATTTTATTATTTGATAGGCCTTTAAAGTTTGCTTCTACTTAAGTTTCTTAGAAAGGGGACTAATTATGATCATGGTTATTTTGGGGGGACCATTAATAATCCTCACATAATCAGGGGCTATACTGACCATGAATATTCATAAATTCATGGCCCTGATTGCTGATAACACCCCCACTTTGCTCTCTGAGGTTCCTTCTTCTGTCTTTATGGTTATATGAAGGAGGCCTAGTTTCAGATAGAGTGTAGAAAAAACTAGTCATTTAAGCCAAACAGTCTCTCAATGACTTCTAGACATTTAGCTTTTAATTTTTAAGTTAGGTCCTACAAGAAACACCATGTGGACTTTTGTTAAAAGTTGGAATGTTTCCTCATACAATACTGACTCCATTAATCTTTATTTATTCTATATTCTCATTTACTAGGATACAAAAAAAAAAATAGACAATCTTACACACTTTAAATGTTCTGAATAGTGGGAACTGTTTGGAAGAGTCATCCTTAGTATAAAAGTTTTATTAAGAACTTAGAAATTTTGTGACCATAATGATTAAATATGAAAACTGCTAGTAGGCTTCTTGGTGGGATCAGGAATACAAGTCTCCCACTCCCATATTTAAGTAGACAGAACAATCAGACGGTCAGTCTATGGTTGTCACTGGAAGAATACGATGAATTTCCAATTTCATAAATAATCATTCAGAGCCTGTGCATTTCCTGAGTGGAGGGAAAAGATACTAGATACAATTATACATATCAACAATCATACTATTTGCTCTTTTTTCTCCCCCCAGAAGCTAAAGGAAGTTCCTAATCAGGTCACAGGGTTTTCCAAAGGTTCCTACGTTCTGTGACTCAAGTCATTTCACCATTGTCCCTGAGAATATGTAGAGCTCCACAAGAGTGACAGTAACTGAATTACCTAATAGGCATCATCATAATGGATGGACAAAAATAAGTTAAAAGTACCTTCTATAAAGAAGCAGATAATAGCTCCCACATTTTAGGATACAACAGGAATAGAATGGTTCAGTCTCATAATCTTAATTTGGCTCCCTCATTCCCTTGATTCCCCACAGTGCCTAGATTTAGATTCATATAGTGGCCCAAAAGAGCAAGTACTTAAAATTGGAGGCACAATGTGGGATTTTGTTAAATTGGGGGGGAGGGACTTCCTCACACTAATAGCCTTCCTATTGATATTAGAACTATTATAGGGTCAATATTACTTATAATGAGAGGCAGAAGAAGTGATATTTGTACTTATATCTCCTGGAATATTTTATTATTTAAATTAGATCCTGCAGTATAAGAATTTATCAAGCATTCAGTTTTTTCTACTTTTGAGAAACTCTTAATGAATTGGATACATTTATAACAATACAGAATACAAAGTCTTGAGTGGATTGATTAATTTAATGTTTATTAATAAGGAGGGACAGAGCATACACAGTTAGGCGTTACCTTTTGGCAGACTTCTTTTAAAGTACATTATTTTAGATGATCTTTTGTTTTTATATCAACTGAAATTTCTCCTGTATCCCTTTTACTCTCTCCCAAATAGCTAACCCATATGACAGAGAAGATTTTCTTAAAGAAAAAAGAAAATAGAAGTGGGAAAAAAAAATCAGTAAAACCAATCAATATTAAATTTAAAAAATCTGATATAAGATTGAACATTCTGCACACATGCAGCTCTTGCCTCTACAAAATAATGGGGGGAGGTGTCTTATAGCTCTTTTTGTGAGCCATGCATGTTCTTTATAAATTGCAACATTCACTTTTGATTATCTTATGGTAATTACTATTACATTGTTGTACTCATTATTTTCCTCATTCTCCCTACTTTACTTTGCATCAATTCATATATCTTTACATGCATTTCTCAATCACCACATTCATAATTTCTTATAAGAATCCTTATAATAATCCTATATGAACCATATACCACAGTTGTTTAATCATTCCCTAGTCAATGGGTATTAGCTTTTATTTCCGGTTCTTCACTGCTACAAAAAGAGAAACTGCAAATATTTTTTTTGCAAATGGAAACTTTCTTGTAATCAGTGACTTCCCTGGAATATAGGCCTAGTAGTGGAATCTCAGAGTCAAAAAGTATAGATGTTTTAGTTATTTTATTTGAATAATAGCAACTTGCTTTCCAAAACTTCTGGCAGGCATTTATCTAAAGAAACATCTTCTCCAAGATGGCTTCCACAAAATAAAGCCAGTTTCTTTTTCTCATCCAAATTAGTAGGTTTAATATTGTTATTGTTGTTTAAATAATTTTTGAATGTATTTTGAGAAAGTATAACTTCCAAATGCTGTTTTTTTTTCCTTCAAAATAGCATTTAGTGCTTAAGTGAAAATGTTTTATGTGTTATATTTTAAATTTATATGAAAATGCTTATTATTTCAATGCAAGTTAATTCTACCAGCTGATTAACCTAAATTATTTTTGAGCAGCAGAATCCCAGAATGCATTTTGTCAAAAGAAGATGTTCAGTTAAATTTCCAATTAACATGCATCCTCTTGTTACCTTAGATATCAACCCCAGCTGGCCTAGTGATACTGGACTACAAGGAGAGAATATTTCCTTAGATCCCTCAGTTCGCATAAAGATTGAGAAGCTAGAGATGGTAAATATTTCTTAGTTCTTTTTTTGTTTCAAAATAAAGAATTTTATTTCCTTAAAAGTTTATTTGTAAAAACTGAATGCTAGTTTGTTTATTATTATTATTGTCATCATTATTATTGTATGATAATGCTTTTCTGTAATGGTTTATAATTTACAATCTATTTTCATATTTCTTTACTTTTTCATTTGATATTTAAACAGCCCAATAGGAGAGGTAGGGCACATAGCACACCCATTTTAATAATGGGCTTCAGCCCTGAGGTCATTGAAGTCGCGTTACATTCAAATTTGAATATTGGTTCACAAGAGACCATTGTTACAGCAATATTGTAATAATAGTCAATTGTGAAAGACTTAGTTACTCTCATCGATACAATGATCCAAGACAACACACAGGTTGAAAAACGCTGTTCACTTTCAGAGAGAGAACTAATGAACCCAGAGAGCAGACTAACATTTTACTCTCTCTGTTTTTTTCTTCTGTCCCTGCCTCAGTCTCTCTCTTTCTCTTTTCAACATGACTAATATGGACATGTTTTGCATGATATTCCTATGTATAATTTATATCATTTTTCTTGCCCTTTCAATGAATAAGGGACCGGAGAGAGTTAGAGAATTTGAAACTCAGTTTTTAAAAAAAGAATGTTAAAGAAAAATACAAGTCCAGGGGCATTGGAGAGTGGATGGAATGAAGAGGGTGAGATATGGCCAGAAATGCGGGCTCCAGGGATTTATAAAAGATGAGGGTGAGTCTTAAAAATAAATAGTTTTTTTTCTAAAAGAAAATTTTGATGAGTCTGTGGGAGAATAAAGGAATATGTCACTTCACTTAGAGAAGGGGTTTTGTAGTAGAGAACCAACAAAGGAATCAGGAAGACTGGATTCAAGTGCTGCCTCTAACACACACTTACCCCAAGTCATTTAACCTGCAACTAAATGCTGATCTGCAGTCTCTATACCATGAGTTACCAATAAAGTCAGGATTCTTGATTCCTCGATTTTTTTCCCCAAAAAATCAACTCTTTTTGAGAGCTAAGTTAACTCTGTTTAAGTTAGTAAATGGCATAATGATGGGAGGAGGAGGTGAACAAGCTGCTTCTAGTATAGAAAAATAGCCCAGTTCTGGGCACATAAGTAATATCCAATAAATCTTTGATAACTGATTGCTGTTTGTGAATCATAAATTTTCTTTGCATTTATTCAGTGGTTTGGTTGACATTGGTCTCTGCAAATCAAAGTTAGCTAAAATTTATGACAAAGAGAAACAAATCCTGGCATGAAAGATTAATAAACAGAGAAAAGTAACTTTAAAAGAAATTTTTTAAAAAGGGAAGCTAAATTTTAAAGAGAAAAAAATAATCGTTGGATCACAAAGTCTGAGGGAATTGTGAAGCATGGAATAAGATAAAAAAGGCACAAAGTCATCCTGAGGAGAAACCTACTGAGAAAATTTATAAGAGAAGAAATTTGAGATCACAGAGAAAATGAAAGACAGAAAAAAAAAACTCTTAGAACTGTTAAGTGGGAAAGTAAGCTTCTGATAGAGAACAGACAAGGAAAATACCCTGTTCATTGTTGTCTTTAATAAAATGGACAGTGTCAGAAGCCATCCTCAACTCTTAGGAGCAGATGTTTTCTTTTTTATTTAGTCTAAGAGAGAAGGCAAATGCATAATTGGGATAGAATATTCATAGCGCTCATTTGTCTTTATACCTCAGTCATATCTAGCATGCCCTTCTCACCTTTCTCTATACCTATCCAAATTCTTCCTGTCTTTTTCTTCAGGGTCTTCTTTTTCTGAATCCTTATGTACTTAGCCTGCTCAACTTACTACTGTTTTGTATTGCTCTCTATTGCATAATGAAGCTTCTCTTGCTAATTGGATTAAAAACTCCCAAAGTCAGGCCTAGGGAATGAGCCTGGACCTAAGATTCCAGGAATATATGAAACTCTCTCACCCAATGCAGGTCAGCACATTCTCTGCAATTTATAGTTTTAGATTTGCCCAGACCACATGAGAAATCATGTGCCTAGCGTCATCCAGCCTGTAAGTGTCTTAGGCAGTATTTGAACACAGACCTTCCTGGCTTTAAAATTTAGTTCCCTCTTTATTGTGTCAAGCTGCTTCTGTCCATTATAGACAAACCAACACAGTTATGGGCATGTAAGTAAAGTCCTCCAAATCTTGGACAACTGATGGATATGAATGAGCCATAAAGAAATATTTCTTGATTTTATTCAATGGATTGGTTAATTTGACCATTTAATACAGCTGCTTTCCATTTATGTAACCTACTCTGTCCTATGCCAATCACTCTCTCCCTTTTAATTTGATATTATGTTATAAATTCCAAGTTCTGGCTTATTAAAATTTTATTAATCAACAAAACATAACTGTGGATTTAGAAAAGTATCACTAATCTTTCTAAAAAACTAAGAATCTTAGATTTTAATAATGACAATTTAATGCAATGTTTAAGACAAAAAACTAGCCCTGACTGTGGTTGTTGGTAAGATTATCTAGCTAATTAATCAACTCCCTAAGAAAAAATCTCCAGGGCCAGATGGTTTTACATGTGAATTCTACCAAACATTCAAAGAACAATTAATTCCAATATTATACAAACTATTTGAAAAAATAGGGACAGAAGGTATACTACCAAATTCCTTCTATGATACAGATATGGCGCTGATAGCTAAACCAGGTAGGGTGAAAACAGAGAAAGAAAACTATAGACCCATTTCCCTAACGAATATTGATGCAAAAATTTTAAATACGATTTTAGCAACGAGATTACAGAAAGTTATCTCCTGGGTAATACATCTTGACCAAGTAGGATTTATACCAGGAATGCAGGGCTGGTTCAATATCAGGAAAACTATCAGCATAATCAATTATATTAATAACCAAACTAACAAAAACCATATGATTATCTCCATAGATGCAGAAAAAACATTCGATAAAATCCAACACCTATTCCTATTAAAAACACTAGAGAGTATAGGAATAAATGGGGTTTTCCTTAAAATGATTAGTAGCATCTACTTAAAACCATCAGCAAGCATCATATGTAATGGAGACAAACTAGAACCATTCCCAATAAGATCAGGAGTGAAACAAGGCTGCCCACTGTCACCATTACTATTTAATATTGTATTAGAAATGTTAGCTTTGGCAATAAGAGAAGAAAAAGAGATAAAAGGAATTAGAGTAGGTCATGAGGAAACCAAATTATCACTCTTTGCAGATGACATGATGGTATACTTAGAGAACCCTAGAGACTCAACTAAAAAACTACTAGAAACAATTCACAACTTTAGTAAAATTGCAGGATTCAAAATTAATCCACATAAATCATCAGCATTTTTATATATTACCAACAAAGTTCAGCAGCAAGAGATACAAAAAGAAATTCCATTCAGAATAACGGATGATAGCATAAAATATTTGGCAATCTATCTGCCAAGAAAATGTCAGAAACTATATGAACTAAACTACAAAACACTTTCCACACAAATAAAATCAGACCTAGTCAATTGGAAAAACATTAAGTGCTCATGGGTAGGCCGAGCGAATATAATAAAAATGACAATACTACCCAAACTAATCTACTTATTTAGTGCCATACCAATCAAACTTCCAAGGAACTATTTTACAGATCTAGAAAAAATAGTAGCAAAGTTCATTTGGAAGAACAAAAGGTCAAGGATTTCAAGGGGATTAATGAAAAAAAAGGCAGATGAAGGTGGTCTTGCTGTACCAGATCTAAAACTATATTATAAAACAGTGGTCATCAAAACCATTTGGTACTGGCTGAGAAATAGAGCAGTAGATCAGTGGCACAGGATAGGATATCAGGACAAGCTAGGTAATAATGTTATCAATTTAGTGTTTGATAAACCCAAAGACCCCAGCTTTTGGGATAAGTATTCACTATTTGACAAAAACTGCTGGGAAAATTGGAAACTAGTGTGGAAGAAATTAAGGCTGGACCCACACCTAACACCACATACCAAGATAAGATCTAAATGGGTTCATGATCTAGATATAAAGAGTGATATTATAGCCAAATTAGAGGAACATAGGATAGTTTACCTCTTAGACCTGTGGAGATGGAATAAATTTATGTCCAAAGAAGATCTGGAACTCTTAATTGAACACCAGATAGATAATTTTGATTATATTACATTAAAAACTTTCTGTACAAACAAAACTAATGCAGACAAGATTAGGAGGGAAGCATCAAATTGGGAAATCATCTTTACATTTAAGGGTTTTGATAAAGGTCTCATCTCTAAAATATATAGAGAATTGTCTCATATTTATAAGAATTCAAGCCATTCTCCAATCGATAAATGGTCAAAGGATATGAATAGACAATTTTCAGATGATGAAATTAAAACTATTTATAATCATATGAAAAGGTGCTCCAAATCACTATTGATCAGAGAAATGCAAATTAAGACAACTCTGAGGTACCACTACACACCTGTCAGATTGGCTAAAATGACAGGAAAAGATAACGATGAATGTTGGAGGGGATGTGGGAAGACTGGGACACTGATGCATTGTTGGTGGAGCTGTGAACGGATCCAACCATTCTGGAGAGCAATTTGGAGCTATGCTCAAAAAGTTATTAAACTATGCATACCCTTTGACCCAGCAGTGTTTCTATTGGGCTTATATCCCAAAGAAATCATAAAGGAAGGAAAGGGCCCCACATGTGCAAGAATGTTTGTGGCAGCTCTTTTTGTAGTGGCTAGAAAGTGGAAACTGAATGGATGCCCATCAATTGGAGAGTGGCTGAATAAATTATGGTATATGAATATTATGGAATATTATTGCTCTGTGAGAAACGACCAGCAGGACGATTTCAGAGAGGCCTGGAGAGACTTGCATGAACTGATGCTCAGTGAAATAAGCAAAACCAGGAGATCATTATACACGGCAACAACAATACTATATGAGGATCAGTTCTAAGGGACATGACTCTCTTTAACAATGAAATGCTTCAAACTAATTCCAGTTGTTCAGTGAAGAAAGCCATATACACCCAGAGAGAGGAATATGAAATGTGGACCACAACATAACATTTTCATGTTCTCTATTGATGTTTGCTTGCATTGTATTTCCTCTATTGGATTATTATTTCTTGTAGATATGATTTCTCGTGCACAAAAAATGATGTGTGGCAATAACTATACATATATTCGATTTAAGTATTCTAACATAATTATCATGTAGTGGATATCCTGTCATCTAGGGGAGGGGTGGGGAGTAGGGGGGAAAAATTTGTAACGGAAAGCTTTGTAAGGGTTAATGTTTGGGAATTACCCATACATATGTTTTGCAAATAAAAAGTATTAATAAAAAAAAAGATTATCTAGCTAATGTTGTCATAATACAAAATTTCTAACTCTAACATCATATCTGGACGTTTCTGAGTGTGCGACTCAGTTTTAAAATGAAGGCTCTTGCCTCTTACTTCCATCTGATTAATTTTTGTAAAAATATTACTTTATGTCCAAATTAGATTAAAATTAGGTAAAAATATACATGCACACATATATTTTATTTATAATTACAGAATACAAATTTAATGTTCCACCATTTGTTTTAAACATATTCCTTCTTTCTTTTTAAAAAAAATTTTTTGATGAGAAGATGAAGTGGAACATATTCCTTTTTTTTAAAAAAAATTGTTTTAGTGAAAAGATAAAGTAGAATTTCTGCCACAAAAGAAAGGAATCTGACAGTGTCAGCTATTCTGTTTTTCTGTACCATACATTTCTCCCCAGTAGGTTTTCTTTACTTTATGAATGCTAAAAGAGTATGTCACCTAACAAAATACTTCCCTAAAATTGAATTTTTCTTCTTTGGAAATTCCTAGAGCTGACAATGTAATGATGTCAGTCAATAAGCATTTTTAAAGCACTTAGTACATGCCAGATACTGTGCTAAGCATTGATATCAACATCTTTGACTTTTGAGGAGGGCTTTTTTCTTCATTTGTTACCTGGTATATAAATCAGATTTTATTACCCACTCTGCAAATACTTTGCAGATAAGATAAACCTCATAAATTATCTGCTCTTCATTTTGTTGTACAGGCAACAAAAAAAGCTCTAAATTCCCAAGATGTGTAACATATAAAATATATGTCCTATTTGGTTGTCTGTCAGATATACAATTCATGATTTAAAAAAAAAAACAACTTAGGTAAATAATTTTTAATCTAAATAAGCCAAAGTGGTAATAAATTTTTGCAAGGAAAAAAGTTATTGGCTAGCTATGTGGCTGCTAAGTAATTTGGTTAGTCAATAGAAGAGATTTTTAAGGGCAGCAGAGAGGCTAGAATTTGAGCAAAGGAAATTAAATTATCTGTCAAGGCAACATTTTATACATTTCCACTTATGGTGTAGTATACCATCTTGGCCTGTGTAGAGAAAAGAGAATTCAGATGTATTGAAAAATGATTTCCAACAGCTGTTCTGATTTATAGCAGTTATTTGTTATTTCCTGAGCTGCGAAATAACAGTACCACTCCCTCTTCAAATGAACATTCAGAGAATTATTTCATACCTATTCAAGCTCAAAAGTGACATCACCATTCTTTTTATGTAAAATAGAGATGATTTCAAATATGGTCCATTGTCCTATTTCATCCTTATAATAAGCCTGTGATATAAGTAGAATAAAGCATATCGAATAAAGCATTCTTAGTGACTGGTCTTTGCAAAGAGGAAAGGGATATCATGCCTCTGTGTACCTATATTATTGAACCAAGGAAGTATTCACTGTGAACTCCAATATCATTTCTCAGATATTTACTCTACCTCTGCTGTCTCTTCCACATTTGCTGAGCAATACTATACCCAATTTCTGATGGCAGTTGATATTGCTGATAGTCCCTTTTGTGATTTAGGTTAGATGGTTTTCAATAGTATTTTAGGAAAATAATATTTTCTTAATCATTCATTCAAGCTTATGGAAACATTAAAGTCAGTCAATCATTAGAAAATTGCATTTTTTCCAATTGCATCATTCCACATTTTTAAGTCTGCTTGTTTTGTCAAAACTAAGATTGATTCACTTAATTTATTTTTTAGTTTTATTGTATTACTGTTTTCTACCTTGAATGGTAATATATTCAATTCACCTATTACAAAATATATTCCTTTAGGGCACATGACCTTCTGTACCTCTATTATGTTAAGTTCATGCCTAGTTTAATTTGTACTATAGTTGATTAAATTGTGGAGTTTTATTCTACACACACACACACACATACACACAAACAAAAACATTAAGCATATATGTCATGGCCAGCCACAACATATGTTTATAAGCAAGAATAAATATTAGAAATTTCAACAATTCTGATTATTTTTAGATTTCTATTATTAACTTTAATTTTAACTTTTTGTTTGTTTTTAAATAACTTATATCTCTTTATATATTCTTCAGTGGAAAAATATGCTCAAGTTATGTAAGTGTGGGTGAATTATGCGCACATTAAAGATCCAGCTTTTATTTACATAGAATGACATGTCAGCAAAACTTATAGTCTTAGGGGCAGCTAGGTGGCACAGTGGGTAGAGCACTAGCCTTGAAGTCAGGAGGACTTGAGTTCAAATGTGACCTCAGACACTTAACACATTCTAGCTGTGTGACCCTGGACAAGTCACTTAACCCCAATTGCCTCAGCAAAAAAAAAAAAAAAAACAAACCCTTATAGTCTTAAATTTGACTGTGTGTGTGTGTGTGTGTGTGTGTGTGTATTTCATTAAGCAGGATCTTTAATAAATTTTTTTTTTAATTTTAGTATTTTAGTTCAGCTGGTAGCCCAAGTTCATTAAAACATATATAATGGATTATCATTAAAATTCAACCTGAGGTTTAATCTCTTCATTCTCTTTTTTTGAAATTGCTTTATTATTGATTTTAACCAGTTATCCTGTCATAGTTTCTCATATTACACTATCCCATAAAATGTAATCAATTAAATTTTTTTAAAAAGCTGACAGTTATATACTTTAAGTTTACAAAATGTTTTACATATATTATCTCAATCAATCCTTATGATAATCCTGTGCTTGAAATGTTTCTATTCTTCCCATTTCACAGATAAGGAAATTGAGCTTATTTTCAAAATATATGCAATGATAGTATTCAACATTTACCCTTGCAAAACCTTATGTTTCAGATTTTTCTCCCTCCCTTCTCCCCATTCTTCCCCTAGACATCAAACAATCCAACACTGTTAAACATGTTAAACATGTACAATTCTTCTATACATTTTTCTACATTTATCATGCTGAGCAAGAAAAATCAGATTAAAAAGAAAAAAAATGCAAGCAAACAACAACAAAAAAGGTGAAAATACTATGTTGTGGTCCACACTCAGTCCCCTCAGGTCTATCTCTGGTGTAGATGGCTCTCTTCATCATGAGACCATTAGAATTGGCCTGAATCATCTCATTGTTGAAAAGAGCCACTGCCATCAGAATTGAACCGTAATTTTATTGTTGCTGTGTACAATGATCTCCTGGTTCTGCTCACTTCACTCAGTATCAGTTCACGCAAGTCCCTCTAGGCCTCTCTGAAATCATCCTGATGGTCGTTTCTCACAGAACAATAATATTCCATAACATTCACATACTATAACTTAGTCATTCTCCAACTGATGGGCATCCATTCAATTTCCAGTTTTTTGGCATTATGAAAAGGGATGCCACAAACATTTTTACATATGTGAGTCCCTTACCTTTATGATCTCTTTGAGATCTAATCCCTGTAGAAACACAGCTGGATCAAAGGGTATGGACATTTTGATAGCCCTTGGGGCATAATTCCAAATTGCTCTCCAGAATGGTTGAATCAGTTCACAACTCCCCCAACCAATGTATTAGTGTCCCATTTTCCCCACACCCCCTCCAACATTTGTCATTATCTTTTCCTGTCATCTTAGCCAATCTTAGAGGTGTGTGGTGGTATCTCAGAGTTGTCTTAATTTGCATTTCTCTGATCAATAGTGATTTAGAGCATTTTTTTTATATGACTAGAAATGGCTTTAATTTCTTTATCTGAAAATTGTCTGTTCATAACCTTTATTCTGCAATTTAACAATTGGAGAATTCTTATAGATTTGAGTCAGTTCTCTATATTTTAGAAACGAGGCCTTTATCAGAACCTTTGAGTGTAAAAATTTTTTCCCAGTTTTCGGGAATCTTTGGAGCATTGGTTTTGTTTGTACAAAAAAAAATTAATATCAAAATTGTACATTTTGCATTTCATAACATACTGTACTTCTTTGACCATAAATTCCTTCCTTCTCCACAGATCTGAGAAGTAGATTATCCTTTGTTCTTTTAATTTGTTTATAGTATTACCCTTTATATCTAAATCAGGAACCCATTTCAACTTTATCTTGATGTAGGGTGTTAGGTATGGGTCATTGCCTAGTTTTTGCCATATAGGCTTAGAAAGTTTTAAGAATTTTGCTAGTAGTTTCTTGGTTATATAGCTAGCTATTAACAAGATGCTTTTGAATTCGGAACTGTCTTGATTGTTAGCAGCAGTCTTTCCACTTTATCATATTGCTGTTCATCACACAATCACTAAATACACTGGAATGTTAAATAACTTATACATAAGTTATTTATTTATTATTATCATTTATTATCAAGCACCCACTGTGTGCCAGGCATTGTGTTCATTGCTAGATATGCAAAGACAAAAATAAAAGCCCCTGCCTGGAAGCACTTTATATTATAGTACAGTGTTGATTAAACTATAGGACTGTATTGTTTTTATTTTTTATAAGAAATTTACATAATTATTATATGTTTAAATGGAATAGCAAGTTGCACATAATAGAATTGCAACTTCATGTGTAATTTTTTTATTATACTATATTGTGGAAATGCTTGTTTTTTCCCATAGATTAAAAATAAAATAATAAAAATTTAATTAACTGCTTCTTTTTAGTAATTTTAATATTTATTCTTTTTAATTGATATTAAAGACCTGGTTAGAGAAAGTAACCTTTTCCCTTCGGGTATAGCTCATTTACATAACTACATAAATGACTTTATCTATTCCTGTTAATGATAGTAACTCTGCAAACATTTATTAAGAGCTTTGTGTACAAACATAAGATACAGAATATATAAAGACAATAAAAAAAAATCCAGCATTTTACAGGGAGTTAGAGGGAGGATACAAAATACGTATAGATAAGTAAATGTAAGTTAAATTAAAGGAGTGGAAAAGGGAGAGCATTAACAGCTGAAGGAGGGGCCTGAAAGAAAAATCAGGAATGTCTTTATAGAAAGTATAGAAAGACCTGAGTTCAAAATTGACCTCAGACACTTAATATTTTCTAGCTGTGTGACTCTGGGCAAGTCACTTAACGCAAATTGCCTCAGCCAAAAAGAAAGAAAGAAAGATGGTTCCTGCCCTGTACATCTTCCTATTGGTCAAACAATTACAAAGAAATAGGTTTGTGATGAAATACTGTACAAACACTAAAAACATGCCCAAAATGTGATTTAACATGAGCAATATGAGAAACATTTGTGGGGACCCATATTCTAATTACTAATGGTATTACTGATAGGCTAAATGAAATGACTTCACATTAAAGAATTAAACATGAATTCCAAAGATTGGCTCTGGTTCTCCATAGCTTTCTGTCACTGAGTTGAGCTTGAAGGGAGGACTAAGCTTCTAAGAGGAATTGATTGGAGAAGGGGAATACATTATTTTTCAAATATACTTTGAATGTCTTTTACAAATACACAGAGGTAGCAAATGGAGTGTCTAATTTAGAGATAGCTACAGATCCAATTAGTCTAGAACATAAAATATAAATGAAAGAATTATGAGATACTTAAATAGAAGGGTAAATTAGAGCCAAATTCACTGCCAGTTGTTCTAAATGTAAAAGAGAGTCTACAGGGGCAACTAGATGATGCAGTGAATAGAGCCCTGACCTAGAAGTCAGAAGGATCTGAGTTCAAATTTGGCTTCAGACACTTAACACTTACTAACTGTAGTACCCTTAGAATTGTCATTGACCCTTCTCCTTCACCTGTATGACTATAATAGCTTCTTTATTGATATTCCTACTTTCCGTCTGATAACAGTAGTAATAGGAAAGCTTGGAGGAAGGACAGATTTAGGGAGGAAAATTATGAACTCTGTTTTAAACACATTCAATATAAGCTGATATACCATCCAAATAGAGAGTTTCATTGAGAAATTAGTGAAATGGGATTAATGTTCTTTAGGGATGAATATAATATTATGGAGTACAACCAGGCTATATATTGTCACCTTATTTAACTTATATTCAGAATACATCATGCAAAAGTGATGAAAAGCATCAACAATTTCAAATATACCATACTATTCTAATGGCAGAAAGTGAATAAGAATGAAAATACCTCTTGATGAAGGTGAAAAAGTCCAAAGTGGCTTGAAGCTTAACATCTAAAAAAAAACTAAACTAAAATCATGACATGTTCCTATCACTTCTGGGCAGATAAAGGGAGAAGAAATGAAAGCAATATCAGATATTTTATTCTTGGGCTTAAAGATCACTGCAGATGGCAAATGCAGCCATGAAATTAAGGCATTTGCTTCTTGGAAAGGAACACAATGGCAAATCTGGACAGAGTACTAAAAAGCAGAGGCATAACCATGCCGACAAAGGTCCACATAGCCAAGCTATGGTTTTCCCAGTAGCAATGTATAGCTTATGAGAGTTAAGACTTATAAGCACTTCTGAATATCATGCAATTGTGGCTCTGGACAAGGCTTTTGAGAGTCCCTTGGATAATAAGGAGATCATATTATGCCATCCTTAAAAAAAATAATTCAGATTATTCACTGAAAGGTAAGTACTGAAGCTTATGCTTATACTCTTTGGCTACATAATGAGAAGATGGGACTTATTGGGAAAGACTGATGCTGGGAAAGATTGAACGCAGAAGGAAAAGAGAATGAAAGAGGTTGAGATGGAAAGTGTCATGGAAGCAACAAACATGAGATTGGACAGATATAGAGAGACAGGAGAAAATAAAGGCCTGATATGTATTGCAAAGAGTCAGAGATAACACTACAATTGAACAACAACAATAATCTTGTGTTTTGTATAATACAGTGTATCTTGTATTGAGTCATGCAGAGTAATTTTATCAATATTCTGGGATAGACTTGTACAAACTAGTGTTTCTGTTTTCTTAACTTGTTTTGGGAACCTTTTCTTGCTGCCCTTCATCTACCTGCATATAAAACGGAGTCATTTGTCCTTGGGGCAGGTGTTGTACTGAAATGGACACTGTGAGTAAAATGGATGCAGTCTCTGAAACTGCTTGGGCACTCATGAGACTGTGAGAATGTCATTTCTGTGTAAAATCTGTCTGAAGTTAGAATTGTGCCACCAGTTCTTAACTCCCCAATGCAGGTGATATCTTGTTTCCAAATGCTGGCCCACAAGGCCTCCAGATGTACTATGTTATCTATGACCAAAGACCTTGACTACTTAACAAGTATAGAACTTAAAAAAATGCTGCCTCCCTGTTACACTTCACCTCCTGCCTGGGAAAGGAATTTTTAATGTGATAAATGTTTCTAAACATTCTTGTGATTTTCTCTCAGAAATATGTCTCTCAAACCCCTGGGCACTGACTCCTTAGTCTTGCACTGGTGAGGTTCACTCGCTGGCCGGCTAATAAACGCTCTTAAAATCCAATTATTTTGGCTGTCCTGTATTTTCTCTCGTTGGGCATTTCAGTACCTGTAAATTTTGCTTTGATCAGAAAGCTTGGGTTTATAAAAAAGAAAATTGTTTGGAAACTTGGAAAGTAAATATTTGATGGACAGTTAATCTACAAGGGGCAAGTTGAGTTGATTCATCCATCTGCCTTACTCATCACTGTGGTCACAGCATCTCTTATTGATTTCTATATTGGCTAATAAAATGATGCTGTAATAGATAGGGTTTCTTGGTGGTCAAGATGTGAAATTTTTTTTTTTTTCCCTCCTCCCTCCCCAGGCTCTAAATTATCTTGGTATTCAGCCCACTGAGGAGGAGCACAAAGCCCTGAGGCAACAAGTGCAAATAGACTCCCAGGGAACTGTGGCTTTTGGAGGTAATCTCTGGTTTATAGCTCTGAATCACAATATGGAAACTAGTCTAGGAGCATTTTCCTTGAAATATCTTGCCCTTCCTCCATTTAGAGTTACAGTTATCTCTGCTTCCTCAATCAATAATATAATAATACAACTTTAGCTTAATTGTAAGGCAGGTATCATTTTAGGACCAAGAAGCTGATGTCATTGGTCATACCATGTCTTATTTTTCTCATTCAGTCCAGAAAGTGAAAAATAATTATCAAATGTTTTCATATTTTACTGGAAGTACCGTGACATATTGGTTAGAGTGTGGAACTTAGAACTGAAAAGATCTGGGTTCAAATGTCACTTCTAGCAGTGAAAGTTACTTAACCTTTATATGTTTCATGCATCCTAAATCTTACCTATTAAAGAACAGATGGGTTATAATCTGTGGAAGTTGGCACATCAGAAGCTAGTTACCTCTCTCCCTCCTTTGATGGTGAAATCATAGATTCTGATACATACACATATACATCTTTTTGATACTTATAAGGAGATGGAAAGAATACAAATATATACATGTGTCTGTGTGTAATGTATATATTACATACAGACACATGTATATTATGTATGTTTTACCTATCCCTTGTATATATGCATATATATATATACTCTATATAGTATTTGTATAAATATACATATATACATATATTTGAAGTTTTATATAGACACACATGTACATGCATATAAAGATATATATCTTTATACACACACACATATTTGTAAGGGGAAAAAGTTCCCAAGAGACCTTTTCTTCATTTTTGCTCAGAGGTCTGATATTTATTTATTCATTAACAAACATGTTATTAATCATCTACAATGTATAAGACATAATACTAAGTCATGATAAGGCTATAAAGACATGGTCCCTATTTTTAGGTAGCTCAGCTGCTGGGAGCCCAATGTTCCAACCAGTAGCCTCATAAATTGCATTACTCTACTTGATTTCAGAAAGGGCTCCTTTATAATAGAGTTTACAGATTTAAATATATTAATTTGGGTTTTGTTTCTATGTGTGAATTCATATGAACACAATATTACATGTCACATTGTTCAATGTTTCTGATTTCTTTGTAATTTTTTACACATTTAATTATATTTCATGCTTGTGTTGAGAGTTTGCTTGTTTGTAGATTGTGTGCCAAAGAAGTAGTAGAATTTGAAAATATTTGTATTAAATAACACTTGAGTTTGACCAAAATTAAATTGAGACTATAGGCTAAATCTATATTTTGAGTTATTAATTTGGTTTTATTTTTTTGTTAATTTTTGAATGAAGATTATGTTTAGTTTGGCTTTTCAGTGCCTTTTTCAAGTTCTATTGAACATATTAAAAGACCTAATTAAAAAATAATACCACGTAATATTAATGTTAGGGAGAAGTATATTAAATTCAGCTTTGTTAAAAGTAACTCTTTACCATTTTAGATTTTGTCCAGGTTTCCAGAGAACTATTCCGTTTACAGCTGAATGAAGTAGCCATTGGGCAAAAATCCACAATGCTTAGTGCCCGTGAGATTTCCCATTTATTAGAATCACAGGTAGAGTATATATTCTATATAACTTTCTAATTTGTGGTTAATTAAGTAAATCATTACCATTATGAGTGTTGTAATTACATCAAAATTTTAATGCACTTAAAAACAATGCAAAATTATTCAGTATCTGATTTCTTTCTAGTTCTTTAAGTTTATACATTTTAAATATAATTTATTTCATGATTGTGTTGAAAGTTATTTTCAGAGAAGGTATCAGAAGTAGGAGAGCTTGAGAACATTGATATTATGCTATTGAAACTATAGATTTTAATAATGATAATAATCATAACTTCATTGAGAACATTGCCATTATACTATTAAAACTATAGTCTTAATAATGATCAACATCATCATAACTAATAGTTATATAGAGCTTAAAGTTAGCATGTACATTATAAATATTATTTCATTTGATCTTCAAACTGGGTAATAGGAGTTATTATCATCATCATTATTTTGCACATGAGGAAACTGAGGCAGGCAGAGGTTAAGTGACCTGTTCAGGATCAGTAATCTGAGGCCAGATTTGAACTCAAGTCTCTCTAACTTCAAGGTCCTGCTGTCTTTTCCCTGTACCACCTGCCCCCTTTATGTCTGACCCCTGTGTAAAAGGAAAGGGGGGAAGGAGGTACTAATTTGAAACTGAAAATCCTTGGTGAATTGATAATCACTACCATGAAACAAAATGGTTTTTGACCTATGAGAATAACAACATCAATGACTTCTTTTCAAAATGCACTAACTCTTTGAAATCAGATTGTAATTTTTTTTTTTTTTTTGCTGAGGCAATTGGGGTTAAGTGACTTGCCCAGGGTCACACAGCTAGGAAGTGATAAGTGTCTGAGGCCAGATTTGAACTCGGGTTTTCCTGACTTCAGGGCTGGTGCTCTATCCACTATGCCACCTAGCTGCCCCCCAGATTGTAATTCTTGACATTGTTTATTTTAATATAGTGAATTGCATTGATTGCAGCTATGACTAGAGAATTGCTTTAATGTATACAGTAGGTGGCTCTTAAAAGGACATCAAGTCCTTTCCACATCAGAATACCCCATCAGCACTCAAATTTTCCTATTATTAAAATGGACAGGAATCAAGTTTCAGGAACCCAGTTTTTCTCCTGCTAGAATTTTTTCATGCCTTCAATTCAGATATTCAACAACAACAACAACAAAATTCTAAGTATTGAAAGGCTCTTTTCACTACTGCCTAACACTTTTAGCTGCCATGGTACCCAGTTTTTTGTGAGGATAGACAAAGGTGCTTGAGGTACTGGCCAAATGCCAGATTAGCGGGTCATTCACTGGAGTTTGATCTGTAAATATAGCATTTTCTTTGTGATTTCACAGCACCAATGATGTTGCAAAGAAAGAGCATAGGACTTGCTTCTTACCCCTAGTGTTTTAGGTCAGGCAAGGATATGTTTAGTCTCCCATACTTTGATAGCAAAAATGAAGTGCTAATGATAATTAGCCAAAATTTTTCTATATGCCAACGATTTCCTGCTTCTAATAAAAATGATGCACGAGTTGTTAGATTTTTTTATCAAGATCTTGCTTCATCTTAGTCTGATAACCATCACTAAAAGACGGAGGATGTTCTTCAATTGTTCTTCCAGAATAATTATTCATAGCACCTCTTCCTGTTAATGAATCACCTCACAAAAATGGCAAATATCCTACCCTAGCCTTTTTGTTCTGAGGTGCTGCTCTGTTTCTTACCTGTAAACTAACAAAGCAGGAAGGTTGACAGTATTTTGTAAAGAGCATTGGAAAAGAGAGATGCTGTATCACCTGCTTGCTGCAGTTTAATAAGCAAAAAAGGGAAAGATAATCCAAAAGCTTATTTACTCATTAAGCAAATATTGACTAAATATATAG
>JAJPUD010000730.1:294310-321350 GCA_023553655.1 Myrmecobius fasciatus | reverse complement strand
TCAATTTAGTTGGGAGGGTAGCGTAGGTTGTAGGCACTAGAAAAGATAAGTCTGTTCAAATGGTTTGGGGGATGTTGGGGTTAAGAGTCAACGTACTTTCATTATAGTCCCCACGAAAAGGTATGTTGCCCAAATCACTTAATTTATTATGTGCCTCATTTTCTCTGTAAAATTTAGAGATTGGGCCATGATTTATAAGTCTCCTTCCAACTGTAAAATCCATTTCCCATGGTTTATGATTTTATCCAGCAGGCATGGAATTTTAAGCATGAGAGTATTGAGAGCATTGCTGTAAGGAGATTTGTTTGGTTGTCAATGTGATGTCCTAGACTTGAGAGAGGGAAAGGTTTGGAGGAAGAGGGCCAAATTAGTAAGCAATTTCAGTTAGAGTTAACAAGAGCCTGAATTAGAGTGCTTGTGCTTGAAAAGAGGAAGAGATGAATAGATTTGAGAGATACTGCCAACAAGGAATTGAAATTTCTTAGAGAAGAGCCGAGATGTAGAGGTAGCAACCCAGCTAAACTCCCCCAACATTCTCCTCCAAACAACTTTCAAATATCATGTCAAATCAAATTCTAGAGCGACATTGACAGCCACAGGTCAAGGAAGACATTTTTCCAGCTCAAGACAACTTCGAAGGTTAGCAGGAAAGGTCTGTGACTTTGGAGTGGAGGCTAACTTGGAGTGCACACAATGGCAGCATCATTGTAGGCAGCAGCAGTTTTAATAGCAACTTTGGGAGCTCTTACCCCAGAGTTGGTAAAAAGGTCAGAAAACTTTTCAGAAAGGTACCACAGGAGACCTTTTGCTGGCACCAGGTTCAGGACCTGGTACAATTCAGCAACTTCATTGCCCATTTGCAGTTACAATTTTAGGGCAGAGAAGAGCACTTGTGGTCAGTCTCAAAGGAGCAAGGGCCCTGGTCACAGTTCTAAAACAAAGAGGAACACTAATGCTTGCCCTTCCCAGGTTCCTTCCTGGTTAAGGACCAGAGCATAGACAGGTGACCCCTCCTCCCCCAATTTAACACTACCTCCCCATCCCCTAGTAAGCAGAACCCAACTTTAACAAGCAGTCCAGAGTCAAGAAATAGTCTAGAAAAGTGAACAATCACAAAAGAATCAACGTAAGGAGCTTCCTATAGTAGCAGGGAAGATGAAGACACAAACTCAAAAGACAATGCGAAAAGAGGTATAAGCAAAACCTCAAAAATGCAAATTAGATGAAGTCCAACAAGAATTCTAGAACTAAAGAAACATAAGAGTGGTAAAGGAAAAATTGGGAAAAGAAATGAGAGTGATGGAAGAAAAATATGAAAAGAGAATTAACAACTTTGGCAAAAAAAAAAGGTACAAAAAATGAAGAAATTAACTTTAAAAAACAGAATTGATGAAAGAAGCACAAAAAAAAATCACTGAAGAATTCCTTAAAAACCCAATTAGGCCAAATGGAAACAGGTAAAAAATTTATTGAAGAGATGACTTAACAAAAGATTGGATATACAGAACAGGAAGTAGTCAGGGATGTTGCCTGAGTGCCTGATTGACTAAGAAAAATGATAATACCATTAAGAGGAATTCATAGTCCAAAGGAAAAACAGAATGGAAATTGTAAATAATAATAATTCAAATTTATATAGTACTTTAAGGTTTACAGAGTGACTTCTTCACCACAGCACTATGTATAAGTAGTGCAAATATTATTATACTCATTTTAAAGATGAGGAAATTGAAGTCCATAGTAGATGACACAAATGATTTGCATAGCTAAGCTGCTGATTGGCAAAATCATGACCCAGAAAGATCTCAATAAGCTAAATATGGGGATTAATCTCATAAAATGAAATGTAACAGGGATTAAATAAAAATAAAGTCTTATACTCTAGTTCAGAAAAAAAAGAATTTCACATGTGAGTTGGAGAAGACAACTAATTTTCTGAAAAAAATATCCTGAAGTTTTGAAGTGTTCCAGCTCAACGTGAATTGATAGTTATGATTTGGCAATCACTGAAGTCAAGTCAAAAAGTCATTATGTTGTAGAGATAAAAGAAAGGGGAAAAAACAAAACAAAACAAAACAGCTCCTGAATTTAAAAAGTTTACAATCTACTTGGGGAAATAACTTCTAAACAATTACGTACAAGTGATTGAAGACTGCACTGAGACAGATTAGGTAGGACTAGGGAAATTAAAATTTTCCTGATTCTCTTTCATCTGTCCATAGCTGGATCCCTTCTGTGATCCCTTCTGAGTGCCATCTTTTAGGAATGACATCGATAAGCTGGAGAGCATGCAGGGAAGAACAATCAGGAGAGTAAAGGACCACAAAAATTATTCTTTTTGGTTGAAGGAATAGAGGGATAACAAAATTCATGAATTTGAAGGCTTGACATATGGAAAAAAAGATTCAGTTTATTTTACTTGTCCCCAAAAATCAGGATTCAGAACAATGATTTGGGAATGGAAAGAAGGCAGATTTATTCTTGAAGAGAGAAAAATCTTTTTGACAGAAGTAGAATGGGTATCCTTATAAGGTAGTAATTTCTCCTTCACTAAGTATTTTCCAAACAAAGTTTGGCTGATCAGTCACTGAGTCAATTACACCAGCCAGCCACTGGTCATTTTATAGGTTTATATTGGAATGGAAGCTTATGAATTGGGCAAAGTGGCCTCTGAAATCTTTTGAAATGTTGACATCCAAATGAAGTGATTTGCCCATCATTATACCACTTATCAGGATTAGAACTGAATCAGGCCTCCTGTAATTCTGAATTTAAAACCTTGGAGTTATATTTAAGAATATACTCTGATATGGTTATAGGTTTTATACTGCAAGGGAAATTAGAGGCTATCTAGTCTAGTTTTTTCATTTTAAGTCTGAGGTTAAGGGAGGCTAGTGTTTATTACATTGAATTGCCCAAGATCAAACCTAGCCTTCGTCATAGGGTCATAAATTTAGAGCTAAAAGAGAATTTTAAAAATATTTAATCTAATTCCCTCATTCTACAGAAACAAGATTTTAACAGGGTAAGTAACTTACCCATGTCACATACATAGTAACTGGCTGAGTCAGCATTTGAAAATTGGTAGCAAAGAATACATTTTACATAGCATGTGATAGCGTGATGCAGTAAATAGAGAGCTGGGTTTGTACTCTCTTAAATCTGGGTTGAAATCTGGGCCCTGACACTTACTAGCTTTGTGACCCAATGCAAATTTCTACTTAGTCATAAATAGCTTATTCTTTTAACTGATTGGATAGAATTCTCCAGTGGATATTCTCTTTAATTGAAAGATCACAGATATTTTTATATTTATACATGCCATGAAGCAACATGGTTCAGCTTCTTTGATACCTTTCCACAAGAGAATCATCTGCCAAAAGAGAATCTTACAAAATGGGCCTTTTGGTAGAATTTCCATGCAATGTGTGGGATTTGCTTTTAGAGTTCAGAATTGGAATAGTATTCAAACACCAAGATGACATAAGAATGTAAAAACATGATTTTGGGTCATACAAATAAACCATGCAATCCAGTATTATCCATCTTACAATGGTCAAAAGGAAGGTTTGTGTGAGGATATGATTGCCTCCCAAGAGTTCAGTGACAAAAAGTTAGTAGAATGACCCTCAGATATTACAGGGCTCCTTAATAAGCCAGCATAAATCTTTTATGCATTTATTTAAGCCATTTTTGAACTGGTGAGAGGGAAGATTTGGACCTGTTTGGAATCCTTAGTGTAGAAACCCCCTCTGCCCAGGCAAATAGACAATTACTTTCTAACCTGGAACAATAGAGATTAAGTGATTTGCCCATCATTACAGCCTTGATATGTGTCAAAACTTACTTTCTCCTTTTCTACCTCTTATTACGTTTTTAAAATAAATTCCATTTATGTATATGGTCTGTCCTTAATATAAATGACATGTAGCCCCCACCCATGCATGTTAGGGTATTATCATTTTAGCTATAAATGATAGCTTCCAACAACCTTAGGAAGGTGAGAGGTATCAGTATTTTAGTGCATAAACTACTGAACAAAGAAGCAGGATACTCGTGTTTAAACCCCAGCCCTATTACCAGCTAGCTGTGTGACCTTGACACATGAATTTGCCTTTCTGGGCCCAAGTTTCCTTAACTAGTTTATAAAAATTTAAATTAGATAATTTCTGGTAATAGTTATAATTTAATAATTGATTACTTCATTTTATTTTATTTATAGAAATTTTTTTAATAATAGACATCTTATATTATGGAGTGGGCCACTATGAAGTTCTATGACCCTATAATTTGATTCATAGATAAAAGATACCTTCCTTCTTAGCACAATATATTCTTTTGATGTATCACATTTGGGCATTTCTATCTTCCATATCTCAAAGCTACCTTTTTTAACGTTCAAGTGGGTTTTTTTTTGGGGGGGGGGGTTGGTTTTTTTTGTTTTTTTGCTCGTTATTAACAGATTCAGGAATTAGGTTTTTGTTGTTGTTTTTTTTAAGTCTATGTTTGCCCTTTTTAAGGTGTTGGGGGTATCCAGACCTGATTTCACTTATTACAGGGAGCCCCCAATGTTGAAATACCTTCTATTCTTGAAGATTAGATACTAACCTTTAATTCATTGTCTTAGCAATTTGCTCTACTCATTGAGAGGTTATCAGAGCACCCCAAGTCCTTCCCCAACTCCATTAAAGACTAAACTGCATAGAACATTCCAAGTTGTTGTGCTGTAATCAAATCAGGTTCTAGGTTTTTCCTTAAGATGATCAACATTTTATCAATCCTGAGAGCAGCGTACATTATGCTAAGGTCTTCAGGGAATGGTTTGGACAGCAGGCTATAGATTTTTCATTCCATTATAAGCTCTGTCTTGGAATAAGGTTGAACCTTTCAGGGAAATTGTGTTGCTTATTGCCAGATTAAAATGTTAGCATTAACTTAATGCAGAGTAATATGAATGTTTTATAGTGAAATAAAAGCAGTTGGAAACACTAAAAAATTAAAATTAAATTTAAGTTAATGATATTGCCCCAGATTACTTTAGCATCCTGTTTTAATTAACCAAGTGATTTTTTAAAAAATAAACTTGTAGAATTTTTAATAGAACAATACTAGTATGCAGAAGCACCACTTTGACAACAGGTAGACAAGGTAGACAAATGTTTCATATTTATCTGTAATCATGAGTACCCAACATGTTATTTTCCTTTTCCAATTCAATGTGAATAGCTTCTTCCCTGTGATTCTTCAGAAATGGATGAAGTAGAAAAGCTTAAACATGAAAGAAATGATGTTTTGAGAGAAGTCAACAAACTCAAGGTAATCTTTAAGTCTTTTTTTTTTTTTTTTGGGCCAAGTAAAGTCTTTTCTTCTGACAAATTTGACTGCTAGGGTGGGGTATATCTTTTATCCTTACTAAAACAATATGAATTAACCAAAATATAACCAGTGCTTACAGTTCTTTATCTTAGGGAACTATATTCTATTTTGTCTATTATTTAAGCTAAACAATACCAATGCAAGTTAAGGGGGTATTATTTTAGTTCTGTGTGGATGAAGAACATCTAACAGCCTTAGGAAGAGAAGAGGTGGCGATATCATAGTAGAGGAACTATCATCTGGAGAATCTGAGGGTCTCAGTTCTTACCACAACTCTCCCTTTTACTTGTTTAATTTGATATCACTGGCAAGTTATTTTGATTCTCTGGGTTCCAGGTTCCTAACTATAAAATGAGAGAGTTGGGCTCAAATAACTATCCCAGATCCACAATTCCATGTTTCCATTATTTGAATCTTACCATGTTGATTTCCCTTTCACTTATTTTATTCCTTCCATCTGGCTCCAAGTGATCAAAAGTGGGCAGCATAAATCTTCTTACTGCTTACAGGATGAAAGCTAACATTTATATAGCACTTAAAAATTTGCAAAGCACTTTACATGTAACTACCTCCATCAATTCTCACAATAACTGTATGAGGTAGGTGCTATCATTAGCCCCAATTTAGAGATAGAAAAACTGAGAGCGGTTAAGTGAATTGCCAAGGGTCACACATCTAAGTATCTGAGATGGTCTCTGAACTCAGGTTTGCCTAACTACAATTGCAGTTCTCTGCTCACTCTACCTAGCTGCCTCCCTATTGCTTTGGGTAAAGGCATTTCAGTGTAGTGGAAAGTAGTCAGTCAACCAGCATTTATTAAACACTTAGTGTGTGACAGGAGCTTTGTTAAGTTCTGAGGAAACAAAGATAAGCTAAAACAGAAAATATTCCTTGTTCCCAAATATCATGCTGGATTTAGTCAAGAAGACCTAAATTCAAATTCCACTCAAGGAACTTACTGGCTATATTACTTTGTAATCTTTTGACCTCTCAACCATACTTTCCTTATATCAATAAAATAGAGGTAATTAGTTCACTTAACTATCTCATTACTTTATTGTGAAGATCAAATGAGATAACATATACAAAGCATTTTGTAACTCATATAAATGGTTTATAATATATATTATTATATATTATATACAATATTATATATTGTATATAATATACAATGTTATATATACAATAAATTTATTATTATTGCACAGATGAATCCTGCATCCTTGGGAAAAGGAGCTGTATCTTAAAGCAGGACCATCATTCTTTTCTAGAGAAGCATCGGGAATTAAGGTAATTTGATTTTTTAAAATCCCCATGAACTTGGAAGCGGTGCTGTTTTATTTTACAACACTTTTCTTATCTTCATCCTGCACCACCATACTTGGAGCAAGACCCAGTTAAAAGCCCACCTTAATTGTATATAACATTATGGTATGTTGTAAAGCTATTTTAATAAAAGTCAATATGCCATTATTTCTTTTCTTTCCTACCCAAAGAAAATCTTGGAGTGATATGTCTTTCAGCACTGAAATGCCTTTATTTTCTATATCTTTTAGAATAACAGTTAAAAGCCCTGGGGCGAAGTCTGAACAGGTTTTAGAAATAAATTATGGATGGTAGGTTTCTAATTCCCCTTTAAAAATTTGTTGCAAAATTGGTCACCTTAGTTGTATAGCATTTCTTTTTTCTAAATTACTATCCATGGTATTTTCCCCATCAGTAATTTAATTTGTATGATTACTAGGAATCCTGGGGTAGCTCTCTAATCCCTCCCATTCATTTGTTCCATGAATAGTACATCTGTGCTAATCCAGTTACTTGGTTGAGGTTTTTGACTCCGTATTCCTAAATTTCTAGTTTAAAAGCTGTTCGTGTTGCATCCATGTAAAACTGGCATGTAACACACTTATAAAAGTAAAGCCCAGCTGAGAACCCATTAAGTAAATTTGGAAGGACTGCACTACCTTGTAAAAACAGCTTCATGTTTTATAATCAAAACTGGTAAGAGACATTATGTCTAGTTAATCCTCTCTCTCTATCTTTCTCTCCTTTTTAAGAACATATGCTGATTAAAACAGTAAGAATCTTATATTATTACAGTACTCAAAGCACTGTAATTTTTCCTATTCATTTTTCCCAGTAATTTGCAGTTCACATAAAGGCTTACAATTAATTGAGTTCTATGGCGCATAACCATCTACAGGCCAACTAATGGACTTTAATCCTTTCCCACTCTCTTCCCTTCCTTACTGCCATGTTCTTCATCCATGAAACTCCCATTGGTTTATGGTAGGGATGAAAATTAAGCCAGTGAGATTTAGAAGAACATATTAATAGTCTTTCACTACTGAGTAGTTATTAATTCAGAGGATGATTCTTTTTTAAAGCACTGGTATATCCCCGTAAACCTATTTTTCAAAGGACTCAGCTGAACCTAGCATCTGTTTGGCAAAGGTGAGTGAAAATAGTCATATTTCTCTTGTACCAAAACTAATACACAAAAGTGACTTGCTTGGGGATAGATGGCAACGGAGCCCAGATTCATGGCTTTTGTTCTGAATAGCTTTATGACAGTCATTTCATGCTCCTTTATTGTATCTCTTGAACTGATAAAAATTAAAATCTGAAATCAAATCAATTATTCTTGGCATTCCAATGTTGATAAAAAATTTTTTCCTATTCAGTTTAATTTCTGAGTCATTGCTGTCCAGGCTATTGGTAGAATTTGGTCTTCTATGACTGGTAGTAATTCTATTTAATTTGCACAATAAAAATGGACATATTGATAATAGTTTTCTTAAAACCATGCTTCCAGGACTTTGGGAGTAAATACTTTATTATAAGTTCTGGGATAATATTTCATTTGCATGTGTAATTTGCTTGAACATCAATGACATTTGGAGCTTCAGCAGCTATTCCCTTGTGTTGAATAGTGATGATTTGCTTTTCTTGATTATTCTTCCAAGAAGACACTTAAATGTTGTTAAGAAACACATAGCCAGCCTTACCCTGTGACTTACTCCCTTCATCAAATATTTAGAATCCCTGAATCTTTGTTTCTAAAAATAGTGCTTTTAAACTTTGTATCTCTTGGCTTAGGTAATATTTAAGTGTACCCTCTCCCTTTGAGTCTTCTAGTAACCTTGGGGAAATAAAGCAATTTGAGATTTTTTTTTTCAAACTGGCTAATTGTAGTTATAAGACTTGATATTGTAAGAGGGCGGGGGGAGGGGAGCGAGAAGTGTCTATTCTCATTTAATCTTAGAATTTAGCATTGAGTATTTAGAAAGTAAGTTTTGAAAGAGAAGATTAAATTTAACATTTATAAAAACTACATTGAAAACTATTAATTGTATGTTCTCATTATAGGATGAGCTGCTAGAATCAGAAAATCAAAGAAAACAGTTAACTGAAGAGCTCCAAAATGTGAAACAAGTAAGTTGAGCTTTCTCTATCCAAGATATAGACATGACCAACAAATTTGATGCAATGAGAATTAAAGGAAGAATAATCTTCTGAGAAAATCTCTCTAGCACATTCCTCCAATTAAAGTCTAAAATCCAAGATATATTGTGAATTGATGACAAATATATAAGAATAAGAGCTATTCCATAAAAACGGCCAAAAAACATTAATTGGCAGTTCACAATGGAAAAAATGTAAACTCTTAACAGCCAAATGAAAAGTTCCTATCACTAATAATAAGAGAAATGTAAATTAAAATAACTCTGAGGTGCTATCTCACATGTACCAGATTGGCAAAGAAAAGGAAAGTGGCAATTATTAAAAAGATTATGGGAAGACAAGCACATTAATAATACCTGTTGATGGAATGGTGAAGGGATCCAGCCATTCTGGAAAGCATTTTGAAACTCATATGCTAAGAGTGTGCAATACTGCTTGATATACAGAGGTGTGCCAGAGCCATCTTGAAATAGCTCCCAAGAGCTATTTGTTAAATGTTCACCATGATTCTTTAGACTTAAGAAAGTAATGGAGAAAATGTTAATGACGTTGATTGAACTTATAAGTACACTGTATTGTTTTGGTTTTTGGAGAGCTGGTTGTTAAACATTTACCAACACAAGGAATTTTTTTTGAATGCTTAAAGAAAGAGGGAGGGCAAACTATTATGCATAAAATATTTATAATACCTCTTTTTGTCATAACAAAAAAAATGGAAGTAAATAGGTGTTCATTAATTGAGGAATAGCTGAGCAAAGTCCAGGATATGACTGTAATGGAATACTCTTTTACCATAAGATGATGGAAGAGTGTATCAGAGAAATTTGGGAGGGCTTATATGAATGGATGCAGAACAAACTGAGCAGAATCAGGAGAACAATTTATATGATGGTTATTATATGATATGAAAAATCTGTGAACATTTAAGGACTTTGGTCAATGCTGTGACTGATACTAAACTCCAAAAAACTGATGATAATTCATGCTTCCTACCCCTTGGCAGAATGATGAAGATGAGGTACAAAAGGAAAGGTAAATTTTCAGACTTGACAAAAATGTGGATTTGTTTAGTTTGACTATATTTATTTGTTAAAAAGGAGGGAGATTTTGGATGGGGACATGGAGAATGTAGTGATATTTATGCCAAAAAATAAGAGGGGGGGAATAATAAGTCAATGAAATATTTAAAAATAGATAGAAAAAGTGTAGGAAGAAGTTCAGAAAGGGGCACAGAAAGGAGCAGAATAGTGTTGGAAATACTGTATTAATTTTAATATATATTTAAGAAACTATTTAATATATGTAATATGTATATGTTAATACCACGTTAAATTTAATATAGTTTTTTTTAGAACCGGGTAATATTCACAGTGCCATAGACAATTATCTTTTTCTCTTTAAAGGGAAGTACTTATATTTGTCAAGTTTATAATAATAAAGTAATAATTTTTATAAGATACATAAAAAATAAGGCTGATTGGTTACCAAGCTTAAGTGCTAAGACTTAAGTACCCCTGTGCAGTGAGAAGCATGCTGGATTTGGCTTCAAAGATTCATATCCTCATTCTGCCACTTGATACTCCTGTGACCCTGAGCAAGGTGCTTAATTTATCTGGACCCTCTTTGTTTCTTCGTTTGTAAAATGAGTTTCCTTTCACAAGAGGTAACTTATTCTTAATCTAGGAATGTCCATAGAAGTGGAATTTAGTTCTCATTCTCTCCCCTCCCAAATTCCCTCCACTCCCCCCCACCCACCCCCTGTCTCTCTGTCTCTCTGTCTCTCTCTTTATCTCTCTCTCCCCTCTATCTCTGTTCCTCTTTGTCTCCATCTTTGTGTCTCTCTCAAAGTTTCTGATAGCTCTGTGTCTCACTGGATAGAGAACTGGGTCTGGAGTTGGGAAATTGTTGCTATTCAGTCATTTCAGTTGTATCTATATTTGGGGTTTTCTTGACAAAGATACTGGAATAGTTTAGGTTTGTTTTTGTTTTTGTTTTGCCATTTCCTTTTCCAGCTCATTTTACAGATGAAGAAGCTGAGGCAAATAAGGTTATGTGATTTGCCTAGTTAATCACACAACTAGTAAATGTCTGAGACCAGATTTGAACTCAGGTGTATTAATTAGGAAGACAGGAGTTCAAATAGGACTTCAAACACTTAGTAGCTATGTAGCCTTGGACAAGTCAGTTAATCTCTGTTTCCCCTCAGTTTCTTAAAATGGAGATAATAATAGCACCTCCCTCAAAGGGTTGTTACAAAGATCAAGAGATTTTATATATGTATATATATATATAATATATATATATATATATACATATATATATACATATATGTACACACACACACATATATATATATATCTTGTGTTTAGCACATAACAGGCATTTAATAAATCAGTCCTTCCTTTCTTTCCTTCTTTCCATTCCTCCTTCATTCCTTCCCTCCTTCCTTCATTCCTTCCCCTTAATATGTGTATCTTTCTGTATTTTCCACTCTGTACAATTCTTCACTAAAATGTTAGTCCCTTGAGGGCAGAGATAACCTAAATTTTTATCTTGGTATCTCTAACACATCAGTACACCACCATGAACATCATTGGTGCTTAATAATTGTTCATTGAATTGATTTGCTTTCAGAACCTATTTATTTGCAAGCCACATAATCTTGTTATTTTATAGCCATGCCTCATTTTCTAATTTTTTAAAACAAAACTTGTACTACCCTACTTGGTCATGCATTTTATTTAC
This sequence comes from Myrmecobius fasciatus, assembly GCA_023553655.1. NCBI lineage: Eukaryota > Metazoa > Chordata > Mammalia > Dasyuromorphia > Myrmecobiidae > Myrmecobius > Myrmecobius fasciatus. Next base: position 309,764 of record JAJPUD010000730.1, on the reverse strand, counting down.
CACAACACTAGGCTTTGAATAGCTTTGGGGCTTTTTCCAAAAGTTAGATCCATCTGTTCAAAATGAAACTTTGCCACCACCATAGATATTCAGCACTCGTTTCTCCAGCAACACTGACTGAGCACCCACCATGTAGTGGAAAGAGAATTGCTTTTAGAACACCTGAGATTTAGTCCTGGCTCTGATACTTACTAGCTATCTGACCCTAGGCAAATTCATTTAACTGATCTGTGGTTGGGTTGTGTAAAATGGGAAGAATAGTAACCTGCCTACTTTTTGGATTTTGTTATAAGGAAACCGTAGAAACTGCAAAACATTATGTAAATGTGATTTATTATTATAAGGTGCTCTCCCAAGAGTGTGCTGGGGAACTTTGAAGGCATTTGCTTCAGAGTAATTCTCAATATGCTGTGAACTGTGGGAAGGTCTACCACCATGTAGACTCAGCTGCTTTTAATACAGGATGCACTGGCAGGAAATTGTCAACAGCTAAAGTTGGGACACAAGATAGGGGAGATTAGGGGACAATCATAAAGACTAAGACGTAAAAGAGATCCAGAATAAGTACAAGTGACTCAAATTGGAAAGCAGCCTTTATGGATATATTCCATCCTATTTTGAGATAATCAGATCTTGACTGCTTATTTAGACCCTGACCAGCTTGTGCTTTCCACCTTTTTAATTCCTGACACACTCCAGTTATTACCTTTAGTGCTAGACCAAGGACCCACCTTTTTCCTGGGTCCAGGACTACTTAATATCTATTGATAACAGATCCTTGGCCTGAGATGACTTTCTGCTTACTTTGGCCCCACCCATAAGATCTCTCATCATCATTCTTACCCTCCCCCCCACTCCAACTTTAGGGCTTCTGGCAAATGTAAAACCTGTCTTGCCTTTGGCCCCACCTAGGTGGGGCCAGTGTGGAAACAGTACAGATAACATCACCAGAATAAATGCAGTCTTTCAAAGTATCTGCTTGGAAGGGGATAGGAGTTTGCTTATATACATTATTTCTGGTACATTTGTTTAAAAAAAATTAATCCCATTATCTGTGAATTATACAAGTCACTTTTAGCTTTTGAGTATAGTTTCACCCTGGTAAAATGAGAAAGTTGGATTGCAGGAGTTATAAAAGTCCTTCCATGTTTAAATAGCAGAGTCACACCATGCATTTGGCAATTAGTATAATGGTTGTTGAGTTTTAATACCATAGTTGTATGCCTCATTTCAACCAGTTATGAAGTAGAAAGAGATGAACACCTGCTGCATCTGTAGTACTACCAAAAAAACTATGTTCTCTCTTCCACGTTATGGCTTAAAGCCACATTGGAATCTTCAGGGAACAGATAATATAAAGGATTCTAGGAATCAGGAGTAATGGGAAAAAATAAGGTGAAGATTTCTTGAATAATTAAAATGGTATGTGTGGTGGATTTAGATTAAAAAAAAACTTGAAGAAAAACTGGGGAAAACTTACATGAACTGATGCAAAATGATGGGAGCCCAGAACCAAAAGAACTATGTATCGCACTAACAGCAATATTGTAACAATTGTGAAAGATTTAGCTATTGTGATTGGTGATTCATGACAATTTCAGAGAACAAAGATGAAAAATGCTATCCCTTCCAAATAGAGAACTAATGGATTCTGAGTATAAATTGAAATATTTTTTCTCTTTATTTTTCTTATTTTTTTCTCTGCAAGATTCTATAGAATGCTTTGCATGATTTCATACACACACACACACACACACACACACACACATATATAATAGATATTGTATTTATTGCCTTCTCATTCATTGGGTAGAGGTATAGGCAGAGGAAGGGAAAGAATTAGTAAGTGAAAATTAAAATGGGGGGGGTGGTGGAAACAAAGACCTGTTTTAAGTTCGTTTGTTTGATCTCACTAGAACCTCAGTGTCCTCATCTGTAAACTTGAAACAATAATCTCTTTATTACATGCCTCTCAGGGTGGTTTTAAGTAAAATACTTTACAAACTATAAAGATCCTTATAAATATTTCTTCTATAAGTATTTCTATATCTTCTATAAGTAATTCTTATAAGTATTTCTTTTATAATGATCCCTATTCTGTATACCATTTATAAATGATACTTATATAAAAACATATTTATAGTGATTATAAATAAATAGGCTTATGTTTATAAATTTATTTTCTTTACATTTGTGTTTATAAATGTACATGTATATATACATATATGCATGTATGTTTATATATATATACATATATATGTGTGTGTATATCTCTCTCTCTATATATATATATATATGTATACATACATATATATTTATTTATTTTGAGTAAAAAAAACAAATCCAAGAGACAACATGATAATAGTGAAAAGAGCATTGTATTTGGACTCTGGAGACCTAGGTTGTTATCCCAAATCCACTTACTGCCTTTATGATTTCAGACAAGTTACTTAGCTTTCAAAGTTTTCATTTTCCCTTATGTAAAATGGAAGAGTTAGACTATGTCTCAAGGTCCTAACCTGGATTCATAAGCTCCCATTTGAAAGGGGAATAAAATACATCTTTATTTTAGTGATAATTGGCTTCCATATATTTTATTTTATGCATTTAAAAACTTTATTTTGAGAAGAGTAGGAAGCAAGATGAGCAAAGAGATTGAGTCAAGAGACAGGAAAACCCAATTTCAAATCCAGCTTTTGATGCTGTGTGACACTAGGTAAATCACTTAATTTCTGTCTGCCTCAGTTTTCTCAACTTTAAATGAAAATAATATTGACACCTACCTTCCAGGGTTGTTGTATACATCAAATGAAATTATATTTATAAAATACTAAGCATAGTGTTTGAAATATAATAGGCACTTAATTCCTTCCTTCTTCCTTTTCTTCTTTCTTTCTTTATTCCCTTCTTTCTTTCCTTTTCTTTTATTTATTTTTTCCTTTTTTTCTTCCTTCCTTCTTTCCTTTCTTCCTTCCCTTATTCTTTCCTTTCTCCAACCACCCAAAGAATCCTTGAAACAAAGTAGATAAAGAAATAAGTTAAAGGTCCAGATGATCTTTGTGGTTTCTTTCAACTTTTGAGTCCTACAATTTCAAGTTCACAATCATTTATCCTTCTCCCATCTCTTTTTGCTTATCCCTTCCCCCATCCCCTTTTTCATAAGTGCCATCTACCCATGTTCTTATGTGCTTTTGTTTTGTTTTGGTTTGGGTTTGGTTTTTTGTCTCTTTCATCTCCGTATCTTCTGAAACTGGATGTACTTGTTTAAGCCATTTGAGTGATTTTATTTTAATCACAAAGGAATAATGAGAATTTATAATAGATCCTTAAAATCTGTGTATTTTTACTTACATTCCAATTAAAATGAAGAATCATGCTGATTTCTTTTAGCATATTCCAAAGGCTGGATATAAAAATTATGTCCTTTTCTCTAGAATAACCACAACCTAATATTTTAGAATGTAAGTAGTGTCTTATTTGACAAAATAATTAAATTATGACTGATACAGAAAAATAAAGCAGTTTTTTCATAGCAATATCCATTTCTACCATGGGAGGGCCTCCTGTGTTTATTTCTCTCCCTAGGTCAGTACTGTTGCTATGGAAGCTAAGCTCTGAACTAAAGAGTTAAGTCTAGGACCTCAAAAAGTGGCATATTATTGATTCCCAGAAGAACTTTAACAGTAGCTCCTGGAAAACCATAAAGCAAAATGTTAATCACCAAATCCTGGACCATTTTCTATGGCTTTCTTCTTGAAAATTTGGTTTCTAAAATTTCTATCAGACTTTGATTCACAGGAGAAAATCATTTATCCTTTTCGTTATTAGTCAGAATAATCAAAAATATATGTTTCTGGAATATATGTCAACACAAATCACTGCCACCTTTCACAAACACCAAGCTGTGTGTGAAAATCTGAACCTACCCAAAGTCTGCATGTGGGGCAGCATAATGTAATAGAAGTGACCTTGGATTCTAAAGACTTTCAACTTGCAAATGGCAAACTATGTGACTTTTGATAAGTCATTTAATATATTTTCTCTTCTGTAAAATGAAAGTATTCTTCCATTTTTGATGTATTCATGTTCTTTGACTAAATCTGTCAACATTATCTGTATCCCCTGTCTTAGGGCAAAAAAGAAAATCTTTTTTTTGAAATAAGTTTTCTGATCTTTTTATGTGTTTGTAGTAAAAAAAAATTCTATATTTTTCATCCAGAGCTTTCCTTTCCTTTATTCATAAATTCAACTTTTAAATATACTAATGACTTGATCAGAAGTTGAAAGTGATAAATATAGCTAGATGAATATATAAATATGAATTGTATTGGCAAAATTTTGTTTGCCTATGTTTTCTGAAAACATTTGAGTTCAGACCTCCCCTGAAATAAAATCCAAGATCTTTAAACTTATAGCAGAAATAATAATTAGATCACATTTTTCCATGAAATACATAAGCTAGGTTATTGAATCCTTGTTAGTTTTGATTTTCTTGATCATGTAGTAATATGTTGACTCATTGACTGGTCATTTGTCAAGGATTTTGAAATTAGATTTCCAATAGTTAAAATGATGCTTATTGGACATCTAAAAATGGAATTGTATGGGTTTGTCACTTACTATAGAATTAACAAGGGCTAACATAGGATTGAGTCATTTTACATTTTACTTTGTTCCATAAGTAGCAAAGCCAAAATAATACATTATGTTCTGACCAATGTAATGAATTTCTTTATATTTAGTTAGGCTAGTCCTCAGACAATACTCTTTTTTGTTAGTACTGTGCTTAAGCTTTCCATCTTGTTAAATTTTTCCAGCATATACATTCTGTTGTCATAGTGTTTTGAGAATCAATCACTTCCATGTGATTTTTAAAAAAGATTATATTGATTCATTATTTTATATTATCATGATAGAGCCAATTGTTATTAAGCAGTTATATGCCAAAAATAATGCTAAACATTAGGGGTACAAATATAAGCAAGTGAAGCAGTCCTTACTCTCCAGAAAGTTACATTCTATGGAGAAATCCAACATATTATAAGGGAGCTGGAAAATGGGTAGGGTTGAAGAGTTCAGTATTTGATGGCTAAAACAAAAAGGAGGATGATACCCAGGCTTCAGATAGTAGAGTTTGAAGATGGTGTCTTCTTCCATAACACCCAATAAAGTTCTTCCTTCCTTTTAATAAAAGGTGCAATTAAAAAATAAACTGACATATTGACTCTGTCTGGCAGCATATGCTTCATTTCACAAATAACACACAACCTGCATTTTCATTATCAATCCTCTGAGCCAAACCTGATGATTTTAATGACCCTGAGATATAGTGTCTTTTAGAGATGTTTCCTTTATAGTGTTATTGTCATCATATATATTACTCTTTATTCTAATTATTTTACTTTCTCTCAGTTCATATAAATCTTTACAAAATTTCCCAAATTCTTATTCATGTGGCAATCTGTTTAGCAATCATCTATCATTTGCTTTTTTTTTACATTTTTCCACTAGCACTAAAAAAAAAAAAAGTACTGCTATGCATATTATATATAAAAGAGGTCTCTTTGCCTATGACCTCCATATGTTATATGCTGTGGAGAGGTATTGCTGAGTCAATTGGAGTGAACATGTTAGCTGTTTTTCCCACTGTAGCTCCAGAATGGATACATAGCTGAATCACTACATAAATATGCAGTCATACACCTGCCTTCTCACAGTTCCCCAACCACAATGAATGACTGTTTTCTGTTTTTTGTCATCTTTCCCAGTTTTCTGTGTTTAAAGTAATAATAGTTTTCAGTTTTTAAAATAATCATTTAAATTTGATTTTATTTTCTGTTCTCTTAGTAGTAATTTAGAATATTTTTCCACCTGGTTGTTGATTGTTTACGTTTCTTCTTTTTTTGAGGATTTTTTTTTTTCAAAACCTTTGATCATTTATCTATATAGAGTGGCTCTCAGTCTTACATACTTATTCCAGTCCCTATATATCTTTGTATATTTGACCTATATGAGAAACATTGATGGGAAGTTTTTTATAATAAAGAATTTTTCTTATTCTAGTTAAGTGGAACAATTATTGGGTGGGAGGGAGGGATGGTGGGGTATTCAGGGAAGACTAGCACCTCTGAAGTGAGGATTTGCCAGACCTTTTCAAGATGGCTCCTTTCCCTTTGGTGATTATCTGGCACTCAATTCACCTGTGGCTCCAAGAAGCTGTAACATGTGCAGAGGATACACCCCAGTAAAGCCATATCAACAAATAAGTAAAATCAGGTTGAAGGTAGTTTATGAGCCCCCAAACTGTCAGTGAGTTATAGGGGTTTCTGTCCCCAAACATGTCACTTCCTCTGGTGAAATGGAAGGATGAGAGTAGTTTGTTTTAATGGCACAGAAGGTGGTTAAAGCAGATGCTGTAGAAAGCTTAGAGCTTGGTCAGTCATCAGAGACATTAAGGTCATCTACTGCACCCTGGGCCATTGCTAGTCGCTCAACTTTTCTTTTATCACTGGCCTTAGATAACTCTGAAAGAGAAAGTTAAATCTAATTCATGCACTAGTCAAGATGTCACCCATGATGTCATTAGTCCTCCTTGGAAACAAAGGACAAGCAAACAAGATGGAACTTAGATAAGGCATTGGCCCTGGAGTCAGGAAGGCTTGAATTCATGTATAAGTTCAGATATTCATTAGCTATTTGACTCTGCCCTCTGTTTACCTCAGTTTTCTTTTCTGTAAAATGAGAATAAAAATAACATTTACCTTCCAGGATGGTTGTAGGTAGCAAATGAGATCATATTTGTGAAGTACTTAGCATAGTGCCTGATATATAGTAAACACTATGTAAATATTAGCTGTTAACATTATTAAGTGCTCCTTTCTTTTCTTTCTTTTCCCCCCTAAGTTCCAAACAGAAGGTTTTTAGCTGCCATTATCATCATATCATTAATAAATGTTTCTTTTCCTTATTAGTCTAGTCAGAAAGATGCTAATTATTATCACTACTATTATTATTATTCTATTTTGTTCTTACATACTCTTTACTTTTATGTGATGAATATTATTTAATTTAGCTTTTGTGATCTTTTTCTTCTTAATGTGACTTTTAACAGTTAATATTCATTGGGAGTTTCTTTTAATAGAAAGTATAAGATCTTCATCTTTATTAGTTTTTTGCCAATCTGTTTTTTGACTTTTCCATAGAAAACCTATCCCAGTAAGTTTATGTTCTTAAATTTGTCCTGCGCTAGAGTAGTATGTTTGACTACTTCTGGGCCTTACTTATAGAATTTTTTTCAGAACCAAATACTTTTGATAATTCATGTGGTTTATGATGTGGTTCGAGGGCAAACATGATGTAGGTAATGAAGACACCAGGTAATGGCAGGCACCAAAAGTTGGGGTTCAGTAATGTGAAGAATTCACAGTGGTCATACTCTTTGACAAAAAGGTAGATTTATTTAGGGAAGAGGTTATAAACAAAATGAAGGGATACAGTAGATACCAGGAATGGTAAATAAGAAATAGAGTTAGGAGAGCATAGAAAAGAGTTTTTAATAATTAATGAAAGAAAGGAACTTGCCATTTACCAGGAAAAAGGAAACATCCCATGAGATTGGAGTATGCCCTTAGTCCTGAAAGGCACATAGCACCCCTAAAAGAGTTAGCTATAAAGAGAAGTGGAGTTGGGAAGCATAGTGGAGGTAGGGGAGACACCACTTGTCATAGGGAAGGAGAAAGATACCACAAGACAGAGTGTTGTGGCAAGCTGATCCAAAGGAAGGCAGCAGCGGTGGAATAGCCCATGAGTAGACTTTATAGGGAAATTTTAACCTCATAGACATGATTGGGATTTCTCACAGAACATGGCAAGGTGAGACTTTTTGAAGACCTCTACAGAGGTGAGTCTCAAGGGTTTGTCATAACTTAGATTCTAACATCAATAACTGTTAGTTTATGATATAATATGACACCTGGTTATTCTGGTCCCCTTTCATTCCTACTTTTTTTTTATTATTTACATTGAAATTTTCAAAAACTATTATTTCTAGTTTTATTATCATATAATAAAATATACATATTATAAGCTATCATATATAAAAATTATATTGTAATGTTATAACATAAAATAATAAAACTTCATTTTATTATTTTACCAGTATTTAGTTCTATTTAAAAAATTCCTTCATAATTTGATTTGGCTCTAAATCAGTAATTTAATTTGGGAAGTATTATGACTTTTATTACAGGGATACAATAATAGCCATAACTATCTCACCAGTGTTGGTGTTTCTTTCTCTCCTTCTTGTAGGCGTATTTATAAAAGTTAAAGGGAATTCACTGATAAATGACTTCCACTTTGCTTCAAGTACTTTTCTCAACTTAGTGAAATGGAACAAACACAAACTCAGGATCCCTCTAAAGGGAAACTTGCTAATTTTTTTCTCACATTTATGTTCAAACCCATGACATCTTTCTTCAGGAAAGGATTACTAAAATCTTTACCCATTGTGTGACAAATAATTGTTTGTATTCACCTCTAAAAGCAAAATAATTTCATTATGATGTGTGTTGAAATCCTACTTCCCTGTTTCAATATAGAAGAACAATTTCCCATGGCACCCATTTTGTTGTTGTTTTTTCTTTCAGGTTACAACAACTTGAAACAGGCACGGGCCCCTTTTGCAGCCACTGCCTTTGTTCATCAGTATTCAAGCCCTGTTCTTGTACTTATTGTTTTTAAATCTTCTTTCAGCACAGGGTAATGACCCAAGGCTGTGGTGAAGTAGTGAACAGTCCAAAACTAAAATATGTTAACTTGTCTGAACCAGTCTTTGTCTTAAAAAAGCAAGGGAGAATTGTTCATCTGGCAAATTTGAGACTCAGATAATCCCCAGTGGCCTCACCCACACAGAGGTTGGGCAGAATGCAAGAAGAGGGTGTGAAGGCCTAAGGCAAAGCTATGTAAAATCAACTGAGCATGTAGTCCTTGGGTGGACAGAGGCTGAGAGTGGATTTAATTGTAGCAGCTGGCATTAGTGCTACCTTAGCCTTTGGGAGAAGATGGTGTTTGGAGTGCAGAGGTAGTAAGCTTAAAAAAGCAATTTATTACAATTATTACATCTCTAAAACAGAACAGTGGTCATGAAATATTGCCCAGCCCAGAACCCAAGTCAAAGTTCCTTGAAGCACTTTTTCTTTTCTTTTCTTTTTTTATGTTTACATTTGGTTATTATCAGAACATTTAGTTTTAAACATCAAACATTGCACCAAAATGTGAGCTCTTTACTCCATGATAATACAGTCTCTTTACCAAACCCAAAATATCCTACTGATGCTCAGATTCATTTTAGACAACTTTAAAAAACTCATTCGTGTCTTTGCTATCCAGTAATCAAATACATCATCATAATCTCAACTTAATCAAAAGCACTGAAAAGTCCTCACTTTTCATATATCTTGAAGCACTTTTTCAATTAAAATTTAGCTGATTTCTAAAATAATGAGCATTAATTTTTTCGTTTCCCACTCGAAGGAAGGAAGGAAGGAAGGAAGGAAGGAAGAAAGGAAGGAAGGAAGGAAGGAAGAATAAAAAAGCAATCCTTTTAATGAAGAAGTTTAATCAACATGTTACCACATTGGCCATGTACAAAAGCATGTTTCTCATTGTGACTATTAGTCCCTCAGCTCTCTCTCCATGAAGATTTTGGGGACATACTTCATCAGTCTTCCAGAAAAATCACAATTGATCATAGTATAAATCAGAGTTCTTAAGTCTTTCAGAATTGTTCATTCATACAATATTGATGTTATAATATGAATTGTTCTCTTGATTCTGTTTGCTTTGTCCTATTATTAGGTCACATAAATCTTCCCAATTTTCTCTGAAACTATCTCTTTCTTTATCTCTTACAAAACAGTACTATTTATATTTATGTTGCCATAATTTATTCCAGTCATTCCCCAATTGATAGGTATCTTCTTGAGATCATTCTTGAGAATGAAATGGCTTCTTGATTGCTTTTTATTCTTTGCTAATTTAAAAAAAAATGAATTCTGTTGTTGGACACAGGAGATGCTTCAGAATGCTATAGAAAGGGGAAAAAAGACAGTTATGTTGGCTTTGCCATCATTTTCATCTCATGAAGTGCTATAAAAGAATAATAATAATCCAAGAGTGGAATCAAAAGGTTCTTTATGGATTAGTTACATTTGGATGAATTCAGCCAATAAGAAGACATCATCAAAGAAGTGTCAAACAAATGGCTTTTATGTTTTTGGAAATAGAAGGGTTTATAATGCCATTTTAGGACAATGTTATTTCCATCAGAAATTGCCAAAGGATCATTATCCTTAGATAACTTTTAATTTCATTATCAATGTAGATTATACAAGGAAACAGTGGAAACCATGTATCACATCACAACTAGTTACAGAATTTTAGCATCCTGAAAGATAGGGCTCATTGGCTAGAGTTATACATTATAAACTCACTATCTCATGGATTGACAAATGACAAATTCCATATTACAGCTACAAACCTCAAAATACCCTAGAGAACTCAACCAATAAATTTTACTACAACCAAGATTATTACAAACCATTGCCCACTTTTGTGTGGGTATTACATTGATTCATAAAGACTTAAGAATACTTTTAATAAATGTCACCATTCCAAGTCCTCAAAATCTTCAAGCTATATAGAATAATAAGATTTCCAAGATATGGAGGCTTAATAGAGGAGATCAAAATTATGTAGGAACAAAATGAGGTACCTATCATCCCTATTGCCTTGCCTGCCATTAGGATGGTACCAAGGATGTGTTCAGTGAACCTACATCCTTATTCAATTATAAAAAGCATGCACTTTTTCCTCCTGCTCAATAATAGCCTATAGAACATTTTATATATATATAAAAGAATAATCATAGAATGACAACTTGTCCTTCGACTGTTTCTATCTGGTATTTCAAAAAATATGAAATCTAGATTATAACAATAACTGACATTTCTGTGCAATTTTTAAGCTTTACAAAGTGCTTTATATCATTGCCCCATTTAATCCAAACAATTCTTTGAGCTAAGTGCTACACATATCCTCATTTTATATGTGAGGAGCTGAGGTGGAGATAGGTTAATAGATCTGTATAGGATTGTATGGTTACTATCTCCATTACAGAATTTGAACCCAGGTTTCCTGATGCCAAGTCCAGCATTGTATTGACCATGCTGGATTAAAAAAGATTGGGGATTAAAAAGAAATGGCTTCTAGAAACATCAATGAAGGTGGCTTAACAAGACATAGAGGATTGACTCAATATAGATGGAAGCAATGAGGAAGCGCCTCTGTCTCAATATTTCATTTTCTTTCCTCTTTTTGAAAATGATTCTTTGAAAGAGAGTGATTTTAAAAGGATTAAGACTTTCACCATGCTAAAATCTTTTCAGTGAGCTCTCCTGGAATTGTTTTTCAAAATTGATTTTTCTCTTTACATTTCTTTTATTTATTTATCTTTGTTACATTTTAAGTTCTGAAGTGTCTCCCTTTCTTCCTTCCCAATGCAATAGAGAAGGCCACTATTTGACATAGATACATGTAGTGTAATATATATTCATATGTATATATGCATACATATCTATGTGTATGTGCATGTATATATATACATACACATGTAAAACCATACTCTGCGTATTTCTTTTTATCAGTTACCTCTCTGATAGCATCTTCCTTCATAGGTCCTTTGTAGTAGATTTGAATATTTATAATAGAATAGCTTAGTCATTCAGTTATATTTTGAAGAATATTGTTATTACCATCTACATTCTGTTGACTCTGCTCATTTCACTCTTCATCATTTCATGAAGGTCTTTCCATGTTTTTCTAAAATCAATCTGTTCATCATTTCTTATAGTACAGTAGTATTCCATCACAATCATGTATCACAACTTTTTAGCCATTCTCCAATTGATAGGCAGTATTAGTTCTTTGCCACCACAAAGATAACTGCTGTAAATATTTTAAATCATTTTTCCTTTTTTCTTCAATCACTGTGGAAAACAGATTGAATTGTGATATTACTGCTTCAGAGGATATAGACAGTATTACAATTCTTTGGGCATAATTCCAGCTTGTTCTCCAAAATGGTTGGATCAATTCACAGTTCAAATAGTGTATTAGTGTCCCAGTTTTTCCACATCCCCTCCAACATTTGTCATTTTTCCCTTTTCCCTTTCTTTACAATTACCAGGTTGATTTACTGTGAATATTTCATCTTCGTATTATACATAAAATAGCCTAAGACAATTCAACAAAGCATGCAAAGGGAATAACTTGGAACAACTCATAACATTAGCCTACCTGTCTGAATAGACTCCAGCCATATTTTGAAATGCTAAAATCTAACAGAGCAGGAGCCCTGTTAGTGCCTTGAAAAACAAAGTAGAAACTCTCTTCCTTTTGGAATTTCCATTTCTAATTTTTTTAATGCAAAAAGAGATCTCTTTAAAAGGAGTTGTTTACTCTGTGTGTGTGTGTGTGTGTGTATGACACAGAGAAAGGGAGAGAGGGAGGGAGAGAGAGAGGGAGAGGGACAGAGAAAGAGAGAACCAGAAAAAGTCTGCTTAAACCTATGGAGGTCTTAGGAGAATGTGTGGTCTTAGAGTTGTAATTGAAGGAAAAGTTATTTCAGTTAGAGGTTAGTGAAAATAAACATGCTTTTTCATCCATTAAAAGTGATAGACCCACTGAAATCTTATCATTTACCCTTTGGGAATCTGTGAATCCCAGGTTCTTTGCTTTAAAAGTTATTTCAGAATGTACCATTTAATCAATTGGAGGATAATGGTCTATGATATGCCATATCCCTTTTAATAATTCCTGTTAAATTAATTAGACTTACAGGACTTTAGAGCTAGAATGATCTTTATCTTCTTTGGAAAACATCCATCAAATTTTTAAAAATTCAAAACTATGTATATGTATATATGTGTGTATATATATATGGATGTGTGTGTTTGTATGTATGGTGTTAGGTTGATTGGTTCTGATGATTATTGTCTATCACTAAATATATTAAGATCATTGTTTAATCTTGTGTGAGCCATTTAACTTTGTGCTGTCTCATGGAAAAAGTGCCTTTATCCCTAAACTAGTTATCTCATAAATATCCAGGGTTACATGAGAGATCTGGCAAGAGAGAGCTGGATGAGTTGTTAATGATGAGAAAAATAACTCCACATACATTTACTACTGATGATGAATCAGGATATGCATTCTTAAAGGCAATGGATGATTTTAATAGTACTTTTTCTTTTCCTTGCTACTTTAAAAAAATCCCTTTAAAATTACAAGTTTAAGATTTAGAGCAGTAAGGAATCCTTAAGATCATCTGATCCAATCCCCTCATTTTGTAGATGAGAAAAGAAACCTGCCTAGGAGTTATACCATAAATAAATTAGGAAGGCCACAATTTGAACCCCAGCCATTAAACTCCTTATCCAAACCTCCTTCCATTACATTATGCAATTGAGTGTATGTCCCATTTTAATCTATGTATGCCTTATATGGAACAGGCTTTTGTTTCACAGCTGATCTAATGAGATCAAATGTCAGGCTATATTTTAGTGAAGATCTTTGTTTTTAGGAAGCCCAAGTGTTGAATCTGATTTTATTCCTAGCAAGTTAGAGTGGCGTGTAAGTTAATTTTATGTCAGACTTGGTGATTTTTACTGAAAGAAGAATTGGAGATAACAAAGGCCACTCTGTGATATAAAACTTCTTCATCTTGGCAACTCACCACACTAGAAACTCCATATTTTCTCTTATTTCAATATGGAACTCATTCCCTTGTGTTAAAAGGCTTACACGCACAAGCTCATTAGTTTCAGAACTAAAACAACACTCCTATGGCAATGCTTTCCCTTCTCAAATGCATCACTGACTTAGGAAAATATTGCACTTTGTTTTACTGGCATTCATGTGGCCAGTTTATAAACTGTCTTTTGGCCCCAATTTTTATTTTAAAGCATGAATCCCACCATGATTGTATTTGTTGAGTGCAGCCAATTTCCTAGGAGACTAGAGTTAAGAAGGACATCAGGTATCATATATTCCAATCCTCTTATATTATAGAGAAAGAAATGGAGTCCCAAAGACGTATGATGATTTTTCTGAAGTAACACCATTAGTAAGTTGCAAAGAGAAGACTTGACCCAATTCCTCTGACTCCAGATCCAATGCTTTTTCTACTACTCTGCAACTGCAACTGCAACTTACAGTTAACGACTCCCCGCCATTTATTTGTTGTTGTTATTCAGTTGTTTTAGTCCTGTCTGATTCTTTATGACCCCCTTTGGGGTTTTCTTGGCAAAGATACCAGAGTGATTTACCATTTCCTTCTATAGCTCATTTTATAGACAAGGAAACTGAGGCAAACAAGGTGAAGTGACATGCCCAAGGTCACACAGCTAGTGCCTGAGGCCAAATTTGAACTCAGGTCTTGCTGACTCCAGATCTAGCACCTTATTCATTGTGCTACTGTTTATAAAATTGTAACTTTTCCCTTTCTTTCTTTGTTTTTATTTATTTATTTTACTTTAAAGAATGCTTTATTCTCTTTCTTTCAATAAAAATCAGCAAGCATTTAATAAGCACTTGTTGTATGACAAGCACTGTAGTAGTTTTCTGGGAATACTGATGGAAACTGAAAGAAAAACTGGTTCCCAAGGAGCTTACATTCTAATGGAAAAAATAACGCATATAAGGAAGATGAAAAGGCAGTGGAGCAATGAAGTGGGCATGGTGGAGAATCAGCAGTGCAGTCTAGAGAGAGAAGAAAGTCTGGCTAATTCGGATATCCTCCTTAAAATAGAAGTTCTTAGAGGAACCAGAGGCAGCAAATCCATAAGGTACTTCCAATATAAGAAGTTTCCAGGGGTGGAGTAAACTGTCGGGGTTGAAGAGATTTCTATAACATAGTAGAGAAGGACCAGAGATTCAGGAGTGTTGCTTTCTCTCTCTCTCTTCCTCTGTTCTGTTTCTTCCTTTCTTTGTCTCTTACTCTCCCAATTATCATCCCTCTCGCTTTGCTTTAAGAGTATTTTGCTCTGTGTTGTAGTCTCTTCACAGCACATTTCTTTACTTTGCACACCTATTTAGCTGACTGCCTTACAGAATCACTGGCCTTTATACCACTTATACCATTTTCTAAACAAGATACTCATATAGAGGAAACCAAATTATCACTCTTTGCAGATGATATGATGGTCTACTTAGAGAACCCTAGAGAATCAACTAAAAAACTATTAGAATTAATCCACAACTTTAGCAAAGTTGCAGGATACAAAATAAATCCACATAAATCATCAGCATTTTTATACATCACCAACAAAATGCAACAGCAAGAGATACAAAGAGAAATTCCATTCAGAATAACTATCGATAGTATAAAATATTT